>CM071572.1:862962-979679 GCA_036426205.1 Ascaphus truei
AGGCTTGCACCAGTTATGGCATGCTTTCCACCAGAACCAGTATGCTTTGCACCCATTAACGCCTGCTTTGCACCAACATGCCATACTTTTCACCAGACATGGCATGCTTTGCACCAGACACAGCATGATTTGGACAAGACACGGCATGCTTTGCACCAGATACAGCATGCTTTGCACCAGTTACGGTATGCTTTGCACCAGACACAGCATGCTTTGCACCAGGCATGGCATGCTTTGCACCAGAGACGGCATTCTTTGCACCAGACACGGCATTCTTTGCACCAGAGACGCATTCTTTGCACCAGACACGGATCTTTGCACCAGACACGACATGTTTGCACCCGACACGCATGTTGCCACCAGAGACGGCATTCTTTGCACCAGACACGGCATTCTTTGCACCAGAACGCATTATTTGACCAGACACGGCATTCTTTGCACCAGACAACGACATGTTTTGCACCAGAACGGCATTCTTTGCACCGAGACGGCATTCTTTGCACCAGACACGGCATTCTTTGCACAGACAACGACATTCTTTGCACCAGAAACGGCATTCTTTGCACCAGACACAGCTTGCACCAACAGGCATGTTTGCACCAGACACGGCATTTTTGCACCAGAGACGGCATTCTTTGCACCAGACACGGCATTCTTTGCACCAGACACGACATGTTTTGCACCAGACACGGCATTCTTTGCACCAGAGACGGCATTCTTTGCACCAGACACGGCATTCTTTGCACCAGAGACGGCATTCTTTGCACCAGACACGGCATTCTTTGCACCAGACACGACATTCTTTGCACCAGACACGGCATTCTTTGCACCAGACACACATGCTTTGCACCAGACATGGCATGCTTTGCACCAGACACATCATGCTTTTCACCAGACACGGCATTCTTTGCACCAGAGACGGCATTCTTTGCACCAGAGACGGCATTCTTTGCACCAGACACGGCATTCTTTGCACCAGACACGGCATTCTTTGCACCAGACACGACATGCTTGCACCAGACATGGCATTTTCACCAGACACGGCTTTCTTTGCACCAGAGACGGCATTCTTTGCACCAGAGCGGCTTTCTTTGCACGAGACGGCATCTTGCACCAGAGACGGCATTCTTTCACCAGAGACGGCATTCTTTGCACCAGACAGGCATTCTTTGACAAGACATGACATGCTTTGCACCAGACACGGACATGCTTGCACCAGACATGACATGCTTTGCAACAGACCAGACATGCCTTTTACACAGGAACCACGGCATTCTTTGCACCAGAGACGGCATTCTTTGCACCAGAGACGGCATTCTTTGCACCAGAGACGGCATTCTTTGCACCAGACACGGCATGCTTTGCACCAGACACGGCATGCTTTGCACCAGACACGGCATGCTTTGCACCAGACACGGCATGCTTTAATGTATCTCGAAATTTTTAAACACGGGTAAAATAATTCACTTTTCATCCCAAAGGCAGTAAAAACTTCATACAGTAGGGTCATACTTTGCAATTCGAGGGATGGCGATTTCACAAACAGTAATTGGAAGGGTTCTTTACATTAAGTTAGTTAAAATGTGGAATGTGTATTACCTACCCATGGAGACTGTAATGGCGGATATAGAAGATATCTTTTATCAAAAGGTTAACTCAAATGTCCCTTTATAATTCACACTAATACATTAATGCAAACTTCTTATTAAATAATTTGAACATGGTTTGTGTAAAGCAGACTACACCTTCATTTACATGACTTGCTAGACTAACACTTAGAGGGTAATTCTATATCGTTGGGGCTTGAATGTTAATAGGACAATATACTGTAGAATTAACCTTAAAATATAAAATGTATATAGAATATATTTTTCACTGTTACATGTTGGGTATTAACCTTAAAATGCCATTCAACACACAGTACTCTAGTGGTGGGTTAATACAAGGGTTGGCAAAGTGGGGGGGGGGGAAGGGGGGGGCGGTTTACAGAAGCCCCGGGCGCTTCCCGAAGGCATTGATATTAATGCTGGGGGAGATGCATGGCCTCTGTAAACTTCTCCTTACCTTGGTTCAGACGCTCCTGCAGATGCGTCGCCATGGCAATGCGGCGTCAAATGACGCCGCCTGGTCATGTAACATCGCGTTGCTGTGGCAATGTGTTGATATGACACCAGGATGTCATACCCAAGGTAAGCAGGGGAAGGGGGTTGACACGAGGATCGGGGGACAGCCGGGAGGGGGGCGCAGTGAAAAAAGAGTGCGCTCCCCTGGGTTAATATATTGTAGTATCACACAATGACTACATTATAGATCAGGTGAAATTGGGTCATTTATCAAAGTTTCCTAATGGTAAAACTGGGGCAAAATTGGTAATAACATGCTGTATATTAATCATAGGAAAAAAATCTTATTTGTTTCAATAGTAATGCTCTTAATTTATTTTATTCCTGTTTTTCCACTGGGAGACTTTTATAAACAGCATACACGGTATTATTCTAGTTTAGTTTAGAACGGGATGAATGGCAGAAATACCGCTAATAATTTACCACTGACTTCAGGCTGGCTTTAGCCCTGTCTTGGTTAATGTAAAACGGCACTACAGTGACCCTACCCGAAAATCGCAGTGACTTCCTTATCTTGAACCTTAAAAGGAGCTTGCACTATTACTGCTCAGCTGCGAACTCACTGGGATTGCGTGCCTCTCCAGTGCTGGGTCTGTTTTTTTACCTGTTTGTGACTGCTAGGACTTTGTGACATGGAACAGACATTCAATGTGTTAGTACTTTATAAAGGAGTGGCATCCATGTGAATAATTTAATCAAAATTAACTGCTTTTGCTTGGAATCTTAGTAAGAGTTGGAACCTACTACAGCTTTTCCAAATTTGTTCTACACTTTGCAATAGCACCAAATACCAGTTGTTGTTGCCACAGTGTTCAAGGCAAATATAATTTGTGTATAATAGGCCTGTATTAAATGTATTAGTGTATTTATGGGGTGATGCAAGGGGTCATGTTTATTAATAGAACTCAAATTAAAAAAAAGTACCCCATTATTGCACTCTTCAGCATTATTTATTTAAACACAAAAATATGTGGTTCAAAAACAGTTAAAAAAGTGGGTAAACAGAGTAATAGTTGGTAATACTACAGATGCAGCGGCCATTATTCGAAAACGTCACACGTTGTATACCTTGGAATACCCATATCATGGCGCGTGATTTTTCCAACCGTACCGCCTTAAGACGCGTGTTGACTCGTGTTTTTATCGAGTGCGGAAAATGGGATTTTAGCATTGTCTGCAATACCGTCGAGAAACTAAAGTGGGCGATCGTAGGTTGTTGTCTTAAAAATCTAATAGCAATTACAGCAACAAACACACAAATACCCAGTAAGCTCATATTTAAGTCCCAAAAATTACCACAAAATATGTGACTATAATATATATGTATATATATAAATGCCAGAAATTGAGTGCTACTGGACATGGCAATATATACTACAAACAAACACAAACAGATCCCAGTGCTACATCCAACGGCAAAAATACACAGTGAAATACCTATATATCTCTTGAATGAAAGGGTCATTTAGTTTAACATTTTGGCCAAAGCATTGTAATTAGTGTTAGGACCTGTGATTTTGTGGTCATGCCTTGACGGGGCTCACAGGCTTACAATGCTTTGGCCAAAGTGTTAAACTAAATGACCCTTTTATTCAAGAGATATATAGGTATTTTACTGTATATTTTGCCATTGGATGTAGCACTGGTCTCTGTTTGTGTTTGTTTGTACCAATTACAGTAAACCTGTCTTTTATTGCTATACAGTCCTTCAAGTGTGTACTGTAATTTGAATATTAACGTTACACGTTCATACTGTATAGTGTACATGGGAAAGAACTTTGTAAAATACTTTATCCGCGCATGCGTGTATGTTTTTAATCTACAGGTACAGGTATAATCCTGCACACCTGGATGACTGTGATACTGTAAGCCCTTCTTGGGGATTTGGTGATAATGGCTCTACATTCAATTCGAATTTCAAGTCTGAAAAAAAAGAGACATCCCTTTATTTTTGTTTCTCAACACATGGGCCTATTGAAGGACTGATTTTAAGATTATGTGAAACATGTTTTTGATACTTTATCTGTACACTGTACTGAATGAGTGGCATACTGTAATTTTTATTGGGGGGTTCAAATGATTTTGATGAACTGTTCAAAAGATTTCTTTGAACTAATAATCCTCCACACACACACACGGACTGGCAAAGCTACTGTACAGTTGTAGCACCTCCCCCACCCCACCTCACAAAGGCCAAACATAAGCGAATTCCACTGCTTATCGACACCACCCCCAGAGTCATTCATTATGTTTCAGGCTTTGATGAACTGTGAAGTGTCTTCTTGAGGCCGGTTTCATACACGCATGTGCACGTGTGATAAGCCCTTCTTGGGGATTTGGCGAGAATGACTGACTCCATATTCAATGTGAATTTAAACTCTGAAAAAAAAAGAAGAGACATCCCTTTTCCATAGCTTTGCCAGTCCGGGTGTGTGCTCAGGATTATTAGTTCAAACAATTCTTTTGAACAGTTCATCAGAATCAGTTGTACTTTATGAGGTGGGTGGCATAATGTAATTTTTATTTGGGGGAGGGGGCGTTCAAATGATTCTGATGAACAACTGATTCAGATGAACTGTTCAAAATATTTATTTGAACTACTGTAACAATCCTGCACACACACCCGGACTGGCAAAGCTATAGTAGTAGCACTTCCCCCCCGCCGCGCCCCCCCCCCCACACACACACGCCTCACAAAGTCTAACAAACAAAAGCAAATTCAACAGCTTATCGACACCTCCCCCAGATCCATTAATTATGTTCCAGGCTTTGTTGAACTGAGAGGCAGAAGAGAAGAGGAGCACAGCTCACAGCGTTAACATACGCAGGGAAATAAGGGCAACTCCAAACAGGGGTAAAATATACATTCGCCTTTAATGGTCAGTTAGGCAGAAAAACAGGACCACGCACCAACGCGTTTCATCCCTTAAGACTTTCTCAAGGTGTAGGGAGAGACATAATAACAAACTATTTATCCGTGAAGGATTCGCGCCAAAACTAGATACTTGTGATGTCATCAACATGCGTCCCGAAACGGAGTCGCATTATTACTGCGCGGCTCAATGCTGAGTCACGCTCGTAACAGAGGAGGTACACTAAGTATCAGGATTGGCTATCGGGAGAAAAAAACATCTTGAATAAAAAAACTTTAATAGAAACATTGTTGAGAAGCATTACGGAACACCATATGACATAAAAATGACTCTAAACATAGAAAAGACAGATAAACAACATTGCTACACACCTCTGGAACAAAAAAAGAATTAATATTAAAAGAGAAACAGAAAAAGAGAAAGAATATATAAAATGTATGTATAATGCAAAGGATGTCAATACGTAACTAAAGGGTATAAATCAAAAATATTATAAAAGAATTATACTGAAATACCCACATCTTTGACAACCATCACATATAATATAACATATATCAAAATTAAGTTCCAAGAGGATAAAATGGACCCTCCGTCCTATCAACAACAGGAAAGTATATGTGTGTTAATTAATATGAATGAAAAAAGAAGGAAAAAAGAAAAGAAACTAATAAATCAGCTAATATGCTGATAATAAAGTCATGACACACACATACTTGCCCATACAGAAACCACCCAAGAAACAGAAGAATATCTTGTTATATAAAAAAACTATAATGTATGTATGCATATCTAATATGCCCACATATGTATATATATATCAAGGGTAAGACAGAAATATGCCAGAATCATGACACAATCATGATGCATAGCAAAAATCGTCTATCCCTAAGGATAAAAAATAAACTGAATCCACAGAAATCAAGAGGAACAAGGGGACTAAATTGTAAAAAGTAAAAAGTCTAACTAACACACCAGAGATATTGTATTGATGATAATAGATTAACTAAGGTGAATGAACAAGTATATTTAATCCTCAAGATAGTACAAAAGAAGGATAAGGGAAACACCCCAGACTATGTATAAATACTTATACAAATGATTACAAAAAATGATTACAAAAAATGAGTGAATTCCCATTCTATGTTCATTCCGTGAGGCACTCTGGTCCTTTAAGTAAAGATCCAGAATGCCTCACGGCGATCCAACTGTAGGGTCCTTTTGCCACTTCTATCCAGGGGTGCAACTATTTCAATTCCTTGAAAGGAAAAATTATCAGGACCACACTTAGTACAGCTGGAAAAATGTTTAGAAACAGGATGACTGAGATCCGCATTGGATATAAGTCTGATGTGTTTCAATATTCTAATTTTGAGACACCTGGTTGTTCGGCCCACGTATTGACATCCACATCCACATGTAATTAAATAGATAACAAATGATGAATTGCAGTTAATAAACTTCATATTTGTATGTGTTGTTCTATTAACAGTGGAGCTGAATGTATTATATTGTTTCATTATAGGGCAAATTTTACATTTATTACATCTGTATGAACCCTTGGGGAGTTTCGATTGATTTTCAGTAGACATTTTGAAAAGATTGGTGAGAAAAAATATCACTCTAGGACCTGTAGATATTATACAGTAGGTCTGATAACAAGGTCCAATGACAAAATGTACCAATGTTTTTTTTTTAAATTCGTTTAAACTGTTCTCTCGGATCTGCTCGGGTTAATGAATCACCTATATTCTGCCCTCTTCTATAACAAAATAGTGGAGGACGCACAAAGTTCTTGCCTATAGTGGTATTATTGGCCAATATGTGCCAATGTTGCTGTATAGATGTCTTAATCATCCCTGATGCAGTGCTGTATGTACTGGTGACATGGAACCTGTCTTGCTTATGTGTATTTAAAGAGGGTGACAGGAGCTGTTCTCTAGGAACATCCTTGGCTTTCACAAGTGATGCATCAAGGTCCTTACGATCATATCCCCTCGCCATGAAGCATCTGTGCATTTTCAAAAGTGCTTGATCACGTTCCTTTAAGTCACTGGTAATCCGGCACACTCTCAGAAACTGAGAGTAAGAGCTGGTACCCGCTGCGGCCACACGAGCGTTCCCCACCAGCAGGGGAATCCTCCCGAGCCGGTCCCAGTCCCCCCTCGCTGACGGCTCACAACACGTTGTGACGCGTCAGCCACCAGGGGATTCAAGAAAATTGTGATCCCGAGCGGTGACGCATCACGTGGTGCGCTAATGAGCCAATCAGCGGCGGGGGCAGGAGCGAGAGCTGTCATCAGGCAGCTTCCTACACAAAAGTTGTGTGTGTGTGTTTTTGTGTCTCGTGTGTTTTTGTGTCTCGTGTGTTTTTGTGTCTCGTGTGTTTTTGTGTCTCTTGCTTGCGGCAGAAGGGGGAGGGAGCTGCTTACATTACAGTAGCCCGCAGCAGCTCCCTCCTGCAGCCCGAGCCCGGAGGGAGGGGGGGAGTAGCTCAAGCCACGCCCCCCTTCCTCCCCCCTCCCTCCCCCCTCCCACTCCCCTCGCACTCCCGCCCCCTCCCGCTCCGGCTCCCGCTCCTTACAGACCGCATATCGCGGTCTGTGTCTGTCAGCGCCCCACCTGTCTGCAGTTCGGGCGTGCTGACTGAGGGAGCAGGGCCTTAGCCTAAGGTAACCCTTTCTTAAGAGGTATTGGATGATGGCTGGTAGTCAGGAGGAGAGAGTTCTTATCAGTGTCCTTTTGGTGTATTCTCGTCAAAAGTGCCCCTTTGGCTATATAAACTTCTGTGTCCAGAAAAACAACCTTACTTGAACTGTAGGTCAGTGTAAACCGAATAGTAGATGCCTATCCTGCCAGCGCATACCTCCACTCGTGGTGGAGATAGAGGGAAACTGCTCCTACAATTGGAAATGAAGCTCATTTATGAATTAGACACTATGGCACCTAGAGTTTTAAATGAGGACTTCAAGTTGGGGTGTTTTTTGCAATATCAGTTGTGTTATAATAGGGGGATGTCTATACTAGTTTATGCTGGGGACCCCATTGATATTTCCCTCTCTGTGTGTTTAGAATTCCCTGTTCTCTCACCCCTGTTGGTTCTATCCTGTTTTCCCTTCTGTTTTCCCTTCCTTTTGTTCTTCTGTTCCTTTTCTGATTTTAATTTTTTCTCTCCTTTTCTCGTCTTCCTTTTGCTCAACAATAGCCACTGTGGTTTTTGACTTGTTTATGGTAGCTTAGTGTAGTTATTATAGAACATTTATATGCACTTACTATTGATTTTGTTGCAGTTTCTCAAGTAATACCATGCATCTGGAATATGCTTTTAAACCTTCAATGTGTTTTTAATTATGCACTTTTCCACTGGTGACACATCCTATTCTAACATTTCCCGCACGGCAGGATGCGTGCGGACCGCGTGGTGATGGCGGCATGTCCGCGCGTCACTGTGACATCACTGTCACGTGGCGCGCCCCGGCTTCCCCGGCTTCCCCAGCTTCCCCGACTTCCCCGGCTTCCCCGACACCCCTGAAGTTTGAATTGAGGTAAGCGGGGGTGCGGGGAAGCAGAGGGGCACAGCAGGAGCAGCTAGGGGGTCGGGAAGGGGCAGTAAAATGTAATGGGAGCGGAGGGGGTGCACGGAGGAGATGCGGCTGGCGCGCGGTCTAGTCCCAGCGCCAGCCGGAGTAAATCCCCAGCCAATTAGTGGCAAAGGTTAGAATAAAATGTGTCGCAGCAGTATGTATGTTTCAGGTATTGTAATGAGTGGTGAGGTGACGTCATCGCATTTGCACAGCTCTCTGCTGCAGTCTGCTTCTGCCTTCGCATCCATGGTTAAAGACGCTCCGGTTACGTCGCCATGGCAATGGGGGACGCCTTAGAAGTCTGATGTACTTGTAGCCAGGTCTCCCCAGCGCTACCGCACCCCCCTCACCTGACTGCCGATCGCGGGGGCCGCCACGTCCAATGGCGGCTCCGTTCGGCAGTGTCAGGGGAGAGGGCGGCCAGGTCCCGGCTCGGGGGTTGCCGGGGACACGTGCGGCCGGTTGCCAAGGCCGCACGCGCATCTCAGGGCTCCCGGCGCTCCCGGAGCCGGGCGGATAGGGCGCCGCCATTACGGAGAGACTCGTGCATGCGCAGTGATCGCGTGAGGGCAGGAGAGGTCCAGTTAGCTCGCGCATGCGCAGGGAGAACCCTAGCGCCAGGGAACAGTTGCGTGAGGGCAGGGAAGGCGCAGGAGAGTCGCGCGAGAGTAGGGGAAGTTAGTGAGAGGTTGCGGCGGCCATTACAGGTTTGTGTAGGCAGAGGGAAGGCACGCACGCGGCCTCAATGTTATTGTAGGGGCCTCGGGACTACAATTCCCATGAGGCATAGCGAGGCAGGCACCAGGTGCTTGATAGGAGCCAATAGGGCTGCAGGACTGCCCTGGAGGAAAGAGATACATTTTCCCGGGCTTTGCATGAGTCACGTCAGTTGGAGCAGCGGAGCTGAAGGGGAAGGAAGGATGCAGGGAGTGAGTGCAACTCCTGCATCCAGATAGGTACCCTCACCCTCCAGGTAGGCCCCAACTCCCCACCAGGTTAGTGGGTAACTGATAAGGGACGGCCCTAGATAGGGAGGTCGCCCTTAGGTGTGTAAGGTGCAGGTTTGGCAGTGCCACAGCGGGTAGTGCTGTGCGCACTGGCAAATAGGCACAGTGTGCTAGTAGTGGATTGCTACGGGATCCAGGTGGCTGTGTGTGATTGCAGCTGTCTGTGTGTGTGTCGCTGCATGTGCTGGGCGCAGTGCGTGCAGTGTGTGTGAAGCGTGTGTGGATCCCTGCAGGCTGACAGTGTGAGCTGAGTGTTGGCTGCAGGTGCGTTAGGCGGTTAGGATTAGCAGTTACAGTTGAGACTGGGTAGCTAGGGGAGGGGGCAGGTTAATGTTCCACAGGCCCTAGGAGTTTTCCCCAAGCCATCCCAGGTTGCGGTTCCTCAGGGACAGGCCCTAGGTTAGGGACCCTGTCATGTAGTGCCAAGGTTAGATAGGGATCAGCGGATGCTGCAGTTCCCATAAGGCGACGTGGGCTCAAGTCGGTGTTCAAAGATAAAGACTATCTCCCGGGTGGGATCACCCCGGGCGAACCCCAAGCAAAGATTCACAGCACCGGATCAGACGGGATCCAGGTCGACAGATCCTTTGAGAAGTAGTTGCAGGCCCGAGTGCAGGAGCACTCGGCAGGTACTCTACAAGTGCACCAACAGATCATAACATTCTATTAACACATAGTGGCAGCGCTGACCACGGGACAAGGGTTGGGCTGTGGGCACCGTGTGGGGATGTTATACTGTTGTGATGGTACTAGAGATGATGTAATAGTTGTCCTTATTCGTGTTTGTTCATTCAGTAAACCTGTTATCCCTAATACTGGTGTATCTGGTTTCTGAGTGGGTTCCTATGTTAGGGTCATTCTACATTTCCCTAGAATCCTACATAGGTGGAGGCGCTGTAAAAGA
Source organism: Ascaphus truei (assembly GCA_036426205.1). NCBI lineage: Eukaryota > Metazoa > Chordata > Amphibia > Anura > Ascaphidae > Ascaphus > Ascaphus truei. The sequence goes on from CM071572.1 coordinate 873,451, forward strand.
AGATTCGTTCCAGAGGATTCACCCCAGGCTCTCATTAGCGGAGGCTCAGACCTCCTGTGAGCCTGACAGGTATATGCACCACACCGGTAACACCGCATGTTCTACTCACCCACACTACATATGAGATTGGGTGGGGTGGAATACCCGTTACATACTTAATGGCTCCGCCCGTGGATGCGCATGCGCGGTGTGTGATAGCATCTGACAGCCGTATGTAAACAGAACAGCAGTGAAGCTGGGCTGATGCGCAGTGATGACTGGGCTCCCAGGCGTCTACAGTACTCCCGTTTTTAATTATAAACAGCTGGTTTCAATCGCTTGCACAGGTTGGTGGTGTGTATATATGTTTTCCTTGGGCAGTGTTCTCTAGCACGCCCCTGAGGAAGGTCCTATAAGGACCAAAACGTTGGACTTGTTTGTGCTGTTTTGTGTTTCAATAAAATTTTTTGGCATCATCATCCTGAATGCTGTCTGTCTCCAGATGGTGACACTTGGTTCCTATCATATATAGTGAAACCAAGTGTCCCACTGAGACTAGACATATACGTGTAACCACGTGTCCACTCAGGGACAAGAACAGGGATTCGGATATGATGATGTGAGAAGAAACCGTCAGAGTTTGTGGTCTGTTGTGTTGTTTTGTGCTAATTAACGTTTTGTTCCCGATATTTTGCTAGTTTTGTCCCACAAGTTTTCAAAGGCCTTCATCACAACACGCCACCAAGAAACTGTTGTATTTTTTGTTTTTATTTTGGAATCATGCGAGAAAACCAGCTAGCTGATCGTGACTGGGCTAATATAACAACTTCGGTACAAATGGTGTAACACATGGGTTCACCCGAAACCTGAACCATAGAGGACACAAGGGGATCTGAAGGGAGGACCTCGATGGGGGACATTTCTACTTTCCTAACGAGACAAATAAGTTTTTTCCCTCCAACCCACAGTCAGAGCCCATCTCCAGATAAACCTATGACCATTTAAGTGGTTTCAACAAAAAAACAATGTGTTAATAGTTATTGGTGCCCATTTACACTTACAACACCGCCTCATGTACTCTTCACCCACACCATATCTCTAACTATGCCCAGCCAGACTAGTGACCTCAGCTCCTGCACTCCTCTACCGCCTTTGTCATGGTCAGTAGTAACCCGGTGCCTCGTGCACCTCTCCACACAACCTCCTGACCACCACCTTTTGGCTATATATAAATGTGCAAATATTCATGAAACAACAGAAGACACCACAGTATAACTATTTATGCACACCAGTATAACAGTATATGTTCAAACCCCGGAACCAAGAGACTAGGGGCCTATGCAGAGACAGCCCGCAAACGTAAATACGACATTTTTTGGCGACATTCTGGCTAGAGTAAAAGCAGATCTGGCGAGTTTAGAAAACAAAACGCGCCATTTTTTATTTTTTATTTCTAATCCTCGCCGCCTCCTGCGCGGTGTGCGATGAACCTACATCTCACCAGGTTTAAAAAACTGACATCAGACCACCACACACACAACCAAACACCCAAACACCACACCACCACACACACACACACACAACACTCTGCAGTTGCAATGCCGGGCAGGCGTCAGCCCATTGGATTAGAGGCGTCACGTGACCGCTCCTCTGTCTCCCCTCAGAGGTTTTTTTTTTTTTATTTTTGTCAACTAGAGCTAGCAGCCCTTGTTTTCCCGCTGCTGGCGGCCCTGATCGTGGCGCCCCCTCTAGCCCGCCTCGTTCTCACCAAGACGCCGCGCGCCAGTTTGGGAAACACGCTGTACCTTATTCGGCAGTCCTGTGGTTACTAGACGTGAAGGTTTGTATCGTGTGAAGTCGTGCCCCCGAGAGTCAGGTTGAGGATTAGAGTAAAGCGTTCCCCAAAACTCAGATGGGTGTCGGACATGTGGAAGTATTAGGCATTGGTGTTTGGCGGCAGGCCAATGAAGAGGTTCGCGGTGGCGCGGCGCATTGGAACGCATGCCAATGAGACATCAGTGAGGTGTGGGACCAGTCCAATTAAGTGTGATGTTCGGGGGCGGGCGCTTGGTAGACAGGCCAATGAGACTATGAGGGGTTGGGACAGTGTGGGCATTGGGGGTGTTGGACGTCCAGGCCCAATGACTGAAAGGTTGTGCGGGGGCGGCTGCAGGCTTGAGCAGGAGTGCACAGCCCAAGCTCTCAATGCGATTTGCCCTTGGACCAAGCTGACACTGATTTCACAATATATAGTAGATATAGTAATACACACACAACACAAACACCACACACACATCACACACCAGTCTACCAATTGACATAACACACACAGTGATACCCGCCTCCATCGAGCGCACTTGCTGTCTCCCTCTGCCAGACACCATGAAAACCTCCTGGTAGCGCGACGCGCAGCAAGCAGAGCGCGAGCCAGCTACACGTACATCAACCTACTTACCCTCCATGAAGACCCACCCCAAGCTCACCCGTTATGCCAGCTGATGCGAGGACTCTGCCTGAATTAACCCCAGATGTCAGTAGGGCTTTTGTGCATCGTTCCAGACTCCCGGCTCCATAGCCGATTGCTGAGGAGAGGGAGGCCCCGAGCGCTGCGACACCTCCTGTGGAGCGCATGACACCGGGCGCTGACGAGAGAGAGAGTGAGAGAACGTCAGCAACGAGAGAGAGAGTGAGTCAGCAGGAGAAAGATTGGGCAGTGGGTCAGAGAGAGATGGAGGTATGAGTAAGAGCAGATGTGTCAGGTAGAGTGACTCACGAGAAGAGTGGGTCAGCGAGAGGGTAGAGTGTGGTGATGCAGAGACACCCCACTCCGCACTGCATCTGTTAGGCTATGTAGATACAACACCTTCTGTTTTTTACTTTGGGCTGCACGGGCTTACAAAATCCTGGATCGCCTTGGGGCCTGATAAACAATTCTGATTGCTTGGGAGACCTTGAACCGAAAAGTTTGGGAACCACTCGCAGTACAGATCTACACATCAACGCACAAACACAGCACACCACACCATTCACTCTCACCAACACCAAACACTGGCAGACTAGCCTCTTCAAATCCACCCCCTCCCCTCCACCTACACATCTCCTCCCGCAAAACCGACCGCGAGTGCCAGCGGTCCTCACTACCCCCTCACACACGATGTTCACTCCCCCTAACTCCCGCTACCCCACAACAGTGTTAGCTCGCTCCCGGAACCGCACACACGCCACTCTCCTGGCACCTCACACACATCAGCCCTACCGACCCAACCACAGCAATCCAGCGAGCGCCCCTACCTACCGCTCACCTGCCACCTATGGTCACCTCCCCCCTACCCGTCTACCCCCTTCACCACACTGGTACTCTCCCGAACCGCCCATACGGTCACGCCTCATCCTCCTGCCCTCACAACACAGCTGCCCTACCGCAACCATACCGCGAGCGCCCCTACCCTGCCTTACACCCCTGCCACCAATGTCCCTACCCCTACTCCCCCTTAGGCTCACGACAGTTAGCAGCTCCCCGACAACCGCACAGCACGCCTCACACTCCTGCACCTCATCACATCTCCCTACCGCAACCGGTACCGAGGGCCCCCCCTCACCATCCCGCTACTAAACATACCACCACTGTCCCTCCCCCTATCCCGCTACCCATCACACAGTGTAGCTCCCACGGCGGACCGCACCACGCCATCACAATCTCCCGGCACCACTACACCTCTCCACCTGCACCGCGAACTCGCTACCGCGCAGTCCGCGGCTACACACGTCACACCACCATGGCAACGTGTCCCTCCCCTACAAAGCCCGTACCATCCACATATCACCCAGTGTAGCATCCGCGGACCCACATCACGCCACTCTCCTTGCACTCACACTATCTATCTCCCCTAACCGCAACCCGACCCGCGAGGCGCGCGCTCCTACACTCACACCAACCAGGCAGATGTCCCACCCCCCTATCCCCCGCTACTCACACATGTCGTAGCCCCCTCCAAGCTGCGCACAGTGCACGCCCTCATCTCGCTGCACCTCAACACAGCTCCCCTACCGCAACCCAGACCGCGAGGGGCCCCCCTACCTGCCGCTACCACATCCCTGCACCCAATTCCCTCACCCTATCTTTCAGCTACCCTCACACGCTATGTAGCTCCGACGGACCGCACACCGCCTCAATCTCCTCAGCTCCACTTCACACTCTCCCTACCGTCAATCACGCGCGAGTTGCGCCCTACACTCACCACCATGGCAACGATGTCCCTCCCCCTATCTCCCCTACCCACTTCACACGATGTGCCTCCCCTCGCGCACCAGCACATCCAGCACGCCAATCTCCTGCACCTCACACGCTCCCTACCGCAACCGTACCCGCGTAGGCCCGCGGCCCCCCTCACACACCATCCCATATGTCCCCCCCAATTCCTCGCTACCTCCTACCCCCGAACCAGTTACTCCTCGCGGACGAGCCCGCGACAACGCACATACGCCTCATCTCCTCCTGCACCTCACCACGGCTCCCTACCCGCAACCAGACCGCTAGTCCCCCTATCCTCATCCCCCCTATCACCAAACAAAATCCATGGGCTCCAACCACCAAGTCTCCTCCCCCTCTATCCCCTACCCTCCCACTCACAGCTGTACTCCCGCGACCGCACGTTCCAGCCACGCCTCACATCTCCCGCACCGTCACACACTCTCCCTCCGCAACCGACTCGCGAGGGTGCACCCCTCCCCCTATAAAACCATCACATGTCCCTGCCATGTCCGCTCATCCTACGCCCCCAGTACCCCTCGCTATCCGCTACCAAACTCATCACACTCTGTGCCTAGCCCCGCGAACCGCACTCACCGCCTCATCTCGCTCGGCATCCTCAACACCGAGACTCCCCTGCACCACGCAACCAGACCGCGAGGCCCCCCTACCCACCCCGACCCACATAACCATGCCACCGAATGTCCTCCCCCTAGTCCCGCTAGCCCACAGTGCGAGTTTGTAGAGCCTCTACCTCTCCCTGCGAACCGCACAGCACGCGTCACATCCCTGCACCACACATCTCCCAAGCCGCAACCAGGACCGCGGGGCCCCTCTACCCCGCTCTACACCTTGCACCCAATTCCCTCCCCTCTCTACCCGCTGACCCCTCACCGTCACACATTGTAGCTCTCCGCGGACCGCACAGCAACGCCCAAACAGTCTCCTGCACCATCACACATCTCCCTTACCGCAATCCGGAACCGCGAGGCCGCGGCCTACACTCACACACATGTCAACGATTTCCCTTCCCCCTATCCCGCTAACCCCTCTTCTTTCACACTAGTGTAGCGTCCCGCGGCCACCGCACAGCACTGTCCACCATCCTCGCTGCACCTCACACATCCTTAAGCTCCTAGTCGCAGACCGGACCGCAGCCGCGCCTAACACGTCACATATCCCCCATGGCAACTGAGGTCCCTCCCCCCAACTCCTGCTACCATACTGCCTCAACACAGTGTGCTCCCTGCTAACCGCACATCACGCCTCCATCTCCTGCACCTTCAACGCTCCCTACCGCAACCGGTCCCGAGCCGCGGCCTACACTCACACTCATGCCACCAATTGTTCCTCCTTCTCCCCCTATCCCCGCTACACTCTTCGACGCAGTGGAAATACACACCTACCACTGTGCGAATCAGATGTGTCGTGACACAAATAAAATTGGGTTGTCCGTCACTATTTTACGGTCTTTATAATTTACCCAACAACTCACCCACTACAAAACCACCCTCAACACACACACACACACCAACATCCTGTCATTCTATGCCACATTCCCCTCCACTCAACAACATGCCAGTGTTACCTGTAATTGACCAAGAACGCTCGCTACACACGTCACACATCCCCACCTTGGCACATACTACACACTCACACGCCATCACACACCATCACAACACACCCCCCACACTCATCTCACACACCCCATACACAAACAGCCACGCTCTAGTCCCGTGCCCTGTCTATACTTCTGCGACCTGTCACATACCTCTATTTTGCCTAATCATTCTGCTTTATATGATTTGTCCATGACCTTCCTACCTCCCTGCCGTACCAACCACACCCGGACATCGCCTGCAGACCTCAACAGCTGCTCCGCTCCGCAAACCGGTACCGCGACGCGCCGCGGACTAAAGTCCAAACAGCATGCCACCAATGTCACTTCCTCCCTACCTTTCAACACACTGTAATGATTCACACAGTCCCTACACGGAAACTCAGCTTGTTCCTTACAATAACAATATGTTTCCCTAACCATTTCCACTGTCTGTATAATCTACTATATTTCTGAAAAGCACTGTATGCTGCTCCCTAGCGGCAATCTCATGGGCCCTGTGGCCCGCCGCACCCCCGGCACACCTCTCATTGGGCTCACATCACACTCCACACACACCACCCCCTTGGCCCCACCCCTCACACCCTCTGCATTTTGCTCACCACCTCACACCACCAGACTCCCCCTTAAGGCTCCCTCCCCCACCACCTCTCATGGCCTGAGGCGGAGTGACGGGCCAAAGGTCCAAAAAAAAAAAAAAACACACACATATATATCTCTGTCCTCTCCCCCCCCCCCCATCCACCACCTCCCTCCCCCCTCCCCGGTGCTCACCTCCCTCCCCGCTCCACTTCCCTCCCCGTGCGGGGGGACCGCGCCCCCTAAGACGCACCCGGCAGCCGCTCCACCCCACTCCCGCACTCACCTCCCCTCCCGCTCTTACCCTCCCGCACTCACCTTCCCGCTCCACTCCCTCTCACCCACTCCCTCTCCAGACACACTACCCCTCCATCCCACTCCCGCGCCTTTCCACTCCCCCTCACTCCACTCCCGTACCACGCAGCACCGAATCCCCTCTCCCTCTATCCCATACCTCTCCCTCCGCCTCTACCCCCCTCGTCTCACTCCCCCTCCCTCCCCTCCATCCCTCCCGCTCCCTCCTCCCCTGCGCACACTCCCGTGCCTTGCGCGCGCTGCACCCCTATGGCGCCCATGTCCGCTCGCTCCCTCACCTCCGCTCCCTCCACTCGTCCCCGGGGGGAACAGCTGCCATGCGGACGCGTAAGATGGCGGACCCCCTGCCTCCCGCGCGCCGCGAGTAGAGATGGCGCGGCCGGAAGTACAGGTAGGTGTCGCTCCCCCACCTCCCCCCCACCTGTGGCGCCGCACGAAACTGAGAAAGGGCGCCACACTCACGGGTGTGTGTGTGTGTGTGTGTGTGTGTCACTGCCCCCCCTCCTGTCCACTGCCCCCCCCCTCCTGTCCACTGGCCCCCCCCTCCCCTGCACCCCCCCCTCCTGTCCACTGCCACTCCCCCCCCCTCCACTGTCACCACCCCCCCTCCCTTCCCCACGCCCCCCTCCTGTCCACAGCCCCCCCTCCTGTCCACAGCCCCCCCCCCTCCTGTCCACAGCCCCCCCCCTCCTGTCCACAGCCCCCCCCCTCCTGGCCCTCCCTGCCGCCCCCCCCCCTCCTGTCCACCTGCCCCCCCCCTCCTTCCACTGTCCCCCCCCTCTCCTGTCCACTGCCCCCCTCTCTCTTCCACGCCCCCCCTCTCCTGTCCACTGCCCCCCCTCTCTGTCCACGCCCCCCCTCTCCTGTCCACTGCCCGCCGCCCCCCCCTCTCCTGTCCACTGCCCCCCCTCTCCTGTCCCGCTGCCCCCCCCTCTCCTGTCCCGCTGCCCCCCCCCTCTCCTGTCCACTGCCCCTGCCCCCCCCCTCTCCTGTCCACTGCCCCCCCCTCTCCGTCCACTGCCCCTCCCCCTGTCCACTGCCCCCCCTCCTGTCCACTGCCCCCCCCCCCCTCCCACTGCCCCCCCCTCCTGTCCACTGCCCCCCCTCCTGTCCCCACTGCCCCCCCCTCCTGTTCCACATGCCCCCCCCCCCTCCTTCCACTGCCCCCCCCCCTCCTGTCCACATCCCCCCCCTTCCCACCCCCCCCGCCTTCCCACCGCCTCCCCCCCTCCCCCCCTTCCCACCGCCTCCCCCCCTTCCCACACCAGCCGTCCTCCCCCCCCCCCCCCACCCCCCCCCCTCCTTCCCACCCGCCTCCCCCCCTCCTCCCCCCTTCCACCGCCTCCCCCACCGGTCAACTCTTTCGCTCACCCCCCCCTGTCCCACGCAGCCTCGCCCCCCCCCCTGCTCCTTCCCACCACCCGCCGCCCCCCCCCAAAGAGTGTAACGGGTAACTGTAACTTGAATTTATTTTGGAACACAGCCAAAATAACAAAACTTATATCAGTGTCCAATTATTTCCGGACCTACGTGATTCACTAAGTAGTGATAACAGCGTTTTATCTGCTTTAAAATGCATTTTTTCTGGCATGCGAGCAAAACCCGCCTGATTAGGCACAAAATGTGCACATTTTTGCCAGTCCGCGGGAATTTCTAAACAGCGCTAACTGAATCGTGCTTTCAAAATTTTCAAATACCAAACAGTTTTTAAACTGTAATTCCACTTTTGTTGTATATTTATTACAATTCCCATGTGGACTCAGTATTTCGTACACACCAGTAGACAACTGAGGGTCCGCATACTGGAGCACATGGGCAATATTAGACGAGCACTAATGACTCATAATGTGTCTAGGCATTTTTTTCATAACCATAACAGCAACCCCAGTGGATTGATTTATAGGGCTATTGAGTCTGCCCCCCAAGATTGGAGGATGGGGGGTGACAGACTGAGGAAATTAGCACAAAAGGAAACATACTGGATCATCAAATTGAATACTCTAGTACCCCTATGTTTGAATGTTGACATAGACATCGGAGCTTTTAATTGAAGGTATTTCTGATTGCTATATAATATAATGGTGTTAGAGTCTTACAGTGTTCCTTCTATGACTCCTCAGATTTCACTATCCTCTACAATCAAGATCACCTCTGCCGTATAGATATTTAGAAATTAAGTTATTTATGTGGGGATTAATAGGATAGGATATGTGTGTGGTTTGGGATAGATTCATGATCATGTGTTTATATTTCGTATGGATGATACAGCTTCCTGTGTATTAGCTTCATATTTTTTTTTATATATTAGATGTTAGTGTGAGATTACTCACAGTCTCTATAGATATTTGTATTCTGTATTTTATTCCGGTACCATCTGTTCGGGTTACCTTGTATTTCATTTGTACATAGGGAGATATTACTTCAACAATATGGGTCTATCTGTCCCTATTGATGTGATGAAGTTAGGATATACAATATGCAGGTGTGTCCGTCTATTAGAAAGCATTCCCATTGCCTTTTGCTAAACAGACTAGTTTTTATATACATGTTATTATTATATCTATTAATTCAGAACCCTGTTGTTCTTGGCTGTAACAATGTGTCCTGTATTTATCTGCGTACTATTCCTGCAGAAATCTAACCAGTGAACTGCTTTTTAAATAGATCTCCACTAGATGGCGATCCAATACTTTCACATTAGAAATGTCTGTGTTTTTAAAATAGGGCTTTTTGATTATTACAGTAGATAGAGTTATTATAGCATTATTTCCAGTTTTCTTATTGAGGTTGCATGTTTTATTACCATGGTATATTTTTTAGTTTTGACGTATGTCTCTCCACGGATATATTACATCAAGATCTATGTGTACAGTACTTGTGGTTACTCTATTGTGAGAAACTAGCTCCGTTTTTATGTTAAAAACGTAGCACACCACTTGTTTTAAATGAATCAGGGTTGTTAATTTAGACTGCACTCACACATGTGTAGTGGATTAAGAAGGGTATAAAAGAAGAACTGTGCACGTAACCAACAGGAATATGACGAAGGAAGCATTTCCGAAACGCGTTATTCCTGTGGTGTATGTGCTGGAGCATCATACACAGAGAGCCACCGTAGCCGTCACGTGTCTGCCTGCTGCGGTCCTGCAACCGGACGCGGAAGCAGGAAGATACCATGCTAGTGCTGTCTGCTTCAACTCTTAATTGAATTAAGTGTTGCCACCTAGGCAGGGAACACCCTGTGTAGAAAACCATCTGTTTGAATGTGCCTCAGATGTGCTAATTAAGCAGACAGAACCAAACTGTCAGGTGACTTTTTTAGGCCCATATAAACCCAGATAGAACAGCCTAATGCTGCCTGCAGCCCCTGTCCAAGTGGCCCATTATAAGTGGCAGGACTACTGACATCTGATGTTTAAATGGAAGGATAAAAGAAGTGAGGAAGTGGACACCCCCACCTGGCCCTGATTCCTGCATTTGAACTACGCTGGAAAAGAGGATATCATCAATACCAGACTGCATCATTACTGCTGTGATGCTGCCTTTACCCATTTATATTTGCTGTGACTTCACTTCTACTCAAATTATGCACTTCTTTTTACCAGCCTCATGTCTCTAACTCTATTCATATATCTCCATCTCTCCTTCCTTCCCCACTTCTCTGTTCACATGAACTCCTTTCTTACCTGCGCCTTCTGACACCACAAAGCTATATCCCCTGCACTAAAAAACACCCCTACAAATCATCCTCACACATCCTCTTTCTATCCATGCTTCCCCTACTTGCTTCTGGGGATATCTCTCCCAATCTTGGTCCCTGTCTTATTCCAACATGCGCTCGTCCTCACCTGCCAATTGCAACCTCTACTCCTTCTGGTGTCAACCCCTCCAAACTCATAGCCATCCCCTGCCACCCTCCCTCCTCTCTCCCTTTCTCCTGTGTCCTTTGGAATGCTCGCTCCCTTTCTAACAAGTTCCTCTCTGTACATGACTTTTTTCTCTCTCACTCTCTGCTCCTACTTGCTATAACTGAGACCTGGCTCACTCAGACTGACTCTGCTCTGGAAGCTGCCCTCTCCTATGGTGGCCTTTCCTTCTCCCACACTCTGCGCCCTGATGGCAGGGGTGGAGGCATGGGCTCCTGCTCTCATCTCTATGCCATTACCGAACCCTTCCCATTCCTCCATCTCTTGCTTTTCCCTCCTTTGAGGCTCACACTGTCCAGATCTTCTCTCCTCTCCCTGTCCATGTGGCGGTCATCTATCGCCCACCTACCTCTACTCATCCCCCTTCTGCCTTTCTCTCTCACTTTGAATCTGGGCTCTCTTTCATTCTCTCCTCAGACTCCCCTGTTCTTCTCCTTGGGGTGTTCAATTGCCACATTGATGACCCCTGTCTCCCCTGGGCTTCCCGCTTTCTTTCTCTAACCTCTTCTTTTGGCCTTCAACAGTGGACTGCAGCCAGCACCCACAAGGATGGCCACTACTTAGACCTGGTTTTCACTAAAAACTTCTCTCTCTCCGATTTCTCCATTTCCCCCTTTTCTCTCTCTGACCATCACCTCATCTCATTCTCTCTATCTCGCTTCTCCCCTTCTCCACCTCCATCTACCCCCCGGTTCTGCAGAAATCTGCGCTCTATTCACTTACCTGACTTTGAGTCCACTTTACGTTCCTCCCTCTCCTCTCAAAACTCTGCTACAGACCCTGACAACCTGGTCAGGAACTACAACTCTGCCTTGTCCTCCTCTCTTGATCTACATGCCCCGCTTTCTCTCTGCCGCCCTCGCCCTTCTAACCCTAGACCCTGGCTAAATTCCCACACGCGCATGCTGCATTCTTCCACTCGTTCCTCTGAACGCCTCTGGAGGGAATCTTATACTCTCGCAGACTTCCTTCACTACAAATGTATGCTATCCTGTTTCAACTCTGCCCTCTCACAAGCTAAACAAGCCTACTTTTCTTCACTAATCAACATGCACAAGTCTAACCCACGCCGACTGTTCTCTGACAATCTAATGCCATACAGTCAATTGTTGCTCGACATTGGGACACACTGAAATTGGATGTAGATTTAAAGGATATTACTGACAAAGGACCAAAAATTGTATTTCGCAAACCGAAGTCTTTAGCATCATATCTGTCACCAAGTTTATTTTCCTCTCAACATACCACGGGCATAATGAATATTCCAAAGGGCTTCTTTCAATGTGGCCACTGTAATATTTGTAGATTTGCTAAAACTCACAAAAATGTAGAGTGTTTAAAACCCAGGTCAATTAAGCCCATAAGGACTTTCATTAATTGCAACACAAGCTATATAGTCTACATGCTTACATGTAATTGTGATAAAGTATATATTGGGTGTACCATCAGGCCCCTAAAACAAAGAATTCAGGAACATGTACGGTTAATTAAAAAGATGGATACCCTACACCCAGTCTCACGACATTTTTCTACTTGCCTATGGGAGGCATTAAGGGTTTCTCCTTCTCAGGTTTAGAACATGTTCCAGCAGCAACTAGAGGGGGAGACAGACTTAATATCGACGAGAAATGTCTTGGATTTTTTGTATGAACAGTCTCCACCCACATGGTATTAATGTGGATTGGGATTTGGCCCATTTCCTATAGACAAGATTGATATATATCTTTACATTAGGTATATCTCAGTTTGCCATTATTGAGTCTATGCCAGGTGTGAATTTATTTATTTCTTATTGGGTTGATGATAAAAATCCTATCTAGGATATGTTGTACACTATCACTAACTCCCCCAAAAAATATTCTGTGGTTTAATCATGTCACCCTTCTTGGATGATACCAGGTCTCTCCTGGAATCCGTCATTTAGCTGTCTTCACGGTTGACATGTATTAAAAATGTACTGTTGTTATAAGGACTATGGGCTAGATGCAGTAAGGCCCGATAAAATCTTTTCTCCAAGTGTGGCAGATAGGTGGGGGATCGGCCTTTTTTTGGCGATTTGCCCTCGCAGTATTCAGTAAGGGCCGAATCCTTCCGATCCCTGCCGAAGCACTGCGAATGCAAAGCTGCCGATGAGCCTGTGCCCATACAGCCTGGCTCCCGATAAGCCTTCCGATAGGCCTTTGGTGGCGATAGATGTTTGCAGCAGAGAGAGACAAGCCGCTCTCTCAGCGCAAACATCGGCAACAAATAAAGTATTTTTAAACAACTTTTACTCCTAGTGTACATGTGCAGGGGGTCACCAGAGTTGAACCGCGTTTGTTTCAGGGGCTATGAACCACGGAAGTATTCAATTTTTCTTTCCGGAGAACTTGGGACCCCTTGCATCCCGAGATACAGGCCCTTTTATGAGATGCCGGTATCCCTCTGCGTTTAAAGGTCCCGATCACGTGACCGCGGCATGTAAACAAAGCAGAGGGATACCGGCACCCCCTAAAGGGGCCTGTATCTCGGGAAGCAGGGGGTCCCCGGACCTAAAACCAAAGTGCTTCAGCTCCGGAGACCCTCTGCACATCTACACTATGAGTAAAACACACATATCAATAAAGACTCGTTCCTAACCTTACAGGGTATCTGCTACGGTAGCGAAGCAGCATTAATATTTATTTAATAATACTGTACTGTGAGCAGGGGGTCCCCCGAGCTGAACCGCATCACTTTGTGGACCAGGGACCCCCTGCTTCCCGAGTTAGAGGCCCCGGAATGTGTCATCGGCTGGCAGTGTCGCCGCCATCTTTATAGCGTCCCATTCGCGACGTGCCCGCTATAAATATGCCCCAAAATGTATTTTATTATTAGAGAGATGTAAGTTTTGGGCTTCTATGCTGTACAGTAGGTTATGGAGAGGCTTGCTTTAGTATATAGTAATTGTTGGTGTCCTTTTTTGTATCTTTTGAACTTGTTCTCTGTTACGATAGCTATAGTTAATTGTGTAATTGGTAGGGATGGTATTTTAATTGTTTAGGGAAGTAATTCATGTGTGTTTATTCATTGATGGTGACTTTATTTCCTTACATAATATAGTTCTTGTGATGTCAGGCTATTTGAGTTGGATTACTGTATTGTTAACATTGATTTTCAGCGTGTACATGTAGTTTACATGTTATGCTACAGGTATGCACTGTAAAGGCAATGTTTTAAGTGGCATTTGAGCCTTCAGATTGAATGATTAATTGAGATTTGTGTAGGAAATTGGTTTTTAATTCATTGAGGATGTTATGCATAAGTGGTGTTGCCATTGCAGGATGGCTTCACCCCTTAATTACCTTTGAGGTTAGTACCCGATAAGGTGATTAAGGGGTTCATTGGTATGTTAATGTAATTCAGATGTATTGCCTATTTATTATGTTGGCAACGGACACCAAGGATGAAGCTGGCGACGGAGGCTTCTTATTGATGAGGTTAGTACAAATTTCTTTATTTGTTTACGGTATTGAATGTGTTTAATAATGGCCACATAATGTATTATCCCTATGTGGATAATATTTATTTGGCACATTATTGTACAGTATGTGCTGGGGGAGGGGGTATTGGGCCCAAGAGTATTTGGTAGGACTCCCCTGTGGGTAGTGGGTGAAGGTGGTTAGGCCTCAGGGGTGGGGGGTTAGTGGGGGAGAGTATGTGGGTGATGGTGGGTTAACCCCTTAATGACTGTAGCGGTTAATAACCGCTATGGTGATTAAGGGGTTAGGGGACATTACTTTAGATGTTTTAATTCTTGTGTCTGTTTTGCAGAAGCGGAGGGGACCATGGGCAGGATGAAGAGGAGGATGGCCTTAATCGTGGCAGCCGGACATGGGTGAGTGCTATATGTACTGTATTTAATGTCTTTATTGCTGTGTATGTATTTAAAATGGGCACATTCACTATTATCCATTTGTGGATAATAGTCATTGTGCCCATTACTATACTGTATGTTAGGGGGGTATCCCACTCAAGGTGTCAACTGTTTTAATCAAGTTCTATAGACATGGTCAGGGGAGAGTATCCTGTAGGAAGGGGTGGGCTCGGGACGGTGCCTTGAGAAAGGATGTATTTAAGCCTGGGAAAAGATTTTGAAAAGGAGATGTGCACAGAGGAGTATTTGAGACCAGATACAGGATATTTCAGCATTTCTTACCAGTGACCTCTCTGGGGGGAACATCTATGGCATTTGGTACAGTATAGGTTTTCTTCTATGTTTTCCACTTTTATTTTAAGATGTTCTGCCTTATATTGTAATTGTACAGTATGTTTTTTTTTTTAATAGCTTTTCTGTAATCTAAGCACTGTAATTTTACATATTAAAACATTTAATAAGTAATGCTTTGGGCTCTGAATGAACTGGTACACCCTTTGGAGAGAATAATTTACTAATTCGGGCACATGTTGCTACAGTTGATTTTGGTGTTTTAAAGTGCATAGCTTTTCCTATAATAAACAGGGACCTGAGACCCTCGCAAATATTTTAGTCTGAGATCTTTTATCATTTTTGCATAACCTCAGGTGGTGGCAGTGGATAGTTATGATTTGCAAGTGAGTTGGGGTTAATATTAACTCGCTGGTTTCTTGCAGAGGAGAAAGGGGGGTTGGCTAGAGTAGCCATGTATATTAACCCTGTTTGCATATCTAAAGTCACGTGCTCACTTGAGCGACCTTTGCGGGGTTGAAGAGTGAGGCAGCTTGCGGATTGTGTATTGATCCTTGATCCTGTAGAGGAGTTATTGTCCATTTGATGGACCTTTGCAGATGTGAAGAGTGGATGCGCTTGCAAGCATCAGCATTAACCTTTGTCCCGTATGCAGGTCACATGCTAGCAGGGTGTCGTATGTGACACTGTGCTGTACAGAAGAGAAAATAAACCGTTCCTGTTGTTAAACCTCCTGTCTGGTGCTTGACATTACTGGAGCCAACGGCAGGTGGAGGCGCTGCACTGCTAAAGAATATGTAGGGTATGAACCCCAGAAGCCTAGTCCTGTTTCCCCACTACCATCAGCGGACATCTCAGCCATCCTGTCACCAGCAGGTATCATGCACCACACGACCAGTAATGGCCAAATCTCATATATATATATATATATTTGTCTGAGAGAAAGAGAAACACCTTTGTCAAGAAACAAACCGTATAGTTGCTGCAGTTAAATCTTTATTGATCAGAAAGTCTGTATGAATTAGTCATGAAACATACAGAACAGAAATCGCACAAGAGCAAAGGTTAAGGAAAGGTTACTTCATACATGCATCATATCACTAAATATGACACAGGTTCAACTTGTGTTAGCAACTAATTGATAAGCAGTTACAGTACAGGGGTAAAGACAATTTATTTGATTTTCTCAGCCTTATTACACTCAGTTTGTTTACATTTCAATTACTTAGGGCCTCATGCAGAGAGCAGCGCTGGGAAAAATTGGCGAGTGGAATAAATTTTACCTTTAATGGTGTGTTTTTTTCTCTTTATTCAGAAAGGGGCGAAATCTGCAATTAATAGCATGTATGAGTGTGGTGAGTTTGAAAGGGAGAGATGCGCGCTGTTTAAACGTGTAAAAAAAAAATCGCATTTTTTTTTCCCTTCTCCCTCTGGCCGCCGAGCTCCAGTTTCCTGCCAACTTTTGTTGGCGGGGCTAATTGTCGAATTTAACTCCAGTTTAATGGCGCGATCAGCCGCTAGATGGCGATCGCGACTTTCTGAATACGGCCGTTTTAAAACCTGGCGAGATTTAGGTTCTCGTCAGCCGCGCGGCGAGATTTAAAAAAAAAAAAAAAATGGCACTTTTTTCTACACTCGCCATTATTTGCCTTTCTAAAGGCAGATTTCGACAAAAAATGCCGCTTTTCCTGTTAGCGCTGCTCTCTGCATGAGGCCCTTAGTTCCTTGTAAAACAGATTAAACATTTGTTACTGTAGTACACTGAAATGTTACATTTTCCAATTCTAAACTGTAGGCGAAAAGGTTAGATTGGTAAAGGCGCAGTGCACTTCATTTGCTTGTATTTCAGTTCCCTAGTTCCTGGTAACACAGCAAATCCAATATCACACCCTCCTTTGGTGATACAGCCTTTGACAGACATTTCTATTACTGAGGCATCTGCAAGACAAATGATATCACATACGTTGTGTTAGCTGTGCCGTTTTGTTCTCCAATGCAACTATAACACACATCACTGCGAAATGCTCAAAGAACTAGATTGGTCATCACTCAAGTCTAGGCGCAAAGTTCACCATTCCTGTCTTGCCTTCAAATACTTTATGGGCAAGCTACCCATCCATCTGAACAAGCTCCTCACCCCTACCACACGCAGCACTTATCATCTGAGATCAGACTCCCAAAGACTGTTCATGATCCCAAGGTTCAACAAGTATCTGTCCGTTCCTCCTCTTACCATGCATCCCAAAACTGGAACAACCTACCAGAGACTCTCACATCTAAGGCTGTCTCACATTTTAATCTGGTCTGTAACTGTTACATAAGCCTATAATATACATCTTCCCTAACTGTGCATGCAATGTCTTGTATATAATGTATACCCTGTTCATTTATGCAACTGTATTTGTAAACATGTATTTTTTGTCTTAACTCTGTGCACAGGACATACTTGAAACGAGAGTTAACTCTCAATGTATTACTTCCTGGTAAAATATTTTATAAATAAACACTTACACCTCACACACAACACTCTGCTTTTATATTAATATGAAGGTACAGACCATGCAAAGAGTAACATTGCTGCTTAGCACTTCTCTGTATTACCAATTACTGTCTGTATTACTGTATATGGAACTGCTATTTACCTATTACTTACTCTCTATTACAGAGAAAAATAATTACTGATTCAGCCTTTTCCTTGTTATCTTTACCATATGGCGTACTTATCTATCTTCATTCTTTGCCCCGATCTTTTTTCCTTCACCTGTTTGATGATCCCTTTTCCCTCGTTTGTTTCACCCTGAGATGCATGTTTAACTTTTCTCACCACTCCCTCAATCTCCCCAGGTACTCTCTCTATACCTCTCCCCATGTACTTTCTCTATACCTCTCCCCATATACTCTCTCTATACCTCTACCCATGTACTCTCTCTATCTCTCACCAAATACTCTCTCTATATCTCTCCCTGTGTATTCTCTCTATACCTATCCCCATGTACTCTCTCTATACCTCCCCCATATACTCTCTCTGTACCTCTCCCATTTACTCTTTCTATACCTCTCCCCAAGTACTCTCTATATACTATTCCCCATTTTCACTCTCTATACAGTACCTCTCCCCTTGTAGTCTGTATTCCTCTCCACATATCTCTCTCTATACCTCTTCCCATGTACTCTCGCTATTCCTCTCCCTCTGTACTCTCTCTTTTCCCCTTCCCATGTTCGCTCTATTAATCTCCATATTTGCTCTCTCTATACCTCTCCCCATGTACTCTCCCTATACCTCTCCCCATGTACTCTCTCTATTCTTCTCCCCAATGTACTCTATCTATACATCTCCACATATCTCTCTCTATAGACACACACACATCTCTTTCATTAGGCAAGTCTTTTCTACCCGCTATGCTGCACCTTTCTCCCACCTGATTCTTCTTTGTGTAGCTGTGTCCCCCTTTCCCTCCCTTACCTCCGATGCGGGAGGGAGCGGAGAAAGGAAGGCTACGGCTGCGGGCAGAGAGAGAGCTCCATTGCTTCGGATGCCTAGGCAGGGTGCTGTCATTGTTTGCCGCGCATGCACAGAGGAAACTAGCGCATGCGCAGAAGAGCCCTGAGGTTGCGGCGGCCATCTTAGTGCAGTGCGCATGCGCCGTCACATCAGAGTAGCAGAGGTAATCTTGAGGAGGTTCCGCAGGGGAACTATATATCCTAGCATGCTCTGGGTGGGGACCACATGATGCGCAGCAGCCAATAGGGCTCCCCGTATCCCCTGAAGGGATATTGATACAGTTTGACGTGAAGGAGCGCATGGAGGCAGTTGGAGCCAGAACATAGAAGGGGAAGGTTGTGTCCGGGTGCAGTGGCCCTTTAGGTCCCAGTTAGGCCCCAATCACATTGAGTTTGTAGCTGCTAGAGGGAAAGGCCCCCAGATAGGGACATTTCCCTATAGCCATAGCACTGTTAGGCAACCGTGTCCAGACGCCGCACAGTGACTTGAGGCCTGTTGTCTGGGACCAGACCACCCATGATAAGAGACTTTTAAAGATGAGACCCTCCAGTGGGAGTTCACCCCACACAGAGGTGGATGCCTTCGCGGACAGAACTACGTAGGTAGATCAGACGGCCTAGTTGTTATTCGGCAGTATCCAGGTACTGGAGTACCTGGGCAGGTACCAAAACTAAGTGCACCAACGGTCCACGGGGTAACGCTACTCACTTTGGGTGGGATTGACTTTGGGGGGAAAGGAAACCAGGGATATTGGTACCAAGCAACCTTTGTACTTTGGGGACAGTCACCCGGTGTATTATATTGTGCATGATATATACAGTGTGGTACAGGTTGCCATATCCTACAGTATGTTAGTAAAACCGTTATATATATACCACGTGCATGTTTTTATTATTGTATTGGTTCCTGAGAGGGGTCTATCACGCTACACTGGGATCCCTCGCAGGTGGAGGCGCTGCACCGATGACAAACAAGCGATCATCCCAGGCTCCCAGTGGCCGAGGCTCAGGCCTTCTGGTAGCCAAACAGGTAATGTCAGTATTGTAGTTCCTTTAGTGACGGGGGGAAAGGGGCTATATTTGCACCCCACCTTTTTCTCCTTTCTCATCTCTTTCTTTAGACATGGGCCACTTTCGATCCAATTAAACCATGGTCTCTATTAATACTATGACCAAATGATACAGATTGAATTACATTTTAGTACTGAAATTCTTATTTTTCTTGCACAATGTTTAAAAAAACATAATCTCATGCAGTGTGTTGATCACATTAATATCGCAAGATTTCGTGTATGCACTTTTTTAAATCGATGCTAATGTGTGTGTTCGCTTTATCAAAATTTGAATCACTGCCAAACGTTTTGCCAAGCCTCGGAGGGCTAGTAATGTTTACAAATTAGTAATCTTTCCGCGAAATATCCCCAGGATGTGAGAGGAACATGGTGTGTGCCCCAATTATAATCTCTGACTCAGCATTAAGAGGATTTAGCTATGTTTGAAAATGTACATAATCGCCTGAGATCCATGACTGAAACGCAGCTTTTCGTCACTAAAGTGGTCCGGGTTCGGAGACTTCCGGTGACGTCGGCTGACATGGACGGGTAGCTTGGGAGCTCCGCAGACTCTCCCGTATAACTCAGGATTTAAGCACCCTTCCACTTAAAATTCCTACTCAAACTATACTCCCCCGAGTGGGGCACTACCTCAAGCATGTCCAGGCAAACTAAAAAGCCGGTAGCGCAAGCGGTCGCGAAGCTCTTCTCCCCGCAGCTGAAAAGCCCTGAACCGCAGCCAGATATCCAAGATGGCGGGATCGCACGCATTGACCATGCACAGCAGAGTAAAACAGCCCGACCCAAGGAGGCCTCACCAGAGCCTTCATGGAAGAGCTGATGGCGGCGCAACACACGAAGCTACATGCCTCCCTCCAGTTGGAGATTAAAAAGGCTGTTCACCCCATAGATTTAACCCTGACCCTCCCTTTTACCAAAAACACACAATACAAATGGAAACTAAATGACTCCATGCTCAATTGCCCAGATACAGAGGCAACCATACGTCAAAAACTCTCACTATATTTCCAACAAAACATAGGGTCTGCCTCCACCCCAGCCATGCTCTGGGAGGCTCACAAAGCCACAATCAGAGGAGATCTAATATCAATAGCCTCATACAAGAAAAAAATTAAATTTAAACTTCAAAAAGGCCTGACAGAAAAAATTGCACAATTGGAGCAACAACATAAAGCCACAATGTCAAAAAAAATACTAAAAAATTTAAACTTAGCAAGGGCGTCCCTTAAACAGTCTCAATTAGAAGACGTCGAAAAGGCCCTCAGGTGGACTAGACAGAAGTATTTCGATAAAGGCAACAAAGCAGATAAATTGCTGGCCGCTAAGCTAAGAGGAACTAAGGTCAAATCCCAGATAACCCGAATCAAGTCTAGAAAGGGACAGGTTACATACATTGAAAAAGAAATAGCGCAGGAATTTGCAGATTTCTATTCCGATCTATATAATCTCCACCCTCCAGGCCAGGACCCAGTCAGCCTTGAAACAATTACTCGCTATTTAGAGCAATGCTCCTTACCAACACTAACCCCCGAGGAATTGGAGACACTCAATGAAAAGATATCACAGGAGGAACTGAACCAGACCATAACCTCACTCAAACCACCTAAGGCCCCGGGCCCAGATGGGTTCACTAACTCCTATTACAAAATGTTCAGATCCACTTTATCACCGCACCTCCTCAGCATGTTTAATTCTTTTTTACAAGGCGAACCAATCCCAGCCACTATCACAGAGGCAAATCTTGCCATAATACACAAGGAGGGTAGAGACCCACTATTATGTGGAAACTACAGGCCCATCTCCTTATTAAATACAGACCTCAAAATCTACAGCAAGATCCTGGCAAACAGGTTAAACCCTATTCTCCCTAGACTCATACACGTAGACCAAGTGGGTTTTGTGTCAGGAAGACAGGCCTCCGACAATACCCGCAAAATTGTTGATATAATTGATCACGTGCATCTCACTGGTTCTAAAGCAATGATTCTTAGTCTTGACGCCGAAAAGGCATTCGACAGAATCAAATGGACATTCCTAGACCAGACTATGAAGAGGTTCGGTTTCTGTGGCCCATTTCTAGAGGGAGTGAGAGCCCTCTATCAAAACCCCACAGCCCAAGTAAAACTGCCAGGAGGCCTCTTGAATCCAATACAAATTAAAAATGGGACCAGACAAGGCTGCCCACTCTCCCCACTATTATTTGCTTTAACTATAGAACCCCTCGCAGCGACAATCAGGAACGACAAAAGCATAAAGGGAATACCAATCGCGAGTAGGGAGCATAAAATCTCACTATTCGCGGATGATGTGATCTTAACGCTCGCAGACCCTCACACCTCCCTCCCTAACCTTCAAAGAGTCCTAACCCAATTCGGAACAGTCTCAGACTATAAAGTCAATATAGACAAGTCTGAGGCACTAAATTTATCCCTACCCGATCAAATATGGAAGCTTATTCAAGCCAATTACAAGTATAAATGGAGCACTACCTGTATAAAATATCTGGGAGTTAAAATCTCCAACTCCTATAACAAACTCTACCAACATAATTATCCCCCCTTATTCGATCAAATTAAGAAAGATCTTGAAGCATGGAGAAAGCACCAAATATCATGGTTTGGTAGAATGGTGTCCATAAAAATGAACATCCTGCCCAGACTACTTTATTATTTTCAAACCCTCCCAATCCTAATCCCACAAGCAGTACTAAAAAATCTCCAATCCCAACTAATCCAATTCATATGGAATGATAAAAAACCCAGAGTCCCTAGATCAGTTTTGCTCTCATCAAAAGAGAGAGGAGGCTTGGGGGTCCCCGATATAGTCAAGTACTACCATGCAGCACAGCTGAAGCAGGCAGTGGTATGGAACTGTGACCCGGCCTTGGCTTCCTGGCTTGAAATAGAAACCTACTATGCACGTCATAGCCCCTTCCAGTTAGCAATGTGGTCTCCAAACAGCAGTAGGACCGGGCCACAGAGATTTGACCTTGGAGCAATGAGATGCACGTGGAATATATGGCTTAAAAGCAAAGGGAAGTACGGTCTGATAGCATCCCCCTCCCAGCTCACGCCACTCTTTGGGAACCCCAATTTCCCACCGGGGTGTTCCCAAAGACAATTCGACCAATTTCAGGGTCATAATATTAAGCTGGTTGCTGATCTGCTGCAGAAAGAGGTGATCTTGACTTATCAAGAGCTTAAAAACAAATATAAAATCCCCGACCTCCACTTATTCAAGTATCTACAAGTCCGCCATTTCCTACTAGCATTGTCCCCAACAGCCAAATTCCCTCCACTCACTAGGTTTGAATCTCTCTGTATCAAAAACAACTACCAGAGAGGCCTGATATCCGAGATCTACAAGGGTCTGGAGCTCGGATCCCGGGCTCCTACTCACCGGTACATGCAAAAATGGTCAGAGGACCTTCAGATTCAAATAGATCAGGAAGACTGGGCAGAGATCTGGGAACAAGCTAAAAAAACATCAATATGTACAATAACAAAAGAGAACATCTATAAAATTATGTATCAGTGGTACCTGACTCCAGCCAGACTGAGCCAAATCTACCCCGGCACACTAGACCTCTGCTGGCGGGGATGTGGTCAAAAGGGGGACATGGCCCATATTTGGTGGTCATGTCCAGAGATTCAGAAGTACTGGAACATGATCCAGACACTTGTAGAGGACACAACGGGACTTAGACTCCCGCCTGACCCGCTGATCCTGGTGCTGGGCAAACCTACAGAGGATGTCCCTTCTCCGAGGTCTAGGCTCACCACGGCCATACTGACAGCAGCCAGGTGCTCAATAGCAGCGCCCTGGAAACAGATCAAGCCTCCCTCAAAGACAACTGTGATCAGGAGAATAAACGAGGTAATGTTAATGGAGAAGCTCACGGCCATGCTCCAGAAAAAGATACCCCAATTCCAGAACACTTGGGAACCCACCCGCCCCCCCCCCCATCTCTCCACCCCCAGGGTCAACAAGCCCCTGGTGGCAAAACCCAAGGTACAACCCGAAAATCTGAGTTCAAGCTAACCCCCCAAGACGGGTCCGAGAGCCCTCTACCAAAACCCCACAGCCCACGTAAAATTATCAGGAGTCTTCTCAGACCCAATACGAATCAGGAACGGGACCAGACAAGGCTGCCCGCTTTCTCCCCTCTTATTTACCTTAACCATAGAGCCCCTGGCAGCCACAATCAGGGATGAAAAAAAGTATAAAAGGAATTCAAATAGCAGATAGTGAGCATAAAATCTCCCTATTCGCAGACGACGTGATCTTGACACTCGCTGACCCCCATATCTCCCTCCCCAACCTCCAAAGAGTCCTAACCCAATTTGGAGTAGTATCGGACTACAAAATCAATATGGACAAATCGGAGGCTCTAAATTTATCCCTCCCCGACCAAACATGGAAATTAATTCCAGCCAACTACAAATACAAATGGAGCACCACCTGTATAAAATATTTGGGAATTAAAATCTCCAACTCCTACAATACACTCTACCAATATAACTACCCCCCCCCTATTCGACCAAATTAAAAAAGACCTAGAAGCATGGAAAAAGCACCAGATCTTGTGGTTTGGAAGAATAGCCTCAATAAAAATGAACATTTTACCAAGATTACTCTACTATTTTGAAACCCTTCCAATCCCAATCCCACAAGCAGCGCTAACAAATATTCAATCCCAATTTTCCCAATTCATTTGGAACGACAAAAAAAACAGAGTCCCTAGATCAGTGATGCTCTCGCCAAAAGAGAGAGGGAGATTGGGGGTCCCCGATATAGTTAAGTAACTATCTCGCAGCACAATTGAAGCAGGCTGTAGTTTGGAGTTGCGACCCGGCCCTGGCTTCTTGGCTTGAAATAGAATCCCATTATGCGCGCCCCAGCTTCCTTCAGGTGGCAATGTGGACCCCGAGTAGCAGCGGGGCCGGAACACAGAGATTCAACTTAGGAGCAATGAGATGCACGTGGCACGTATGGCTTAAAAGCAAAGGGAAGTATGGTCTGTTAGCCTCCCCCTTCCAGCTTACACCAATCTTTGGGAACCCCAACTTCTCACCAGGATGTTCCCTGACACAATTTGACCAATTTCAGGGTCGCAATATTAAGCTGGTTGCTGATCTGCTGCAGAAAGAGGAGATTTTAACTTACCAAGAGCTAAAAGACAAATTCCAGATCCAAGATCTACACCTATTTAAATACCTTCAAGTTCGCCACTTTCTATTAGCATTATCCCCAACAGCCACATTCCCCCCGCTCACCAGATTTGAATCCCTATGCACTAAAAACACATACCAAAGAGGCTTAATATCTGAGATCTATAAAGGTCTGGAACTAAAATCCCATTCCCCAGACCACCGGTACATGCAGAAATGGTCAGAGGACATGAACCTCCAAATAGATCAGGAAGACTGGGCGGAGATTTGGGAGCAAGCCACAAAAACATCAATCTGTACAACAATAAAAGAGAATATCTATAAAATTATGTATCAGTGGTACCTGACTCCAGCTAGACTGAGCCAAATCTACCCCGGCACATTGGACCTATGCTGGCGGGGATGTGGTCAAAATGGGGACATGGCCCACATTTGGTGGTCATGTCCGGAGATTCAGAGGTACTGGACCATAATCCAGACGCTTATTTTTGGAGTAACGGGGCTCCGCCTTCCCCTCGACCAGCTGACCCTGGTGCTGAGCAAACCAATGGAGGATATCCCCCCCCCCAATGTCCAGGCTCATCATGGCCATACTAACTGCAGCCAGGTGCTCCATAGCAGCCGCGTGGAAACAACTCAAGGACCCCTCGAGAACCACAGTAACCAGAAGAGTAAGTGAGGTGATGATAATGGAGAAACTCACAGCCATGCTCCAAAAGAAGATGCCCCAGTTCCAGGCTACCTGGGACTCCTGGATGGGGAGATAAAACTCGAGAAGGCCGAACAGGGGAGACCCTGGATCGGATAAATCCGCCTTGAACCAAAGATGGGGATGCCAAAGAAGCCTCGGGCCCTCCCCTCCCCCCCCTACCATCCTACCCTCCCCCTCCTCCTAGTGTTAGTCCATTCCCCCCTGTCCCTCCTCCCTCTCAATATCTCTTTCTTTTCGCCCTTTCTCTTTCTTCCTTTCCCCTAGCTCACGAAAATGTGAAAACGATATTGGTCACGATATGTCTAAACCATGGCAATAACTTTCATGGGCTCATGACAACAATGTATGTACAATAATCTGAGAACGTGTTCAATAAAAAAATTGTTACAAAAAAAAAGTGGTCCGGGTTAGTGACCAAACCTCTTATATTTACCTTTCTACAAATATTAATTAAATAAAGTGAAAATATAGAGTAAGTTGTTTTTAGGACAGGGTTAATCCTTTTATATACATCTATAGCTTCCGAAGAGTCGGTTTTAGTGCTTTTATTTTCTTGTAATGTACAGTATTATTTAGTACTAGCTTTTGTACCCGGCTTCGCCCGGGGAATGTAATATTGAATACATGTCCCCGCCTCCCCCCCCCCCCCTGCTGCTGGATGTAGTGCGGGGTGAGATTTGTCTCTGTCTCTGTGTGTGTGTGTCTGTGTGTGTATATGTGTGTGTGTGTCTCCCCCCGCTGCCAGAACAAGTCCCCACATGTTATCGGGTGTATAAGAATATATATCTGAGAAGCCCCCACTCGTCTGTGTGGCAGACAGGAGCCATCTTGTGACAGACCCACAGGCCATCACCTCATAGCCACCGACCATCGGCTCACAGCAAACACCCCTGCCACCCGTAAAACGATGTTTAATCCGGGTTTGCACTACTTTCCGGTCGTATTGTTTGTTTTATTACTGGGACAGGGCTGCGCCAGTCACCGCCCCGGGGACTGGCCAACGCAAACATATACACATGAAATACGTGCTGCTGTACGGAGGGTCCTTGCTCAGTATACTCACTCTGCCCTCGAACTGCTTCTTATCCACGTCGCTTATGGCGGCGGCTGCTGCTCTAACAAAGCGGATACTCGAGGGAAGGTCAGACCGACGGTGGCTGCTGCTCCCGCGCGTATCCCAGTCCCTCTGCACTTTTTCCTCTCCGTCATTCCCTCCCCCCCCCCCGTTGTTACATCTCCCCCCACTGGCGACACATTTTACCGCCCCCATCCCCCCGGTTGGTACATCTCCCTCCCTCACCCCCGCTGGCACATCTCCCACCATGCTGACACATCTCCCCTGCACATCTCACATCCAGTGATTCCAAACCTTTTTTGTTTGGAGGAACCCTTTAAGAATGTTTAAAATTTGGGGGGAACCCCTATCTGGATGACACATGTTCGACAGGGGTAAATCACAAATAGACGTGTAAGCAGTAGGGGTAATACATAATAATTAACTCATACTTTTGAATAAACAATGTGTATATATTTTGTAATGATTTTGGTTTAAACATCACCCCCCTGCATCTCACATAACCTCCACCCGCCCCTGCATCTCACATCACCCCCCACGGATCTATCTCTCTCCCCCTCTCCTCTCTCCCTTTTCTCTCCCTGTCCTCTCCCCTCCCTCCTTCTCTTTCATCTCCCGCCTTCTCTCTCCCCTCTCCCCCCTTCTCCTGCTCATATGTAAGGAGAAGCAGCAGCAGCCTCTCTCCCCCCCCCCAAGTGCCGGGCTGCTAGCGAACGCTCCGAGGAGGGAGGAGGAATGCGGAGGGGGAGAGAAGGGGGGAGAGCCAGGGGAAGCAGTGAGTGCGGCTGGCAAGGCGGAACCCCTGGGACTGCGGAGTCTCGGCTGAGAATCACTGCACATGACACCCAGCTCTGATCCAAGTTAGGACATGCCCGCTCCCGTTGTAGCCACGCCCCCCCTCTGTTCCTGCACTAACAGATTTGCTGGATATTAGAATGTCGATAATTTGGGGTGTGAGTGACATTGGAAGCTCAAAATAGTTGCGTTGACCTACAAATCCGCAGCAGAATGTCCATTGAAAAATTTGTGGTGCTACGTGGTGCCGTTTGTGAGATTTCGATGCTTCTGACATAAAAACTAATGGAAAATGGAATCCAACTTAGAATTATAGTATAGCTATATTACCTTTTACTGATAGAGCATTGCCTTTTTAATACATAGTTAATCTTTTGGAGTCTTAGATATGTGTGAGTGGCAGTGGCTCTTGTAAACATATGTATATAAATGTTTTATATAATTCTGATTTTTATATTAGTGCAGTATTTTTATTGTTTTTTTTTTAATTATTACAGACCCAGGGACTTTAATTCAATTAATATTTATATAATTTTTGCTATAGAAAACAGAACCAGTCCACATCACTTAGTATTATAAAAAAATAGAAAAAAGCCTCACATGTATTCCGTCTCTCATTACAGATAGATAAAGGCTCATTGTGACCTGAAACATCACTTGTTTAACATTAGTTTCCTGCTGTCCATCTGACGGAATAAATGTGAGTTTTCTATCTTTGAATATACCAGAGCTGTGGGCTGTTTGTTTTCTATGTTATTATCTTGGAGGATGGATGGCACTTCCTAGTCTGACGCGCACCCAGATGCTTCTTCTAGCAATTACATTTTTTGTACATGCCTGTGGTTTTTTATAGCATGTAAGAAAGGGATTTTTTCCTACTTCCATTTATTTCTTCTGAACCTGTTTTCCATGTTTCTTTTGCTGGCAACTTTATATTGAAGGTTTATATACTGTAATATGCACTTTTATAAAGACTCCTTATATAATATCTTATATAATATTCTACTTTGATTAAATTATATATACACACAGTCAGAAGGGCATGAACTTATTTTTGTGAGGGGGTGCTGCACATACAAAATCAGTAACACATATACATTTCCCCGAGGGAGAGGGGGTGCTGAATCTCCCCCTGTAGCCCTTTTCTAGCCCCCTTACATATACTGTATATAATATTTAAATTAAGACACAATTAATTAGTGAGCATATCTACTCCATTGTAGAAAGAATTGTGGTCTTTGGTGTGGTCAGTGACCATGGAATCCTTACCTGCCCTCTGTATTAGGCCTATATAGTTCACACATTCTCCTTCATCTGGATTACAGGTCACAAACGTACTGCTCACACATTCCTCTGTACTGCTGGCATTAAAACAGGATGGACATTTATAGATCGGCTCCACAGATGAATCTATTTGGGAATCTAGAACGGAATTATAAAAATGTTACAAAAATCATAAATTCATGAGTACAAGTACTTTTTAAGGTCTAAAACACTAAGAACAAATCCAACACCACAGTGAGAATAGGAATAACTTGGCTTCGCAATCATTGGGTGATTTATACAGATGCAGTCTTGGGTCTCTAATCAGCTTCCACGGACACTCCCTGAGCAGTCCGTTCGCTTTCTGAGGGGAATGTGTGCCTCTCCGCAGCGTGCTGTCCCTGCTCCATACAAATTTATTTAGTATCAGACGGAATTATTATTGGTGTGGTGGCAGTTATGTGCGTGTCCGGCAGATGGCAAAGTAAATGTCTTTTCCTATGGGGACACTGAATGCTACAGAGCGGTGTGGCTCAATGTCTGAAAGCAGGTGTCTATAAGCCAAGATAAAAAGTATGTACAGTATGTTCTTTGTTAAATTACCTTGTTCCGTGAATATTTTACCTAATGTCGGTGTTTCACATTTTATTAGAAACCAGACTGAACAGTATTTTACATTCTTCACTTCTGAGTGATGCGTGGGACATGACATAATGGCAACTACTGTATGTGTGATTATTAATATTGAATAGTGTCCCTTTCTTTACAGGCCAAGAAGTTATTTTTCCCCTTATGAGATATCATTGGAAGATATGACACTGGGGTTTTTTGTTTGCCTTCCTCTGGATCAATAAGTAAGTATAGATTTAGGATAAATTATCTTTGGTCTAAATAAAGCATAGGTTGAACTTGATGGACGTACATCTTTTTTCAACCTCATCTATTATGTAACTCTGTAACTCTGTAACTCTGTAACTCTGAAACTCTGAAACTCTGTAACTCTGTAACTCTGTAACTCTGTAACTCTGTAACTCTGTAACTCTGTAACTCTGTAACTCTGTAACTCCAAGAGCCAGCCAGTTTGAAGAAGAAAATAACAGAACATTGTAAATTTGGAAGTAGAGACTTTGTATTATTGTATTATTCATTTTTACTTTGTTATTGTGTACAAATAAAACATTTCATTCTCTAAAAATACTTTTTTTGGTGTGTTCAAGTTTTTACTCTTCACATTTCAATTAAATACCCTTACACTAGATACATCTGTGTGATATCGGATCGTGCGCACATGAACGGGGTTAAGTGACGGGTTACATTGCAGTTAAATTTTTAAGACACAATAACTTGCGATCGCTGACTTGCGTTTCTGTCCGGTATTGCAGCGAACGCAAAATTACCATGTTCTGCCCTTTTTCAAATTACGGGCAAACCGCGCACAAAGTTTTAATGCGTGCGGTGCGGGGCCGGATGCTGTGCGGGACTCGCAAGGCGAGAGCGACCAAACATAGGGCTTCATCTGTACTGTATGTAGCTAAATGTATCACTAAAATATATACTGTATTGTAACTTGAGTTGTTTTTGCATAGAGTATCCCAGGTGCATATGTTTCCACATTTCAAAATATAAACATTGTTGGAAAAGGCTTTGAAGGAAAATACAACACTATACTAATCGTGGGGAACTGCTGGAGTAATAACGATTGCTACATCTGTATACTGGACAAGATGCAAAGTTACTAGATGATATAGTATAGAGATTTTACTCATCAGTTACTGTAATAAAGGGGTGAGGGGATTTTTCTGCCCTCTAATGCTGCAATCTGTTCATTGCTGTGTGCATCAGTTAAAGGTGTATCTGCCCTTTTCAAACATTTCTCCTGCAACAAAATGATGTTTCATTTATTGAAAATATTACAAGGGGAATTTTAAATGTCATAATCGTGTATAAGTTCATAAACCTACAGTATGTATACTTACTTTCATACTGCTGATTCTCATTGCAGAGATCTGTGTAACAGCATTTAGCGGTGACAGCGACTTCAACCCCAGCTCCGGTTTTGATACTGAGAAATTTATTACACGCTAGTGATTCTAACATAGAATTATATTCACATCCTGATCGGATTGATTGGAGTGATTTTCCATCTAAAATAGACACAGAGGAGGAAAACCCGTCAGTCACGATAACAAAAGAATCTTCAGGACACGGAGGAAAGTAACAGAATGTCGGAGTGTATGTATGTGATGAGGCAATTAGTGGCTGTGACACAGTGGTATTTATATATTTCTCAAAGGGTTCATTCAGGTTATTTCTGACTGAAAATTGGGGTTTTATGAAAGTTGTCCAGCATGACCACGTCGGAAAATATTGATTAAGGCCCAAAAAGAGACAATGGAGAAAACAAACTATAGAGAATTAAGGAAGAGAGTGTGAGCAAAAGAAATAACAGAAGGAAAAGTCTATGACCCTATTTATTCAAGCAGTGGGATTTTGATATTTTTGCGGGGTTAAATGTCATCTCGCCATATTTATTAAAGTGATAAGTGTTATTTAGGAAAACAGATTGATTTGTTCTTGAAACTAGTATGATACAGTAGCGAATTTGTATTGAAATGAGAAATCTTGACAATTTACTGTAACTAGTGTCAGTGTTACGGTATATACAGTACGGAGAAAGGGAGATTTATTTAATGGAGAGGATCCCTCTCTTCTACGGTATGTGATCACGTGTGTGGAGAAAAGTGCATGCACGTATTAAGTAAAAAAGGGGCAGGAATGCGCTACATCCCACAAGCACTCAGTCAGTGACTGAGAAGTAACACACCCTTCCATGTCCTAACTATCAGGGATGGTGCTCCCCTGGAGTATAGAACATGACATCTATTAAGTAACAATATCTGCGCATATAGAGTACTATTCTTACTGCATGTTATGATCTCACAATTACAATACACATTGTCTCTCATATGTGTGTGTCTTGGTTGGCAATAAAACACAGAGGAATAGAAAAGTAGCATTAAAGAAATGGTAGAAGGATAAAGACCCCAAACTATCGGGTTTATAGTGAATTTCGGGGAAACCCTTATCTGGATGACACATGGTCGACAGGGGTAAATCACAAAATAGACGTGTAAAGCAGTAGGGGTAATAAATAATAACTAACTCATACTTTTGAATAAAGAATGTGTATATATTTTGTAATGATTTTGTTTTAAACATCACCCCCGCATCTCACATCAACCCTACGAATCAATGTCTCTCTCTCCTCCTCTCCCTCCTCCCTCCTCCTCTCTCCCTCCTTCTCTCCTCTTCTCCCCCTCCTCTGTCCTCTCCCCCTCCTCCTCTCTCCTCTCCTTTCTTCTCTTTCTTGTCCCCCTTCTCTCCTCTCTCCCCCCTTCTCTCTACTATCCCTCTCCCCTCCCCCTCCTCACACTCTCTATCTCTCTCTCTCACACACACACATCACACACACACACGTCACACACATGTCACACACACACACGTCACAAACACACACGTCACACACACACGTCACACCACACACACACATCACACACACACGTCACACACACACACACACACATCACACACACGCACGTCACACACACACCCGTCACACACACACGTCACACGTCACACACGCCCACATCACACACACACGTCACACCAACACACGTCACACTACAACGTAATCACTCAGTCCACCCACACCACGGTCCGACACCACCCACATGTGCCACACCCACGTCACAGCAACACGCCCCAGCGCATTTCCCACGCCTCACAAATTCCACACATCACATGCACCCTCCACATCACACCGCACGTCACAACACCCTAGCACTCATTGTCACACACATCACCTTTCAACGTCAGCACACACGACATACTTCACACGACCACACACAACAACTTCACACACATGTCACACACACACACGTCACACATGCACGTAACACACGACACACACATTGTCACACTGTGAAACACACACACACGGCCACACTGTTACACACATTGTCACACTGTGAAACACACACGCACAGTCACACACTGTCACACACACATACACGCACACACATTGTCACTCACACTGTCACACACACACACACACTGCAACACTGTCACACACATTGTCACATTGTAACACTGTCAAACACATACACACACACACATTTACAGAAGAAGCAGAATAAGCAGAAGCAGCCTCTCCCCCCTCCTCTCCCTCCTTCCCCTCTCTCCCCCTCTCGTAGCTCACATGCAAAGATTACAGTAGCAGCAGCCCTTACTGCCGATACCACGGATCCCCCTCACCCCCCCCCCCCTCGCAGCTCACAGACCTCAGACAGCAGGAAGCTTGAGGCAGCGAGGACAGCAGTGCGCTCCTAGGAGAGGGGAGGGAGGGAAGGAGGAGGAGGAGAGCCAGGCAACAGTGTGTGTGGGTGGCCAGGCGGAACCCCTGGGACTGCTCCGCAGAGTGAGAATGACTGACACAGCCCCATCCAGGCAAGGACATGCCCCCTCCCTTAGAACCCACGCCCCCGCCCCCTGCTTTTACTGCTGTCCAGCCGAGTGAAACTTAGAATGTCCATAACTTGGGGGGTGAGTGACATTGGAATCTCAAAATAGTTGCGTTGACCTACAAATTCGCAGCAGAATGTACATTGAAAGTTTTGTGGTGCTACGTGGTGCCGTTTGTGAGATTTCGATGCTTCTGACATACAAACGAACGGAAAACGGAATCCAACTTAGAATTATAG
This sequence comes from Ascaphus truei, assembly GCA_036426205.1. NCBI lineage: Eukaryota > Metazoa > Chordata > Amphibia > Anura > Ascaphidae > Ascaphus > Ascaphus truei. Next base: position 906,653 of record CM071572.1, read on the forward strand.
TATAGATATCAAGAAAAAAGTGGAGTAGTTGAGGGGGGAAAAAATGTCTCCACACTATATGTACCAAAGTGAAAAAGGCCTATTCACCTTTTGCACAGGTACAGTATGCATGTTGCCATATTTTTAAAGCCCTTCTCGCATGTACAAACCATTGCACATCACCGGTATTCTAGAACCTTCATAATGTCCAAAATGCAAAAACAGGGTGGAAATACTTAAAAGGCTGGCCCAAAAGATGCAAGACTGTTTTTGTTCTGTTGGATCAAGACTCCCTATTTTAATTAGTTTAATTACCTTTTTCATGCACTTCCCTAGCTTTCCAATGTACTGTTTATTTAATCATGTATATTACTGCAAACATTTTGCTTGTAGGACAATTAGCCATGGCCAGTTAGCCGTGGCCCTTCCACTGTCAGGAAATTTGGCCACAACAGGTAATGTAACTTCAAACCCCTTAACTAAAAACCCTCATTCTAAAAGCTTAACCATATCCTCCTGCTCCCAAAAAACTACTTTTTTAACCTTACCCTAAAAATTCTAACCTTAACACCTTACCCTAAAAACTGAAAATGTAACTCCCTATCCTAAAACCCGTACATTTAATCCTGTGCCCTAAAAGACATAATTGTAACCCGTAACCCTAAACCTAAAAAGTGTAAACGCATGTGGATGAATGACCACAGCAAATCGTCCACGGCTAATTGTCCCTTTCTGGATATTACTGGTCAACAATGCCCGGGCTGGATGAGTTGATGAGTCAATTAAAATTTGCAATTGGTGTTGTAGTTATTATGGTCTGATGCAGGTGAGAAGAGTTTTTTTTTACCGATGTGCAACCTACAGGTGCGCCGACGAGTATTCTAAAACTTGCCTGGATCCATCACCAACAAGACCCAGGTACATGCTGGGTAAATGCTGCAACATTTCAGTGACATTTCTGCAGAAAGACTAATGGCCCATCGGATTTACAGCGGGGGTCCCTGGCAGTCCCATTCAGGTTGAAAAGAACATAAAATGATACTAGAGATACTTGCTTGCTATGGCATGTGTTCTGTTAAGTCGCTTATACACGATGTATGACCTAGATATACCCCCTCTGATTTGTACAGTTTGCTTCCCAATTATACCCGTATTAAGATATTTCATATGAAAAGATTATGCAAGAAGAACATTTCTTCTCTTTGAATACAAATCAATTATGTTATCCTCTAACAAAGATTGTTCTGATCATATAACAATTAAGTAATATAGAAAGCTTCCAAATGTATTTATTTACCTAATATTCTCCACTATAACCAACACTGACACAAAGATTATGAGCACATGTATTCTTAATCATTGTTTAAATTTGTAATTCTCAATTAATTGTATTTTTTATGTTTTATGTTATTTTTTATATTCCATATTAAACTACTGAGGAGGATGTATAATTCAATACTTACATGAAGGAATTGTTTGTTGAGTCCTAAACACCCACACGTACACCTCAAACCATAAGTACACCATTCATCTTTGCACCTAGAGGATCTCAATAGATTTAAATAATATAATGATGTTTCCCCTTGTGAAATACATTTACCTGTTGCATTTAGTGATTTAGTTAAATATTAGATACAACAATACTTGTTTTTGTAAAGATATTACTCACCGATGGTATAGTTTTCTGAGTATGTTATACAAGACCTTGGACAATCAACAAAGGTATTTCCACAACATTCCTTAGAATTGGGATTCCAACATTGTTTGCATTTGATGCAATGAACTGCAAGAGAAGATAGAGATGGAGAAAAATACTGCAAGTAAGTACAGTTGCATCTCTGAGGCCACAAGGGAGACTACAGTACATGCTGTACTGTGATTACTCATGTGCTGATCTTGATTAGACAGACTTGTAGGTTTCATGCCACCCTCTCTCCATGTAATTAGAAATAATTTTGACCCGGATATAATAAATAATGTTACAAATGTGCGTTTATATAATTGAAAAATGAATGGATCGGGTAGACAGATTTTTTGGGGGGATGGGATTGACCTGGCGGTCTTGGTACATGTTGGCACCAATGACAAACTTAGAGAAAGATGGAGGGTCCTAAAAAATGATTACAGAGATCTAGGCCAAAAGCTTAAGCAAGGACCTCCAGGGTAGTATTTTTTGAAATACTACCAGTGCCATGCGCTACCGCAGGGAGACAGTCAGAGATCAGGGAGGTAAATGCATGGCTAAGAAAGTGGTGCAGGAAGGAAGGGTTTGGGGTTTTAGAGCACTGGGACTCCTGTTCTGAGAGCTGCCATCTATATTCTAGGGACGGATTGCACCTCAATGAAGAGGGATCTTCTGTGCTAGGGGGGAGATGCTAAAAAGGTTGGAGGAGATTTTAAACTAGGATGGATTGGGGGGGGGGGATGAAGCAGATAATGAACTAAATGGAATAGAGGATGATGCAAGGCGGTATGGGGTAGAATGGGGGCGTGCGAGTTTGACAAGCAGTGAGACACCCATAGTAAATACAGATAATACTAGAAAACTTCTAAAGACTAAACCAAGTGGGCGTAGAAAGGAAGGAGCAGATAAAATAATAGTACAGGCTGAAAAAAAACTTAAATGCATGCTTGCTAATGCAAGAAGCCTGACAGATAAAATGGGGGAGCTTGAATTAATAGCTGCAAGGGAGCAGTATGATATCATAGGCAATACTGAAACATGGTGGGATGAAACAAGACTGGACAGTTAATTTAGAGGGTTATTCCCTTTTTCTGAAGGATCGAACAAATAGAAGGGGAGATGGAGTATGTTTATATGATAAACCGGATATAAAAACTATTATAAGGGATGATGTTTATGAAGGGAATGATGAAAATGTAGAGACATTGTGGATAGAAATTAGCAGTGGAGGTAAAAGTATAAAGAAAATGTTTGTGGGAATATGCTATAAACCACCAAATATCTGTGAGATTGAGGAAACTAAAATACTTTTGCAAATGGAGAAGGCATCAAAACTGGGTCATGTTTGCATAATGGGGGATTTTAATTATCCAATCATAGACTGGGGCAATGAGATTAGCATTACAACAAAAGGAAACAGTTTTTTGGGGGTGCTTAAAGACAATTATATGACCCAAATTATTGAGGAACCAACAGGAGAGGTGCAGTACTGGATTTGGTCATATCAAACAATGTAGAAGTAATAAAAAATATTCAAGTCCTGGAACATTTGGGTAACAGTGATCATAACATGGTCTCATTTGAAATAAATTATCAAAAAACAGATTACTTGTGTTCAACAAAGACCTTAAACTTTAGAAAGGCAGATTTGAATAAACTGAGGTCGAATCTACACTGGGATGATGTTTTTGCAGGGAAAAATGTAGAAGATAAATGGGCAGTCTTTTAAACATTATTAGAAAAGCACACTTATCAGTGTATACCCTTGAGTAATAAGTATAAAAGAAATAAGTCAAAACCAATGTGGCTAAATAAACAGGTAAGGGAGGAAATGGACAAGAAGAGGAAGGCGTTAAGATTCTTTAAGTCAGAAGGGACGGAGACATCATATCAGAATTATAAGGAATGTAACAAAAATTGCAAAAGGGCAATCAAATTAGCAAAAATGGATAATGAAAAAAGGATTGCAATAGAAAGTAAGGTCAACCCTAAAATGTTCTTTAAGTACCTTAATAACAAAAAAATTGAGAAAATAAAATATAGGACCCTTTCAGCGTGAGATGGGTAGGCAGATTATTGGAGATAAGGAAAAAGCAGAGGTATTAAACAAATTATTTGCCTCTGTGTTTACCAGAATCAAGTTCAATAGTAGTGCCACAGGAGGAAGCCACAACCTACATAATAATGAACAATTGGTTAACTGAGGAAGAAATTCATAAGCGACTTGAAAAAATGAAAGTAAATAAGGCAGCTGGTCCCAATGGCATACATCCAAGAGTTCTTATGGAGTTAAGCTCAGTAATAGCCAAACCATTATATTTAATATTGAAGGACTCCATTTCCACAGGCTCAGTACCACAAGATTGGCGTAAAGCAGATGTGGTGCGTATATTTAAAAAGGGAGCTAGATCACCACCGGGGAATTACAGACCTGTAAGCCTGACTTCAATAGTGGGGAAACTACTTGAAGGTTTAATACGGGATAATATTCAGGAATACCTAATGGAAAACAAAATTATTAGTAATAGTCAGCATGGATGTATGAAGGATAGATCATGCCAAACTAAACTTTTTTGTTTCTTTGAGGAGGTAAGTAGGAGTTTAGACCAGGGTAATGCAGTTGATGTGGTCTATTTAGAGTTTGCAAAAGCTTTTGATACAGATTCACACAAGAGGTTAGTGTACAAAATAAAGAAAATTGGACTCAGTAATAATATATGCACCTGGATTGAAAACTGGTTAAACGACAGACAACAGAGGGTTGTCATAAATGGAACTTTTTCAGGTTGTGCTAAAGTCGTGAGTGGAGTAACTGATGGATCGGTACTGGGACCCCTGCTTTTTAACTTGTTTATTAATGACCTTGAGGTTGGGATCGAGAGCAAAGTCTCCATCTTTGCTGATGATACTATATTGTGTAAGGTAGTAGAATCAGAGCAGGATGTAATTTCTCTTCAGAAGGACTTGGAGAAACTGGAAACATGGGCAGGTAAATAGCAGATAAGGTTTAATACAGATAAATGTAAGGTTATGCATTTGGGATGCAAGAATAAACCGGCAACTTACAAATTAAATGGGGATAAATTGGGGGAATCCTTGATGGAGAAGGATTTAGGAGTGCTTGTAGACAGCAGGCTTAGCAATAGTGCCCAAAGTCATACAGTAGCTGCAAAGGCAAACAAGACCTTATCTTGCATCAAACGGGCAATGGATGGAAGGGAAGTAAACATAATTATGCCCCTTTACAAAGCATTATTAAAGCCACACCTTGAATATGGAGTACAATTTTGGGCACCAATCCTAAGACAAGATATTATGGAACTAGAGAGGGTGCAGAGAAGAGACACCAAATTAATAAAGGGGATGGACAATCATTAATTAATTATGAGGAGAGACTAGCTAAATTAGATTTATTTACCTTAGAAAAGAGGCATCTAAGAGGGGATATGATAACTATATACAAATATATTTGGGGACAATACAAGGAGCTTTCAAAAGAACTATTCATCCCACGGGCAGTACAAAGGACTCGGTGCCATCCCTTAAGGTTGGGGGAAAGGAGATTTCACCAGCAACAAAGGAAAGGGTTCTTTACAGTAAGGGAAAGTAAAATGTGGAATTCATTACCCATGGAGACTGCGATGGCAGATACAATAGATTTGTTCTATAAAAGGTTGGACATCTTTTTAGAATGGAGAAGTATACAGGGATATACCTAATAAGTATACATGGGAAGGATGTTGATCCGGGGATTTATCCGATTGCCAATTCTTGGAGTCAGGAAGGAATTTATTTTTCCCCTTAATGGGGTTTTTTGTTTGCCTTCCTCTGGATCAATAACTAAGTATAGATATAGGATAAAGTATCTGTTGTCTAAATTTAGCATAGGTTGAACTTGATGGACGTACAGTACGTCTTTTTTCAACCTCATCTACTATGTAACTATGTATTTAACTATGTTACTGTATGACTTGCTGCATAACACCCTGAGTCCCCAATTGTGTATGCTAGAGCAAGAATAAATATCACTACTCAGCAAATGCAATTACAGTATATTTAATGCACAAACCAACAATAAAACCTTGATTTGGCTAAATTGTAAACATTTTGGTACATGGAAATTGAGAAACTGAATAAATCAACTCACCTGTGCTCATTAGAGCCAAGAAGATTGAGAGAATGCACATGAAAGATGTCATTTTGATAGAAGAAGTTCTTTGTATTCTAGTGTCTTCTTCCTTTGGTTGGTGCAACACAAGCTCCGGTCCTGATATTTATACTCATGTTACAGAGGATAACACAGGACATTTGGAACAAAGTTAGTGGACGTGGCAGTGATACAAGGATTGATAAAATCAACAAAGAAATTGGACAAGACACCTGGCACACTGGTAGGGACTACAGATAACTACTGTAAATCTCATTTTCTCATTATGCCAATATTATTAACCCATGGTAATCATCATTTTAAATAAAGTGCTTCACTTGAAATATATATTATCAAGTAATCTATGGAGATGAGCAAATTATTCACCAACATTAAAATTTTACACAAATATGCATTTATTTAATAGTTGCTAATTGAGCAAAAATAATTTAATTTGCCTAACTTAGAAATTACTTGAGCCATATAATATGGAGGCAAACATCCTCCAACGCGTTTTGAGCCTATTGGTGCTTTATCAAGGAGTAACAAACATCAGCAAAAGCTTAAACCTTACACCCCTTCATTGTCAATGCCATCCAACGTCACCCGAAAAGCATTATACAGTTTGTCATACATCTGAGCGCAATGCGTCATGCATCACAATGCAAGAAACATATCAGGGGATCAATAACATTACCATTGTGATCAAACAACAACAGCATAGTGTCAACAATGTTGGTGTGATGCAGACTACAAAATTAATAAAAAGAATATTATGGGGCCTATGCAGTAAGCGTTCATAAGCCAGTTATCAAGCACTTATCACCCAAAATTCCTACCGCTATTCATTAAGCGGTGATAAGTGGTTGATAAAAGACTGGATCGCTCAAAAAGAATTGCTCATAAAAAAAATCGCTGAGACAACGGTGATAAGCCACATATCACCGCTTTTCGGCATGTTCATAAACTCTCGCAATTCTAGTAGCAGTCATAAGGCTATGAACGCCTGTTGCCGCTCTAGAATGGTGATTTTATCACAAAATCCTCACGCCTGGAAAATTTGGCGTAAAGTTGTTGAAAACCTGCAGAGAAGCGGCGAGATGGGACTTAGAAAAAAAATGCATTTTTCCTGTATAGGATTGATGCCGGGAATCTCTAGAGCTGATATCCATTAATATCAGCACCGGAGACCCCTGGCATGATTCCTATGTAATAAAAATGCATTTACAGTAAACTTGCTAAAAGTTTGCAATGAAATCCAGTGTGGAATGGAACGGGGTCAACTCACTGGTGCAGAATTCCTAGATTTTGCAAAGGCTTTTGATACTGTTGATAATGCTATCCTGCTCAACAAACTCCAGAGCTCTGGAATAGGGAAGCATGCTTTAAACTGGATTCAGTCCTACCTATCAGGTAGATCCCAACATGTGTCCATCTCTGGCTCTAACTCTAACCCCCTGGCTATCACCTGTGGCGTCCCACAAGGCTCTCTTCTGGGGGCCCTACTCTTCTCAGTGTTCAACAATGATCTTCCCACAGCTTTTCAGGAAGCCTCAATACACATGTATGCAGATGACACAATGCACACAGCCATAGCCTCTCTGATCTTCAACACATACTTCAGTCTGACATTTTCAAAATCGAAAACTGGATTTCCCAAAACAAACTGTTTTTAAACACTGACAAGACTGTAACAATGGTGTTTGGGACCAAGACTAAATTATTAAAGCTTCCAGCGACTGATCTCCAGATTACAACCAACACTAACACCACCCTAACTCCTGTTACTAGTTTTAAATACCTGGGCATATGGTTTGACTGCCACTTAACATTCGGGATGCACATTGATACCCTGACAACCAAGACCTATGCCAAACTAGGGGTACTTTACAGGAACAAATCCTCCCTAAGTCTCCTGGTCAGAAAACATATTGCACAGCAGATGCTAATGCCAATTATTGACTATGGAGACATAGTATATGGCTCGGCACCTCAAACCCACCTTAGCAAACTTAACACCCTCTGCAATTCAATTTGTCATTTTGTTATCCAATGCAACTATAACACACATCACTGCGAAATGCTCAAAGAACTAGATTGGTCATCACTCGAGTCTAGGCGCAAAGTTCAACTTTCCTGTCTTGCCTTCAAATTCTTTATGGGCAAGCTACCCAGCTACCTGAACAAGCTCCTCACCCCTACCACATGCAGCACATATCACCTGAGATCAGACTCCAAAAGACTGTTCATGGTCCCAAAGCTCAACAAAGTATCCGGCAGCTCCTCCTTCTCTTACCGTGCACCCCAAAACTGGAACAACCTACCAGAGACTCTTACATCCACCACCAGTCTAAGTTCTTTCAAATCTAAGGCTGTCACACATTTTAAGGCTGCCCATAATACAAATTATCTTTAACTGTGCATGCAATGTCTTGTATATAATGTATACCATGCTCATTATGTAACTGTATTTGTAAACATGTATTATTTGTCTTAACTCTGTGCCCAGGACATACTTGAAAACGAGAGGTAACTCTCAATGTATTACTTCCTGGTAAAATATTTTATAAATAAATTTAATTACCATAGCGGATAGCCTCAAGGACCCTGTAACAGGGGACTTATCCCTGTTCAGTAATGTGCCTTTAATCTAGCAGTGTGGTAATTAATTACTAAACACCACCTGCCTTTTTAGATTGTTTACAAAAACCTGTCTGTTCAGACAGGAAGTGACACTCCTTAGCTCTGACTGAGAGCTGACCTTTGGAGAGACAGAGCAGCGGTTCTTGAGTCCCAGGAGAGACTGACCAAAGGAAACCCAGATCTCTGGAGCTGACCGGTCTTGAACTCTGCACAGCAGAGCTGAATTCAAGACACAGGGAAAACTACTACACCTGAAGCTGAACCAGGAAGTGAGAAGATTTTCCCTCCAAGAAACAGATAAGACTTTTATTCTTAAGAGACTGCTTATATCTGCTTATTTTCATGCTATATATTTTGGGGCTGCGAAACATGCTTAACTAATGAAGATGTGAACTAATTGCATAGGATTTCACTAGAAATACTCCCAAGTGAATGGAAGCTTTGTTCTCCCCCCTGTGTTTGGATAATTTCCTGATGAAAAGGAACAGGCACAATAAAGCCTATTATAATTTCACATTATAAAGCCTCCTAATTGTGTACCTCTGTGAACGTCCGTCTACAGACCCCCTACTTCCCGAGATATAGGCCCCGTTATGGGGTGCCGGTATCTCCAATGCATTTAAATGTTCCTCTGACGAAACCGTGGGAATAAAATGCATAGGAGATACCGGCACCCCATAACGGGACCTGTATCTCAGGAAGTAGGGGTTCCCTGAGGTTGAAACCAATGTGGTTCAGCTCAGGAGACCCCCTGCTAATTTACACTACAGTATTATCAAAATTAAAATATATACACATACATTTCGGGCGATATTTGCACAGGGAGAGACAGCTCTCTCAAAGCAGCTCTCTCTGCAGCAGATTCAACTCGCCGGGTAAGGCCTTTTCAGAGGGTCATTCATCAGATCACCGGCTAATCGCCAATTTTGTGAATTTTGCTATGACAGGTAATCAAGGCTTTCTGAATACCGTGATAACAACACTCAAAAAACGGTGATTTAAATGTTTTTTTTAATGAACGTTTAGTGCATGAGGCCCTATGTGTGTGGTGACCATAGGGACAATGATCCACCAAAGAAATAAACCTTCATTTAATAATCAAATGGTAGAAAGGATAGAAATACAGGTCAATTAAAGAAAACTAGCTATACAATTTAAAAACAATAATAAAAAAAAAATTAAAGACAACAAGACCTATATAGTCTCAATAAAACATTTACTAAGAAAAGTCCTAAATAAGTAAATCCATTGATATATATCAATTGATAAATGTTACTAATAAGTAATCCATAACTTTACAAAAAGTAAAAAAACACACATATTTTATCAAGGTATCTCTAAATGTAATAACAACTAAAAAATATATTCTGTTTGTAAATGTAATAATTTCTATGCAAAATCAAATAATTTACAAAAAATGACTAAGATTTCATTCAATTTTCAGGCCAGATGGTGAATGTGTTTTTAAAACAAAAATCCAATAAGCTTCATAACGATCTACAGTGCCGGCCACCTTTAACCTCCTGCGGCCTTTTCCCCGCGATTTTTAAAATCGCGGGCAAATCGCGGGCTAATGCAGGCTGATGTGGGCCGTTTTCTGCCGTTTTGGGCTCCTGCGGGCATTTCTATTGTTTAGCGCTAAGCGCTTTCATTGCCTAGCGCTATTAGCGCTATCAGCTGATTTTCGGCCACGCGGAGAAGGTCCGTGAGAGTCGGAAAACATCCCCAAATTTTTTCGGGGATGTTGGAGATTAAAAGGGGCCGCGACAGTAGTTGAATAATTCTATCACAACCTCCCTTTCTATTTCTAATATGTTCAATGCCGAAAAAGGATAAAGTTTTAATTTTACCATTGCTACTGTATACTTTAACAAATGTAAAGACACAGGGTCCTGAGTATTACCATTTTTAATCAATTGTAAGTGCTCCATAATATGTATTTTGAGAGACCTAGTAGTTTTTACTACATAACGCATAGACATCCACAAGAAAGCAAATATGTCGCATATTCTGTATTACAATTTATGAAATAATTAATTTAGAGCATTTCTCATTAGATTCTGTAAAAAAAACAAGTGGATGGTGTAATAAAAAAACTAATTGCACAACGTCAACTGGTACAGTGTAAGAACCCTCAGTTGTGAAGGTTGAATGTTTAAGTTGAGGAGAGAATAAATAACTTGGAGAAAAATAATTGGCAGTTGTTTAGCCTGCCTGAAAAACAATGTATGACCAGATTGAACACACAGTACTTTCATATGCTTGGCTCTAAGGACAAAATGTTCCATTTTTTTAAGTAATGGATTTAATTTGATTACTATATCTACTAATTGAATAACAAACAGAGGGACTTCAGGACCTTTATTTGGTGCTTAAACATTCTAATAACATCTCAATTTAACTTCATATTCCCCTTCTTTTTTTCTTCTATTTCTAGTACAATCATTGTTTAAATTGCATTGGAGTAATAAAGATCTATCAATAGAGAGAACATTTTGAAATTCTCATTGTAATTCTGAGCTATTATATGCTCTCTCTGAAAACCTTTTAAATACAGTAGATCCTGTGATTGATTAATAAAGTCAGAAAAAGTAGAACAATTCCATCTCAGTGGTAAGAATTGAACATTTGGTGTTCCTCGAATAAACACTTGGGGGCGACAGCTGTCTGTCACGGTAGACCAGGTCTTATCTACACATTAATATCGTTATTCTGGACTGAGCACACAAGATGAGTAAAATAAATTGTAATTTATTTATTTTCAGACAAACACACAAATCTTCACAATATACACTCAATAAAGCATTTACTGGGATGGGGAACGAAAACAAATGTCCTTGGAATTAAACAAAGTCTCTGGGCAACCCTGCACACATGCAAGTGGGTGCGCAAAAGGATCCGTGTAGCAGTTCCTGGCTTAGGCGCAACTTCCCAGCCTTATATCTTTGCCAAAAGGAAAACGTTTGTTCAGTCCTTACAGGGTTCATTCGGTAACCCTTAGCTCAAACGAATTCCACAAAAGGGAATGATCCTTGGTTACGATATTAATAACCCCTCACACTCCGGGGACCGCTGATGCTGGATCTTGATCAAATCGTTGTTAAAATCAGGTGAATCTGATTGGGACTAGGCTGCAGGCATTTTTATAGGGTTCAGGAACCTATACTTAACATATGCACCCAATCCCGACCGTGGGAATATTTTCCTCACCGATCCCTGACTTGCCATTACTTCGCAGAAAGGGCAGGAGCTGCCTCCCGGTTTGCACGGAGCATGTGTCAACTTCACACCTGAGCTCCTTAGCATACCAGGTTCAGCCCCTTACCTGGTGACACTGAGTCTGGGGTTTGACCACCAAGTGTTAAGTACACATACATTACACCGGTATCTGGCACTCACAATATCCTGGCCATCCTAACACCTAGGATTGCTCAGGCTTTTCAACTCTGGACTTCTCATAGACTTTGAGGCGCCTTCTTTGAAGGGGCCCTTTGAAGAACGGAATTGAAAAAACACTCAGTTCATTCACCCTTAGCATATTTGCATGCTAAAGGATTTTTCCCGGGCTTACAGAAAATCATTTTCCTGCCTGCACATTTAAAACTAAAAGTATAACACAGTTTATTAAACAATATGTTCTGCTTTTGCCACTACTATACATTTTATATGTGTGTGTATGGTTTCGTTATTCCTTACTGCACTCCAAAAATTAGAGTGCTAGCTTAGTCTGTTCTCGAGTTAGCTTATTTAATTGAACGATTTATGATGTGGTTTGCGGTTTTAACCCTGTTCCCATGTCAATTGACTTTCCGTCTGTCAAGTTATGAAGCTAACAAGGCAGCGGATACATTTTGACAGGAACCACTTCAGCTAGACCGCAAACCACTTACTCAATTAACCTTGTGGGGCAAACATATCAGTGTGGTGCACATACAGTTAACCCCTTCAGTCCCAATGTGATTTAGGGTTAATCAGCCGGGTATAATGCCTTTATTAATGGCCTGATTCACCCGTCTATCGCCACACTGTTTACCCACAGAAAAGTATTCCGAGAATCGCTTTTGCAAAAAATATCTGTTTGAATATTATTATCAAGATCTACATACAGCACAAAATCAAGATTGTGAATGTTATGATAATTAAAATTGTGATAGAAGGATAAATTAAAAGTGTTGGTATTTAAATATCCAAAAAAAGACAACAGTGTATCCATATCCCCATTCAAAATAAGTATTAGATCGTCTATAAATCAGTTAAAAGAAAATAAGGGCGATCATCTCCCAAAGATCCAATGCTCGATTTTATAGGTCTTCTACAATGTCAGGTTCATTGATCTTTTGGAGACGATGAAAAATAGGTATCATCAGATTGAGGTAAACTATATATAAGGTGACCCATATGTACTGGTTTCACTAGGACCGAATTTTGAGCAGTTGTCCTGGTTTGTACCTATTTTTTACCATTTTAAAATTGCCACTCCAAACCTCGTGGAGCGGCAATTTCAAACCGGAACGTATTTTTTGTCCCCCCACTGCTGCAACCTTACTTCCACCACTACCATCTCCCCTACTGGCTGCATTGGATGTTGGACCCAACCAGAAGGCAGTCCAACATCTACCTAAAGGAGCAGCATGGCACTCAAGGCATTCCCAGTTCCCCCAACCTAAAGGTAACATTTGTGTATGTGTGTTTGTATCTTGGCAGGGGGAAGTTGTGTGTGTGTACGTCTTTGGGGGGTTTAGCTATATGCGTCTTGGGTGAGGAGCTGTGTGTGTCTTGCGGAGGAGGTGTGTGTATCTTTTGCGGGAGGTATGTGTGTGTGTCTTCAAGGAGGAGGTGTGTGTTTTTCTTTGGGGGAAGGTGTGTGTGTTTCTTGGAGGGGGGTGTGAGATTCTTGGGTTGGAGGTGTGTTTGGTTCTAGTGGTGGGGAGGTGTGTGTGTGTGATTCGTAGGAGGGGGTATTGAGTGAGTGAGCAAAAGAGGGGGTGTAATAGAGGTTGGAGGAGTGAGAGGGGAATGTGAGAGGGGAAAGAGCTAATTAAGAGAGGGTGAAAGGGAGAGGGGAAAACGGGAGGGGGGAGTGACATAGAGGGGTAAGAGTTAGAGGAGAGAGAGAGAGAGAGAGAGAGAGAGAGAGAGAGAGAGAGAGAGAGAGAGAGAGAGAGAGAGAGATGATTAATAAATAGTTTTGTATTTTGTCCTGTTTGTCACTTTCAAAACATGGTCACCTTAACTATGTAATTACATTCCTTATTAGACTGACAAATGGGGTTCATTTGATAATAAGTAGTTTATTGCAAAGTATGAGCATACCCATTTAAAAGTCTATAAGACTCTCTGCCAGGGAGTGTCCTCTTTTATACATTTTTTGGTTCCTTTGTTCAAAATGTGTTACTAGGCTAATTATACTAACCACTCCTTAATTCTTAAACCAATCATTTTATAGCTCATTAAACCTGGTTAGAACTGGCCTCAAAATAACTATGAATAGATGCTTGGTACACACTATCACTAAGAGCATCACTAATGCTTGGTATCACACTATCACTATCACTGGGCGTCACTTTAGTCACAGTCGTAAATCTATGTAGAAGTGATACCACACAAAATGGATACTAAAGACATAACTGACTTTACAAAATGGAAACTGAATATCGCTTTCAATCCTTCTCCAGAGACTCCCCAGTCCATTTCAGTAATATATCAACAGTATCTTCATTTCAGCAATATTATTTCGTCAGTCCCTCCTCTTATACTTTTCGAAATATTCAGTGAGAAATGTATAACTTTATTCTTGGAAAACACAGTATCAGTTTCTAATAGAGGGTATTTCCTTTATATAACCCTTGGTCTGAATCCTCAATCCCATGGAGTCTCACCCATTCCATATCCATCCGTAATTATTTTTCCCTCTCCTGGCAAATATTTATTTGTTGTTGGCTCACATCAGCAGGGTATTGTTGTACAAGAGAGGTTTCTGTTTGTTCTTCATATATATCTTCTTGGAGGGGCATGGAGAGAATAACTTGAACGGTCAGGTTGGTGATCAATCCTTTAATACAAAAGATAACAATAAATATAACAACAAACACACTTTTACATATTCAGACCTCACACAAGTGTTGCTCCTATTTATTTAAATCATGTGCCTAATCTCAAATTCCTGCTATAAAATTCCTTTCGAAAAATCTTCCAATTTAGACACTATTCTTTTCTTTACCTCATATTTACCCCATCATACAGTATATAACATTAGCCGTATTGTCAGGTACATAAATATAACACTCTTCTCCACCATTACACAAACATTTCTGCTCTTATAGTTACATTAGTTTTTAACTGTACCGAACCAAAAATAAAATCTCCAGCACAATACATAGTTTAATTACATTTCATATGCCTACATATATCATAGTTAAATTTAAGTACTTAGTCTTGGGTAATCTGAACAAACACAATTTTCCCACATTCTATCTCTCTTTTCTTTCATTTGATATAAATATATGTGCACATCGTACAGAATAGAAATACAGTACTACATTGAGAGGTCTATCTAACTGTAACATATATAAAACCATTGTCAGTTCAGTTCTTCTATATAAATGGTTATAAACACATTGAATCTTGACATAGCTTTTAATATTAATAGATATAAGTATATAGCTCACTCCTCCTGTATATATATATATATATGTATATATATATATATATATATATAATCATTATTTTTTATATTAGTGCAGTATTTATTTATTTGTTTTACAATTATTAATGACCCCAGGAAATTGTATTAATATTTATACTGAATCTTTATAATATTTACCTTTATAAAGACTCCTTATATAATATACTTCCTTATATAAAATTTGTACACACACTCTGAAGCCCAGGAACGTATTTTGGAGAGAGGGTGCTGTTCATCCACAATTAGTAACATATACAGTAGAGTCACGGTTACCCGACTTTCGGTTAACCGACACTCTGTTTAATCTGACATTTGTGCATCCCCCTTCTTCTCACTTACTATGCTTAACGGTGGCGGCAGAAGAGTAGGACTGAAAACCACGGGAGTGGAGTGGCACAGGAGGAGGACAGCTGGCGATGGGAGAAGTGGGCCATGTCAGCAGAGGAAAGAAGTTGAGACAGCAGAGTGTTGGCAGGAGAAGACCTTGTGATCAGAGCAGGAGCAAAGCAGAACAGGAGAACGGCCAGGGAGGAACACGGGAACTTGACCAGCAGCTGCCATCCGGTGTCTGCCGCTGTTACGCCATGTTCCTCCCCGGACATTCTCCTGTGCTGCTCTGCTCCTGCTCCGATCACATGGTCTTCCCCTGCTGCTGCTGCCCACTGTCAACTCCTGCTGACATTGTCCTCTTCACCTACACCAAATGTCTTCTTCCTGTACGGCTCCACTCCCATGGCCTTGAGTCCTCCTCTTCTGCCGCCGCTGGTAAACCTGGTAAGTGATCATAATGGAGGGTGGGGGGGGGGGGGGGGGTGGGAACGGATAAAACTTTCCATATTATCCATCATTTTCGGTTATCCGACACGGTATTGGCCCCATTTATTTCAAATAAACGAGACTCTACTGTGTGTGTGTGTGATATATATATATATATATATATATATATATATATATATATATATATATCGGAAATAGCCGTGTTAGTCCAGTTGTGATAGTGCAGAATAAATGAGTACTTCAGTATTAGGTGATACCTTTTTTTATAGGACAAGCTTTCGAGAGGCATTGCTTCCTTAGTTAATCAGTATTCCTGACCTGAGGAAGAGAGGAGAACTCTCGAAAGCTTGTGCTATGACATAAAATGTTAGTCCAAATAAAAAACGTAGCACCTAATACTGATTCAAGATCTACCCAGACACTGATAGGACATTAAGGACTGGACATATAACTGGACTTATATTTGGTCAGAGTTCACCTTCGGTGTTGTATGTGTTTATTATTCTAAGCGCCTGATATATTTTGTTGTTCTATCTGATACTGAAGTACTCATTCATTCTGATAGATAGAAAGAGAAAGAGAAAGAGAGAGAGAGAGAGAGAGAGAGAGAGAGAGAGAGAGAGAGAGAGAGAGAGAGAGAGAGAGAGAGAGAGAGAGAGGATAAACATACGATACCATTCGCACGGGAATCCGCAGAGAGCAATCAGGTTTAGATTTGTAGAATATATATGGTAGAAAATGCACAGGATGATCCCGTTTGTGGGTCCGAAATGCTGGTAATTTGTGTTTTTCTACAATATATATTCTAAAAATCTAAACCTGAGCTGCAGTGCCACCCGCCAAACCCCCAGCCCCATGCATATACTTTTTAAATGAATACCACATTTATTAGATACACATAATACAGTATATATCTGAGATCACATATTCCTTCCAGTGGCAAAACCAAAATACAGTGAGCCAGTGAGCATCTTTACTTTGCTGCAGAACATTTACAGTCTTTGGAGGGGTCAGTGACTGTGGAATCCTTACCTGCCAGCTGTACCTTTCCCACATAGTTCAGACATTGTCCTTGACCTTCAGAACAGGTCACTTTATTATTGGACACACATGCCACTGTACTGTCGTTATTATAACAGGATGGACATTGCAATGGCGGATTGGCAGACACATCATCCGTAGGAACTAGAAGGAATTATAAAAAATATTTAAAAAAAAACATAAATTCACAGCTGCTAATACTACTTCAGCTCTATAACACTAAGAACAAATCCAACACAGTGAAAATAGGAATAACAAGATACAATGTACTGCATACTTGGGCTTCTCAATCATCGGGTGATTATATGTATCTAAATTTTATCACTAAAATATACATTGTAACTTGAGCTGATTTTCCATAGAGTATCCCAGATGCATTTTTTCCAACATCCTCCCAGAAGCCGATAAGAACTGATATCATGTTAGTATCTTAGCCCCTCAGTATGGTCTGCTCTTAATATATATATATATATATAGTTTTTTTTAAATGTCCTTCTTTTTATAAGAGCAGAACTTGCGCAGTGGCTGAGATGCTAACACGATATGAGTTAAACTTGTATGCTTCCGTGGCTGCCATGGTAACTTTTACAATGCACTGGGCTCTGGGGAGAGCTTCATTTGAACCTCCTGGACATTTATTATTTGAAACTCTTACAGTATATCTCCTGAAGGGAGCATCAGATTTAACAAATAGAAACAGCGTTGGAAAGGTCTTCGGGGAAAATACAAACAAAAAGGGTAATTATGGCAGACTGCTGCATTAAGGGCCCCTGTTATCTGTGGAACAATGGGGTCCTATTTACTAAGTGTTGCAAATGGCAATTTTGTCATAAAATAAATGCACCAAAATCTCAAATGTAATTGCGCGTGTGTGTGTGCGCGTGTGCGCGTGTGCGCCTATTACAGTACTAACCTTATTCAACTCATTGTGTGATAGACACAGTACGGATGTTTACTTCATTATATATTGTAGGTTAGTAAAATAATTATTTTTACAGTATGTCTAATGTAAGTAGAATTATACTAATAATTTCTCTTTATAACACAAGAAATAAATAACATAATCATAATTCTTTTTTAAATAAAATTGTAAATTCAGACATTTAACTTGACAAAATCTGTCAAAAAGAATTCCAAACAACGAAACTATATATCACAAGTGTGATGTCCTATAAGGAACGTTATAGTTACGAGGCACATCTGTAATCATTTATAGAACAAAATTGTTGATGCTTAATTTAAATGTAAATATGGTCTTGGTATATACAGTAGGCCCCATGGAATCTCGGCATATAGTAAGTACATACATTATTCATTTTTTCAAATA
Organism: Ascaphus truei; assembly: GCA_036426205.1. Taxonomy (NCBI): domain Eukaryota; kingdom Metazoa; phylum Chordata; class Amphibia; order Anura; family Ascaphidae; genus Ascaphus; species Ascaphus truei. The sequence goes on from CM071572.1 coordinate 924,936, forward strand.
GACACATTACATTGTGTATTACAGTACTTGGAATAGACAAATATACAGATGCACGCTGGCTTTTCCCTTAGTAGGAGAAGATATTATGACCTAGATCCACAAATCTTTGTAAAATCCGAGCTCCTGAAACAGAAATGGATGTTGTGTTCCTGAGTTAACAGGGTATCATCAAAGCTAATTATATTGCAAAAACAACATCCAACTACATCTCATTAGCACAAGCTTAACATCACGTTATTGTAGCATAAAACTGCTTCTTATCTTACAATAACGTGATATTAAGTGTGACCTAGCATTGCTCCCATACAGACCCTGAGATAGGTCTTTAGCTTAAGTTGAGAAATAGAAATAATACAGGAAAATAACACTATGCTAATTAAATCATACCTAACTGTGACTTACTGTACACCCATCCAAACACATCCAAGCCTATTTCATGTTCTGGATGTGAGTAACGCTAAGTTTATGTGTCACCTACTGTAACTGATGTAACATTAAGTCCACATGTTAACCTTGCAGGATATGTAATGCTACGATAAAGCCTCATTTGCATGTTATTAACCTTAATATCTGTTCCAGCTAACGCTATGCTCTTACAGTAGAATACTTAATTTAACACGATGTTACTGTTCTTTGAATATACACCATTGTCTGGTAGTGTTAATGTGATGCTACTGTAGGTTAGGTAACATTAAGTTATAGTAAGTACATTTACAGAGCTTTGTGGATCTGGATCTAAGTTTTGCAATAAAATATGTCAATGTGAGGAGATGAACTAAGGGGAACCCCCCCCCTTTTTTTGTTTCTCTACCCCCCACACTTCCCCCTCCCCTCTACCCTTACCTCAACTTCCAAAAAAAGAAAAAACTATGTTGGCCAGTATTCACTCAGTGTTATCAAAGTTAAAAAGTTATATGTTGTTGTCCATAAGGTAACCATGCCTGTAAATGACAATGCCAATAAAAAAGATTGATACAAAAAAAAAAGATGTCTAATGTATAGTCATCAATTATTCTTTTGTAAAGGGTATCAAAACAAACAAATATAACCTGGAAACGTCAGACAGGAACCTTCCCAATGCCTGTACACTTCTCCATCTTTGCTTATAGAATATAACAATACATTTTGTGGAATATATGACTTTAGCTGGGATTACACAGAGCAAAAAGAGATATGGGAGTAAAGTAACATGTAAAATAGTGTGACTGCCCTGTATGTAAGAGCCATGCAGTATGTAATCATGTGTCATGCGTCTCACATTAACTGTTCTGGCTTATTGACTGAGAGAGTACCTCTCTGTAATAACTAGTCTGTATTTTTCTTTACTCTAAACTACAGTAAACATGGGGAGGGAGTGGGCGAAGGGGGGAGGGAGGTTTACTCGGGTGTACAGCTCCATAAAGTGTTCTAGTGCTCATTAAAATGTTTTTAAGCTTTAGAGAGTCTTAAGGACAATTCTTTTAAGGGGGTTAAGTGACACCTTTTTTGTAAATCTTTCCCTATTATATTTATACAGAGACACAGGGGCAATTAACTAAGCAGTGCCAACTGCTTTGAAGACCAATAAATGGCTTTTAAGACCGATACTGCCTGCTGCGCGATTCACTAAGCAGTGATAACAGCGCTTTATCGGCTGTAAAATACATTTTTTTCAGCCACAAAAAGTGAAAAAAAATATTTCCAATCAGGCAAAAAATGGCAAACATGCCGTTTTTTGCCAGTCAGCGCGATTCACTAAGCAGTGATAAGTGAATCGTACTTTAAAAGCGCGCCAGATTTTAGCAACATCTCAAGGCTGGCGCAAAAGAAATGGAGCCATGAATAAAATCATTGTTTACATTTTTTTCACCACACAATTAATACAACAGGCCGGCGGGTGATCCCCGTGGGAGTCCAGGGCCCTCGGGTGAACACCGCAGGAGTCCGGGGCCCTCAGGTGGTCCACGGGGAATTCCGGGGGTCCCCGCTGGCCTGCGGTACCAATCGTGTGGCCAAAAAAAACATCACAGGCGTGTGAAACATTTGCACTCCAATGTGACGTCACAAGCCTATAAAAGCCTGTGCAGCCTCATTTGATGGCAAGAAGCTGAGAAGGGAGGACCTCCGTCTCCAATAGGATTACACGTGTGTGCCTGCTGATGATGCTTTAATGTATTTCTTGTATAGTGTGCGGGAGCAGGGGGTCTCATGAGCTGAACCGCTTTGATTTCTGGCACAGGGACCCCATGCTTCCCGAAAACAGGTCCCGATATGGGGCATCGGATGCCAATGTTGCTGCCATTTCTAAAGCATCCGCGTCACATGACGCGGGATATTTAAATAGTGGAGGAGATATAGCACCCACCTCATATCTAGGCCTGAGACCGAAATCAATGCGGTTCATCTCGGGAGACTCCCTGCTCCCGCACACTATTAATACAAATTTCATTAATTCAGCTTTATTACCATAGCGGATAGCCGCTACGGTAATTCATTATTTTTTATTGATATGTGTGTTTTGATACTAGTCTAAATGAGCAGGGGGTTTCCTGAGCTGAACCGCATTGTTTTCAGCCTCGGGACCCCCTACTTCCTGAGATACAGGCCCCGTTATGGGGTGCCGGTATCCCTCTGCTGGATTTAAATCCCCCACGTCATGTACGCGGGAGCTTTAAAGCACAGGGATACCGGCACCCCATAACGGGGCCTGTATCTCAGGAAGCAGGGGGTCCCGAGGCTGAAACCAATGCGTTTCAGCTCAGGAGACCCCCTGCATATGTACACTAGTATTAAAATATATATGTATACAGTACGATCGCCTGTAAGAGCCGTACATGGGGACACAGCGTCTCCATGCAGTTCTTACAGGCGGCTTTTTTTTCAATCAACTATCGCACTTTAGAATTTTAAGCACGATAGCAGCTCGCGCCATTGGGCGTGTTTTTGCCCGCACCTACCCAAATGCCCTTCACTTCTTAGTGAATCCGCGTCTGCCTTAATTTTTTATCGTTGGATAACAAATTTCCCAATCGGGCAAAAGCTCACTGCTTAGTGACTCGCCCCAAAGTGAGGTCACTTTTTGACACCAATCTGGAAAAACACTGCCCTTTATCAATACAAGATGTGCATTTTGTTAACTTCACAAAGTCAAATACATTACTGCCCCATGTAATATACTGTGAAGTCATTTTCATTTGAATTAGTTTAAATCGGCTCTAGCCAAGTTTAATATAATGGGACCATAATATCCAGAAAGACTATGGGTTCTCTGCTATGTCCTCCGATGCGCAATCAGGCCATTTTCAGCCAACATTTCCCATTGACTTTTATTTGGGAATTCAGACAGAAAACTGCCCAATTGGCTGGTTCAACAGTTTTGGAAACTCTCTAAATCATTGTAATAGGAAAAGGCTAAAAAAAAGAACAATCATGATGCTATACAAACTTTAGCTGAAGAGTGTACATGTATAGCAGGCATTATTGCTACTGTTAGTGCTTGAAGTACTCGGACATAATGTAAGAAATAACACGGAGATACAGCATGCGTTCCCATTACTTTCAATAAAACTGCGAGAAATCTTGTGTTAAATAACATGGCAGCGTTACTGCAGCGTGGTGCGTTAGCTGGAGTAATAACGATTGCTACATCTGTATATTGGACAAGATGCAACGTTACTAGATGATATTGTATAGAGATATTACTCATCAGTTACTGCAATAACGGGGTGAGGGGCTTTTTCTGCCCTCTAACGCTGCAATCTGTTCATTGCTGTTGTGTATTTGTGTTTCATCAGGGAAAGGTGTATCTGCCCTTTTCAAACATTTCCCCTGCAACAAAATGATGTTTGATTTATTAAAAACATTATCAGGAGAATTTTAAGTTTCATGATCTTTATAAGTTCATAAACCTATTTATACTTACTTTGAAAAGTATGTTCCTGATTGCAGGAGTCTGTCTCACAGCACTGAGTTGGTACCCTGGCTTCAACCAAATCATCTGTTTTGATACTGAAAATTGTATTGCAGAGTTTCTGTTCAGTTTCACAACCTTTTCTGATTGATGGGCGGTATACATTGTCTGGGATAAAAACACAGGAGGAAAACCAGTCATGTTAGCAAAATAATCTTCAAGACACGGAGGAAAGTAACGAGTGTCGGAGTGTACACACTGTATGTGATGGGGCATTTAGTGGGTGAGACAAAGGAGGACATTCTGTATTGTCCAAAGTGTTCGTTCAGGTTATTTTCCACTGAAAGGGGGATTTTTGTGGAAATTGGCACGAACGATCATGTCAGACAACACAAAATAAGCCAAGAAAGAGACAATGAAGAAAATAAGCTAGAGAGCATTAAAGAAGAGATTGTAAGCAAAATAAATAATGGAGGGAAGAGTCTACAGTGTGACCGTTTTCAATCAAGGGCATGAATGGATTATTTGAGGGGTAAATGTCATCTCGCCATATTTATTCAATATTATATATTAATTAAAGTCCAAACTGTGAAAAGTGTTATTTAGGAAAACAGTTTGATTTGTTCTTGATACTAGTATGATACAGTAGGCAAATTTATATTGAAATGAGAAAATCTTGACATTTTACTGTACTGTAGCTATTGTTGTTGTTATATACTGTAAAGGGAAGGGGATATTAACTTAATAGGAAGGCCCCTTCTCTTTCTTTATGAACACATTCATGGAGCAAAGTGCATACACAGGTATTAAGTAACAATATCTGGCATACACAATTCTCATTGCATGTTAAGATCTCACAATTACAATACACATTGTCTCTCATATGTGTGCGACTTGGTTGGAAATAAAACACAGGGGAATAGAAAAATAGCATTAAAGAAATGGTGAAAGGATAAAGACCCCAAACTATCTGGTTTATAGTGTATATCAAGGAAAAAGTGGAACAATGCTGGGGAAAAGAATTTAACAATACAATATGTACCAAAGTACCAAAGTCCTATTGACCTTCTGCACAGGTACTGTATGCATGTTTACATTTTCTTAAATCCCATCTCACATGCCCAAACCCTTGCAAATAACCGGTATTCTGGGACCTTCATAATGTTGATGAAAATGCATACTTGCAAGGCTGGCCCAGTACACACAAGATTGGATGTTTTTGCTCTGTTGGATACGGACTCCATAATCAATTAGTTTAATAATCTTTCTCATGCATTTTCCTAGCTTTCCCCTGTTTATCTGATCATGTACACGAATGCAACATTTTTTGTCTAGGACAACTTGCCGCGGCCTTTCCACCGCCAGGACATTTGGCTGCTGCAAGTAAGGCAACCTCTAAAATCTTAGCTAAAAACCCTAAATCCAAAATCCTTATCCCCTTGCCCTAAACCCTCCATTTTAAACTTTACCCTAAAAACTATAAATGTGACCCCTTATCCTAAAACTCCTACATTTAACCCCCTTACCCTAGAAGCTCTAACATAGCTAACTGTCCCTCATTGGCTGAACGGCTGTGGCTCAATGGCCACAGCAAAGTGGCCGTGGCTAATTGTCCCTTTCCGAACAACACTGGCTGGGTGAGATGATGAGCCAATGCAAAGTCTTTATAACCCAGTCAGTGAATTAGTGGCCAGTAATTCCCTTTTCTATGTGGGTTGTTAGTATAATATTTTATTTCAAGTGCTCCCGCTCTGCAGAACTTACAATCCAGTTTTGGTGGCACAGGGAGGCACATGTAGATAGATTGAGTTGCCCAAGGTCACAAGGAGCTGACACTGAGTTTGGTACCAGGCTCCCTGCTTTTAAATGAATGTCGTTAGTTTCACATACAGTCCCTTTACCCACTGAGCCGCTCCTCCTTTATACGCTATTAACCTGGGGTGATTATAGTATTTTATTGTTCAATGTTATTAAGTATGAAGTTTTGTGTTTTCATATTTAAGAGACAATGGTTGTGTTCCTGTTGATTATTTATAAAGAGCGATAATTTGTATGTATTGTTTATAATGATTATTTATGTACTCTGTTGATTTTTTTTATACAGAGTATGAAATAAATATATTGAGAAAAGCTGTCTTGATTTCTACATTCATTGATTTACAGATTTTGCAAGCTGGTCATTTTAGAACGGCTGAAATATATGGGTGGCAAGTATTTTATTTACAGTATTTATTGTCAATTACAATATGCAATTAGTGTTGGAGTTATGATGGCCTGCTTCAGGTGAGAAGAGTATCCGAGATGGAGGAGATGTTTGTTCATCGATGTGTAACCTAGTTACTGTATTTAAAGCTTTATCAAATGTGTGGTGTAGCCGGGTTTTATAAGCAGCGAGCAAGTAAATTACTGTACGGTTGTTATTCCAACAGAGTAGTAATAAATAACTTATATCCAGCCCTTTAATGGGAATAAAATATACAGATTTTTATCACTTTTTTTTTTTTTTAAGAACATACAATGATACTAGTGATATTAGCTTGTTATGTGGCGTGTGTTCTGTTAAGTATCTCATACACGATGTAAGACTTAGATATACCCATCTGATTTGTACAGTTTGCTTCCCAATTATTCCAGTATAAATGTATTTAATTGGACATGATTATGCAAGACGAATATTTCTTGTCTTTCAAATCCAAACCAACTGTGTTATTCTCTAATAAAAACTGTTCTGATCATATAACATGTAATAGGGAAAGCTTCCCAATGTACTTATTTACCTAATATTCTCCACTACAACCAACATTGGTTAAATAGATTATGAACACATGTATTCTTAATCATTGTTTCAATTTTTAAATTCTCAATTAATAATTTATTGTTCACATTAAACCCCTGAGGAGGATTTGTAATTCAATGCTAACAGTAAAGGATTGGTTGTTGAATCCTAAACACCCACAAGTATCCCCCAAACCATAAGTACACCATTCATCTTTGCACCTACAGGATCTCAATAAATGTACATTATTTAATTATGTTTTCCCTTGTGAAATACATTTACCTCTTGCATTTAGTCACACGGATCACAATACTTGGTTTTGTAAAAATATTACTCACCGACGTAACAGTTATCTGAGTATGTTATACAAGACCCTGAACATTCAACTTCTATTGTAGAACAAATTGTTTCAGAATTGATACTCCAACCTTGTTGACATTTTATGCTATAAACTGCAAGAAAAGAGAGGGGGAAAAAAACATTTAGTACAGTAGCATCTCTGAGGCCACCAGTTAGAGTACATGGTGTACTGTACTTACTCATGTGCTGATCTTGATTAGACAGACTTGTGGGTTTCATGCCAAACTCTTTCAATGTAATTACAAATCATTTTGACACGGATATAATAGATAATGTTTCTATGCATCAATATAATTGAACATGCAACATGCATTTCTCATATGCCAGAAAACTTTTAGGTCATGGATCAAAACAAAGAATAACAATGTTCACAATTTGTCACATAATGTCTGTTATGATAGATTGAATAAGGACTGGTGGTGATGGCTTAGGAAGGATGAGTTAGTTAGTAACATCTATCTTCTGATAACTTTGAAGTGAGGCTCAACCACTGACATTGATGGGGGCTGCATATCATATTCTTGCAGCTGCCAAAGTGGACCAGATATAGCACCACATTTATCATGCAAAAAAACCCCATTGGAAATTGAATGGATGTTTCATCGTTTCATTTAGTGCTATTCAGTTACAGATGGGAGACCTTGCTACATAACACCCTGAGCACTCAATTGTGTATGACTAGGGCAGGAATAAAAATCTCTATTCAGCAAATGCTGTTATATCTAATGCACAAACCAACAACACATCATTGATTTGGCTAAATTGTATACATTTTGGTACATAGAAATTAAATATTGAATAAATCAACTCACCTGTACTCATTAGAGCCACGAAGATAGAGAGAGTGCAAATGAAAGACGTCATTTTGATAGAAGAAGTTCTTTGTGTTCTAGTGTCTCCTTCTTTTGGTTGGAGTAACACAAGCTCTGGTCCTGATATTTATACCCATGTTACAGAGGATTACATAAGACATTTGAAACAAAGTTAGTTGACGTGGCAGGGATGTAAGGATTGGAAAAAGTCAACAAAAGAATTGGATGAGGCACCTGGCACATTGGTAGTTAATGTAAATCTAATTTTTCTCATTATGCCAATATCATTAACAATTTTAATTGAATTGATTCAGTGCCACCAGGAAATAGATATTTTCAAATAATTTGCAGAGCTGAGCTCATTATTTACCACCATTCACATTTGCCACGAATATAGCACTTATTTAATTGTTGGTAATTGGTCAAAAAATTACTTGATTCGCCTAACTTAAAATGAATACTGTAGGTTTTACAGAAAAATGTAACAGTACAATGAAAGGGTCACCAATACAGCCAGTCACACTAAGTGAAAGCGAGTACAAAGTAATCCTACAGTAAACGTACGGGTAGACTGGCACATGATGCTTTGTGCCTTGATGCCTGTGGGGTCATATGGAACATTCTTGAATCACTGAGAATCCAGTTTTCTAAATACAGGAATTCTAAGGAGTTAGAGGTAGATAGAGTGTTCCCCAACAGGGACCTGGACAAAGCGCTTGTCGCAGGAAACATGTCGGCCCATTTCACTTCTATATACTTCTGTGCACTTTTTTTTTCCAAACGTTTTTTATTAGGCATAGTTATTTTTACATACATTGGGTTACTTTAAATTTCTGGCCTAATACATGTAGGTTTTCCTTGTTCGGTTAGGGGGGGGGGCACACTCAGGGCCACTTTTTGGTCCGTGAGGTGCAGAGAAAGAGAGAAGAAGTATGGAGAGAGAGAGGGGGGAGAGTTAAGGAGGGGGGGGAGGGTCCATCTCTCCCCTCGTCTGGCCGCTCCTCTTCTAATCTCCCCTATGGCTCAGGTGTCGTTTTTATGATTCAAGGAATTCTATTCTGGGTCAATCTATTGGATTATCCTGGGTTCCCAAATTTTATAGAACCCTTCGGTTGATCGTTTTAGAAAAACCGTAAGTTTTTCCATCCTCATTACTTCGTTAAGTCTATTTTTCACCTGCTGTTTTGTGGGGGGCGCTGTCTTCTTCCAGGAGTACGCTACCGAGCATCTTGCTGCTGTCAAAATAAAGGAGAATCATTTCCATACTGGGCGATCAATCTCCTCTATCGGTCTGCCCAGAATGAAGGTCAGTGGATCCATAGGGATTGTGAGACCTGTGATCTCTTTTATTAAATCTTGTATTATAAGCCAGTATTTTTGGATCTCTGGACATAGCCACCATATATGGGCCATGTCCCCTCTATGTCCACAGCCTCTCCAGCATAGGTCTGATGCCAGAGGGTAGATTTGCTGTAGTCTCACTGGGGTAAGATACCAGTGATACATTATTTTGTAAATATTCTCCTTCACCGTAGTACACATGGATGTTCCTAAGGCTGCGTCCCATATGTCTTCCCAGTCCTCCTGGTCTATAACTATGTTCAATTCCGCTTCCCACTTGAGCATATAATCGTGTGCGGTTGGATTTGCCGGGTTCTCCATGCCAGCATATATTTGCGTTATTAGACCTTTTTGATGTGCTCCTTCTCGGCACAGTTTCTCAAATTTTGTGAGAGGGGGAAATTTCAACATTGGGGACATTTTTTGTAGAAAGTGTCGAATTTGGAGAAATTTGAATGTATCTAGGTAAGGTACCTTCAATTTGGTGCGTAATTCTTGGAGACTCAAGAACTTTCCATCGCTCAGCAGATCCGCGATCACCCTGATCCCCAGTGATTTAAATATGTTGAATTGTTTAGTCTCGCATCCTGGGTGGAATTTAGGATTGTTGAATAGTGGGGTTAGCTGTGAACTGAGGGAGGAGAGCTAGTATTTAGTTTTGGGTTTTGCCCATATTTCCCATGTCTGTCTCATCGCTCCCAGTTCAAATTTGGGCGCCATATCAGTTCCCCTGTCACCGCACCAAAGATAAGCTGGCAGAGAAGGCGTTCTGGAGTATTGAGATTGAATTGCTAGCCAACAGAGCTGGTCTGGGTCCGAGTTCCACATAACCGCCTGTCTTAGTTGGGCTGCCTGATAATATTTAGTAATGTCTGGGACCCCAATCCTCCTTTCGTCCTGGGCGCCATAAGAACCGACCTAGATACCCTTGGCCTCTTCCCTTGCCAGATAAATTGAAAAATGTTGTTTTGGATAGTTTTTAGTTCACAGCCAGGAATTTGGATCGAGAGTGTCTGGAAAAAGTATAATAATCTGGGCAATATATTCATTTTTACTGAGATCATCCTCCCGATCCATGAGATCTGGTAGCTTTCCCAATTATCCAGGTCTTTTTTAATTTTCTTAAAGAGGTTTGGATAGTTATTTTGGTAAAGAGAGCCGTAATTCCTTGATACACATACTCCCAGGTATTTGATGTGTGAAGGGCTTCATTTATAGTTAAAGTTTTGTTTCAATGTCGGCATCTCTGGCTCTGACAGATTTAGGTTGAGGGCTTCTGATTTATCACTATTAAATTTATATCTTGATTTTTTACCAAATTCCTTTAATTCCTTTTGGAGATTGGGAAGAGAGATCTGGGGTTACGTTAACGTTAGAATAATATCACCTGAAAGGCGCATGCGCGAAGCCAGAGTGGATGGAAGCTTAGGTTTCTAGCTCTGCTCGCATCGGCACAATAATCACTAAAAAGCGCAATCAAAGTGACCCCTCACGAAGCAGCTCAGCAAGATCACTTAGGGGAACACCCGGTGATGCCGACACGAGGGAAAGCCAAACAGAAAGACCCCTCGGTCACCACATATTTTAATAAAAAAAACCAGCAGCGGGAGACGACCCTGTTCCCCCTACAGCAGGGATGGCGGCAGAGGCTGATGTAACCGGACAGGCAGTGAGAGCGGACGATAACGAGCCAGTCACTAGAAAAGACCTCAGGGAGTTCTGCACAGAGATGAAACAGTTCCTCAACAGAGAACTGTGGAATCTGCGGAGGGACCTAGATGGGTTGGGGGAGAGGACCGGGTCCCTAGAGACCAAGATGGATGCCAACACGAGGGCCCTCCAACAGACAAACAAAGCAGTAGCCCAGTTACAGGATAAGATCCGAGACCTCACAGACAAACAAGAGGATACCGAAAACCGGGACAGACGAAATAATATCCGTATCCGTGGGGTGCCAGAGACGGTGACCGATGCTGAGGAATTTGTTCAGCAGTGGCTGGAGCATATACTGCCAGATAAATCTGCCCAGGACTTGCACCTTGATGTGTGCCATAGGGCCCTTCGCTCAAGACCACAGGCAGGAGCCCCCCCACGGGATATAATAGTCCGTTTTCATTTTTTTAAAACAAAAGACTCAGTCTGTCGGATGGCCAGGGAAGCAAGAACCATGGAATATGAAGGCGTCAAGCTCCAGATCTTCCAGGATCTATCCCCGGCTACCCTCCTAAGATGTCGCAGCCTGGGACCGGTGACAAAAATTCTACAGGACAAAGGAGTCAGATATAGATGGCTGTTTCCATTCGCCCTCCTAGTAGTGAGGAACGGGGTTGCGAACACACTGCGGAGGGTCAAAGATGGAAACAGCTTCCTCAAGAAGCTGGGACTGCAGCAGAACCCCCCTAGCCCTGGCTCCTCTCAACCACCTTACCTGGAATCAGAAGCTGATCCGACCCCGTCAACATCCTGGAGCAGAGTGGGAGCCGGGTCAGAGGAAGCCACATGAGATCACGAGTTCTCCGCAGCTCCGCCGGACCGGTAGAGCACTTAAAGGGACCCGAACCCCGTTTCCCCCCCTCGTGTTAAAATGGCCGGCCATAGGTATTCCTGTAATGTCCCCCCCTGGTGGTCTTCTCCAAGAACTGCAGCAACGCGACGCCGGAAACCTTCTTCCGTGACGAACATCGAGGCTGTGAGCGGGAAAGCAGGCTAAAGGCGCGAAGAGGGGGAAGGAGGAGCTACAGACCTGCACACACTGCAACGTCATCACTAAGACTCCCCGGCGCTCGGGCACTTCCGCCCTTCGGGGGAGTTCCGGGTCGGAGGGCACTGATTGCGGAGGGATTGACAGCTGGAGCCAGATAAGGGCATCGGGACAAGGGGGGGGGGGAAAGAGACTTTGCCGAGGAGATGGAGAGCAGCGGCTGGGGAGCAGCTGCGGGGGGCTAGTTTTCCCGAGTGCCCTGGGCGGGCTTCAGCATGGGAGGAGATCAATTCCAGGCGACCAAACAGGGGGGTCGGCGGAGTGGAAAGCCCCCCCCCCCTCCCACGTCACGCGGCACCCGGCTAGCCTCCCCTCACCGCTCCCCAAAACGACCCAACATCACTAGCTCCCCCCATTCAACACAAGCCCTGCCCAGCGCACATCACCCTCAACCACCCCCTGCCCCCACCCACCTATTCCTCCGCACCCCCCCGCTAACTCAGGTCCTATTGTCCTTTTTTCCAATCTTTCCACCCGTCCCTCCTATTTCCCACCAGTTACTTCCTCCCTCCCCCTCGCTACCACCTTCCCTGCGCTTCGACCAAGTCCCCCTCTCTGTCCCACCAACAACCTCCCCTTTCCCCTCCCCCTCCCCACCCTTTTTCCTCCCCCTTCCTCACCATAGCCGGACCCCTCCTTCAACCCCTCCACCCCCAACGGCCTTTCCCACCTACCATCTCCGGGCAGTCGCCGCAGATCCACAGGGGTCCTTGACCCTCAGTGGTTCTCCATTGTTGTTTATGTTGTTAATGTTTTTTGTCTCCTTCCCTCTCCCTCCCCTCCCCACCGGATTGCCGCGACATCTGACCGAAGTCATTGACCATCTCAGCGACGCCCTCAATTCAAAGACATACTGGATGTACCCAGGTACCACACAGACCACCACTGTGCATAACCCACATTCCCACTTACACTAGCCCTCTCAAAACCCTTCCATGGGGTTGATTATATTATCTCACAATGTAAAAGGCCTCAACAGCCCAAACAAGAGAAAGATAGCATGCAATGACTATCAAAGAAGGCAGGCGGACATTATCCTAATCCAGGAAACACACTTCAGCTCTAAGAACACACCAAAATACCTGGACAAACATTACCGACAATTTTATACCTCCTCTTCCACTACAAAAAAACAAGGAGTAGCCATCATCTTCCACAATAAATGCCCTTTCCACCTAGAGAAAACCCTCAAGGATAAGGAAGGCAGATACCTAATCTTAGTGTGCACGCTCAATGATCAACCACTTACATTGGCAACACTATATGCCCCCAATAACCTAGATCCGCAATTCTTTACGACGTTTTTCAACAAATTGCACACAATTGCCCAAGGCCCCATAATCGTGGCAGGAGACTTTAATCTAGCTCTAAACCCCAAACTCGATAGATCAAACCAAACACAGCGTTACCCAAAGGCTATCCCAAAGGCCCTACGTAGGGGTTTGGCTAAAAACCAATTGTTAGACATATGGCGGGAACATCACCCCCACGACAGGGATTACACCTTCTTCTCCCATCCGCATTCAACATATAGCAGAATCGACTACTTCTTTATCTCTAGCAGACTGGTTCCGAAGATCTCCCATACCGGGATCCATGATATTTCATGGTCGGATCACGCATCTATAGAGCTGAGATGCACACAGTTAACCTTAGATAGGCCAGGAGCAAACTGGAAATTGAACGAGTCTCTCCTGAAAGACCCGGGATTCTCTCAATTTATAGCTGACGAAATAAAACATTATTTTGAAAACAACATAGGATCAGTCGACACTCAGCTTTCCTTATGGGAGGCCCACAAAGCAACCCTGAGAGGGGTTCTAATTGGACTAGCCTCCAAAACGAAAAAAATAAAAACCGCCAAAACTAGATTATTACAGTCTAAACTAAAACAACTCTCAGATGAACATAAACAAAATCACGACCCCAGTACCCTCAAACAACTGAAAGATGTTCAAATCGAGCTAAATCTGCTGTTAACCGCCCAGGCAGACGCTTCGCTGAATTGGTCAAAGAGGAAGTTTTTTGATAAAGCAAACAAGCCAGATACCATGCTTGCAAATAAATTATGACCCAAAACTCCGAATTATAACATCCAGGCCATTAGAAATAAGGCAAGTACCATCTCAGGTAACCCTATAGTTATCGTGGAGGAATTCAAACAATATTACGAAAACTTCTATAATGGTGATAAAATTACGCATAATACCCAAACAGATAAAGCAAGAGGTAATTTCCTCAGCAACTCGAACCTAACGCAGCTGACGACAGAGGAGAGAGAGGTCCTGGGCAAAGAGTTTACTCTAGAAGAAGTATCCCTATTAATAATCTGAAACCATCGAAGGCTCCAGGGCCAGATGGCTTCTCAGGCCTATATTATAAAAAATATAACGAAATACTAGCCCCCTACCTGCTCAAGGTGTTTAACTCAGTTTTAGCAGGAAGCCCCTTCCCCGAACGCATGCTCCGAGCGTCGATATCAATAATCCATAAACCGGGGAAAGACCCCCTAGACTGTAAGAGTTATAGGCCCATCTCACTTATCAATACAGACATTAAAATCTACGCCAAATTAATTGCCAACCGTTTAAGTCAGATCCTACCTAGACTAATACACCCATATCAAGTCGGCTTTGTTAAAGATAGACAAGCGGCCGATAACATCCGGCGAATCATTGATCTGATTGAAATAGCTAATTTTAACAAAGTAAAAGTTATGGTGTTAAGTCTAGATGCCGAAATGGCGTTTGATAGGATCGACTGGGCATATTTGAGGGACACGCTTGGAGCATTTGGGTTCGACAGTCAATTAATCACTGCCATTATGGCTCTATACGCCGGCCCAACAGCCAGAGTGACTCACCAAGGGTTCCCCTCGGACCCCTTCAAGATTAGAAGTGGCACGAGACAGGGTTGCCCCCTCTCCCCCTTGCTCTTTGCCCTGTGCATGGAGCCTCTTGCGGCCCAAGTTAGAGCTAACCCGGATATAACGGGAATCTCAATTGGCATCCAAACTCACAAATTGGCACTATACGCGGACGATGTCCTTATGATGGTATCTAAACCCCTCACCTCTCTCCCCAACCTCTTCAGCTTGCTGGACTCATTCAATAAAATATCAGGGTTTAAGATCAACCAAACGAAATCTGAGGCCTTAAACATCACGATCCCGAAAGTTGAAGAAAAGCTTACAGTATATCACTTAACTTTAACTTTCGTTGGCAAATTAACGCGATCAAATACCTAGGGGTCTTTATTACCCGAACATATAGAGAACTTTACAAAGCTAACTACCCCAAACTCATTCGTACCCTGACAGAAGATCTAAGGTGCTGGGCAAAATGTAATATTTCCTGGATAGGCAAAATATACAGCACAAAGATGAATTTACTCCCACGTATCCTATATTTATTCCAAACACTCCCAGTTCCCCTACATCTGCCAGAAATTAACAAGTTACAAGCCACCTTATCCAAATTTATTTGGGGAGGTAAAAAAGCTCGAATTAATAAACTAACATTATTGAAACAACCATCAGAAGGTGGCTTGGCAGTACCTTGCTTGGTTTCGTACTACAAAGCGGCCCAATTATGTCAAATCTCTCAATGGCACACAAACCCCGATTCGAAAAGATGGGTAGCTATTGAGAACTTGGCCTGCTCCCCACTGGAGTTGAGCCAACTGATGTGGACCCCAAAAATAGCAAGATTAAAAGCTATACCTCAGCCGCTATCCTCAATGACCAATTCACTAGCAGTTTGGGAAGGGGTAAAAATCAAATGTGGCCTCACCACCAAAAATACACTGATGACACCCCTTTGGGGGAACCCACACTTTGCTCCAGGCCTTGAGGGTGCAAACTTTATAACTTGGAAACATAATCATATCTTAAGACTTAAAGATCTGGAGGGAAGCGACAGCAAAATTAGAACTTTTGATCAAATTAGACTAGAGACAAAAATCCCGCACTCCGAATTCTTTAGATACCTCCAGATCAGAGCATTTTATAACAAAACTAGCCCACACCCCCCATTGACAATATTCGAACAGCTCTGTCTTAGAGAGACACCAACTAAAGGACTCACATCGCAGATGTATAGAGAAGTGGTCGGTTCAGCACCTAAGGTCATAAATAAATTAGGATACATGTTGAAATGGGAAGTAGATCTTGGTGAGACTATAGATGCAGACTCATGGACACAGATTGCAACATCAGCTGCCAAAAGCTCAATTTGTACAACATTAAAGGAGAACGCATATAAAGTCCTGATGAGGTGGTATCTGACCCCACTCAAATTATCTAAATTTTCCAAAGGAATCTCCCCACTGTGCCCGTGACAGTGTGGTGAACCGGCGGATCTGTTCCATATGCTGTGGTCTTGCCCTCGAATCGTTCCACTATGGTACTCAATCAGAGATTGGCTTGAGAGGATTTTTGGCCTCAAAATTCCTTTTGACCCGGGGCTCTTCTTATTGGGCAGAGCCCTTGGAGGTCTCTCAAAATCAGACCTGAAACTTATTGCTCACTTTGCAATTGCAACGAGGAGTGCGATCGCAGCTCTATGGAAACAACGAGAAATCCCTTTAATTCCCAAGATTCGAAACAAAATTTGGTTCATCTGCCAGATGGAGAAGTTAACGAGTTTAGTTAACGACTCTGGCGATAATTTTCTACAAATCCATGGGTCAAACCTTGGTTGGCGCAGACAGACATCCCGGGGGTAGTAAGAGCCACAATTTTGCTTTAATATTGATAAGGTCCGTTCTCCTATAAAGCGGTATTAATTAGGGACTCCAGAAGGACCTACCAAGGAGCTCCACCCACAGGATCTGGTAGAGAGTAAATGACCACCTAAGTAACTAGTGAACCCTGTACACATACGTCAATCCGGGTGAGATCCGCGGCAATCTGGCGTCCCCCTCCCCTGATCCCCCCCTCCCCTCCCCCACCCTTACCTCCCCTTTCTTGTCTTTTAAGTTATTTATTATTTCTCTAAGCCTACAGTTAAAATGTTATTGAAAAGAAATGTATCACAGTCGTCGTACAGTTTTATTCCTGAAAATGCATGACACAATTTTTGTTCCGGTACTGTATTATAACTGTAACTGACTTGTAAAACCAATAAAAATGACAAGTTAAAAAAAAAAAAGGATGCCAGGTAAAACTCGATGTTCAAACCTTTTGGAGTTAATGTTTTTAGGGTGTATATCCAATAGCTTTCTCGCCGGGATATTAGATTGATTTTATCTCCCCCTCTCCAATTTTGTTTGGGGCAATCTATACCCTTGCAGACTAATCCCTCGGGGTTTTGATTATGTTTCACTTTGAAGTGATTCGAGACACTATGGGGCCTATGCAGAGAGCAGCGCTTTTTAAAATTGG
Source organism: Ascaphus truei (assembly GCA_036426205.1). NCBI lineage: Eukaryota > Metazoa > Chordata > Amphibia > Anura > Ascaphidae > Ascaphus > Ascaphus truei. Next base: position 942,258 of record CM071572.1, read on the forward strand.
AGAGGGGAATAAAAAGTAGATTTAATGGAGAGTTTTATTCTCCATATGCAGAAATGGGCGAAATCCGCTATTTTTAGCATTACTGCGTGTGGAGAATTGTAAATGAGGAGATGCGCGCAGCTGAAAGGGAAAAAAAAATCGCGCATTTTTTTTTATTGTCCCTATAGCCGGCGAGCTCCTGCTTCTTGCCAACTTTAGTTGGCGGAGAAAATTGAAGAAAATCGCGCCAAAAACAGCCGCTAGATGGCGAGCGCGCCTTTCTGAATTCGGATATTTTTCAGACTGGCGAGATGTAGTTTCTCGCCAGCCGCGCGGCGGGATTTTCAAATAGAAAAAAAAAAATGGCGCGTTTTTCCTACCTCGCCATTTTCAGCTGTTTTTTGCGCGATTCGGGTAAATGGCGAGATTTTAAATAGCGCTGCTCTCTATGTGTCTCGAGATCCCTTTTAATGTTGTAGATATGTTCCGCAAGACGTCTCTTTAGTGGTTAAACAACAATGGAGAACCACTGAGGGTCAAGGACCCCTGTGGATCTCTTGCCTTTGGGAGGGCAAATTGCCAGCAATTATCTGCACAGCCTGTGCAGTTGCCCCTGGTGTTTGGGGCATACTCCTCCCAGAGGACTTTGTGGCGTGTCCTAGAATAAGATAGGACATGCCATGTCGGCTTCATGACGATAGCCAGGGAAGGGAGAAGGCTCCCCCTCGACTTTTATAGATAATATAACTAGTGTGAACTTTGTATAACATTTTTTTTTTTTCCTTAACAGTGATATGAATAATCTCGGAACCTTTTGAACTGTTAATTTTGGGGACAAGGTAAACCTGAGAACAGCAGGGTAAACTTGACGGCGGTTGTCTGGGTTAAAGGGACATCAACCTGTTAGGAACGCAGCTTCCCACAGGAGGGGGGGTTTAGGCTGGGGAGGTCTCAGATGTGGGCTCAGCGGTATTGCAATGCTAGGAAGGGCATCGGTAATGGTGAGAGCAATAACTAACACCTCTAACTCACAACCCCTCCTTTGGCTGTCTTCCTCTGATATCACACATTGTGCATAAAATATGTCCCATTACAGGAGGTAGGGGGTGGAAGCGACCTGGATCTCTTTCTCTGCAGTGGCGGGCATATCCCTTGCACCGACGCCCCCCCCCCGCATGACCCCCCGACAAACAACGACCCACTCCTCCCCCCTCACACTATTTTGGGTGTTTGGTACATGTATGCCTTGGAGTGTAAACTCTCCTCTCGGGACTAATGGGGCGTCCTTTATGATGGCGCCTATGTGACGCCGTAGGCTCCGCTGTCCGCAACGAGGGGTGACTTGTGCACGAATGTGGGGGGAGGAGTCGGCGGTCAGATGCGCCATCCGCAGAAATCAGGTCTCCTCAGTGGGTCCCCCGTAGGGAGTGGAGGGGGCCCCCTCCTTCTGGGTCTCCCTCCTCTGTAGTGCTGCTCGGGACCTTCAAGATGGCTGCTGGCCGCTTCTGAGTGCAGGGCGAGTCCGCGGGGGTAGCAAGATGGCCGCTGTCTCAGGCCAAACCTTTGAAAGTCCCAACTTTATAAACAACAGAGATGAACAAACGGACAGTCCAGTGGTCATGCCGCTTTAAGGCTTAACTGGATCTTGCCGGACTTCAATTAAGAGACGTGTCCCGTGACTTGCTGCGTTGGCGGGTCACTCGGCTCCAACCCGGCTCCAGGGAGGCTGCTTCTGCGACGTGCAGGTGAGTGGTTTGCTCTTTCAAGCCCAGCTTCAGCAGAAAGCGGTCCTGGTCTTCAGGATTGCGTAGTGTGTGTGCAGCCCCATTCATTAGGACCAGGAGACCGAAGGGGAATACCCACCGGTACCTGATTCCCTTGTCTCGGAGGAGTCTGGTGACCGGACCAAGGGCTTTGCGCTTAAGTAAAGTAGTTGGTGAAAGGTCCTGAAATATTAGGAGTTTGATCCCCTCAAACTCCACAGACCCCTTGGCACGTGCGATTTGGCAGACTTCTTCTTTAATTCTAAAAAATTGCAGCCGTGCGATGATATCTCTCGGGGGGTCGTTCGGCTGGGGCTTGGACCTGAGGGCCCTGTGGCATCTGTCAAGATGGAGATCTGCCTCAGGCCTATCAGGGAACAGGCTTGTCAGCCATTTTGTGAGGAACTCTTCAGGATCAGCGATCTCTTCAGGGACTCCTCTCACCCTGATGTTGTTGCACCGGTCACGATTTTCGGCATCTTCTTGTTTAAGTGCAAGCTCATTTATTTGTGCCTGCAGGCTGATGGTCACTTTTTCAGTTTTGCGGACCGCCTTTATCGTTGTATCTAGCCGGGTTTCCACCTCGTCGGTCCTGGCGCCAATTCCAGCAATGTCTCTGCGAAGATCAGAGAGTTCGGAGTGCATGTGTGATTTTAGTTCGTCACAGAACTCTCTCATGATCCTGCGTGTCATTGCTTCCGTGGACCGGGGTTCCGAGTGTTCCCCCATATTCGGGTCTTCCTCAGAGTCCGAGCTGACATGCGGTGGTGGGGGTCCCGTTTTGTGGGTGCGGGCCGGGTAAGTTTTATTGAAGTAGGTAGTGAGAACTGCCTTGGTTTTGCCCGATTTTGCTTTGGCTTGCATCTCTGTATATTCTTATCATGAAATATTCCCTTTTTGTAGTGTTCACGCTAGTTTGAGTGCACTTTAAATGCTTCTATTCTGGCGAGGGGGAAGGAGCTCTTCTCTCACGCATCCATTCCCTTAGCCCTCGCGCATGCGCCTCTGTATAGTTATTTTTAAATGTTTATGAGTGCTTTTAGATGTTGCTTCTTATCCTGTAATGCTTCAGTAGCACCTTGATTAGGGTCCAGCTGTTTTTTTAAGTGTTTTGATTTTTTTCTAATCTGGGGACACTGTACCTTTAAATCAGGCCGGCGGCGGCCATCTTGGATCCGGCTGAAACGCAGGCTGGAACGCATAGAGCAAGGCAGCCCCGATGCAGGTGGCAGCCCCGTCCCATTCTCCCCTCAAAACGGGGGTGCAGGAGGGAAAAGCGGGGGTGCAGGGGGGTGCGGGGGGGAGCGCGCCCAACCGGACCCACAACAGGGATGAAGGTAAGCCTGTGTATAGTTCTCCCTCCTCTCTCCCCTGTCACTGGGCAATGGTGGCCATTTTAGAAGCTGTCCCTCTGCTTTATTGATTTTTATTTCTTTTCTTTATGGGGCAGCGCTGGTCCCCGGGCCACTGTCGATCACTTGACAGGTAGGCAGGGTCTCCGCTTATCTCCCCAACCCCAACCACGGTCGCCCAACCTTCAGAGCACGACCTTCAGAGCACGCAGGATCTGCCCGCAGTCTGGCTGCCCGCCAAAACCAGATGGCCGCCGTGCCAGCTCTCTGCTTTGCTTGCTTTTTTTATTTTTTATTTTATGTTTCACTTGCAGGGTCGAAATGTTGTCCAATTACTTTGTTTTTTGTCTCCCAATCTCCCCCGTCACCTACTTTCTCCAGGGGTACTTAGTTTGGGGTATTTTGGCCAAATTATAGTTAGTTTTTTATTTGTTTAAATCTTTGCCTGGAGGAGCTCCAAACAAACGCAGCCTTTGCTCCCTGGCATCCTTTTTAAGGGATGGATGATTGGATATCAAACATACCAATATAATTTTTTCAGCCAATCTCATAAATTCTATCTGAGTCCTCTATTCGCCTAGTCCCATATACACTCTATGGGTATGCCTTTTAGTTCTATCGATTTTAATAGAGTTCATTATAGTAGATCATATGTAATTAATTATTAAATATATTATATTGTAATAATTGTTTTAGGTACACTAATGTTTTATTGTATTAATTTTATTAATTGTATTATCTGTGCTTTTATTTTATTGTACACAGTACTGTGGGAAGATTGTATTTCATGATATGTTATATTAATCTCGCTGTAGTAATCTTGTGATAAAGCTGTTATGAAGGATAGGAGCATGCAATGTTAACAATAGCACTTTAGTTAATCAGCCAGACAACCCTCTAGGAGTAATTATCCTATCAGGGTCTGGATCTGGCCAACCAGTTTTGCTCAAATAGCACTCTATGGCACCAAGCTCCATTACCCCTGAGGAAGTGACGTCAGGAGTCACGAAACGCGCGTAGGGTGGAGCTTAGTTGCACGCATTGCTACGTGCTAGTACCAGCTGAGGAGGTTGCTGTGGGCGGTGACGTCATCTGAGGTGGACCTGGCGCTCTGAATTGCGGCCGCGAGGAAGAGATACACGCGGGATCCAGCCTCTACACACACCATGGTTCAGCCCCTCAAGCCTGCGGACGGCACGTTGTAATCCGTGTAGTAAGATCATCTAGCATGTGAGTGCATTGATTGTTGATCTTTTTATTGTTTTTATTAAATTGTACTGTACCACACCATTTGGCATTTTATCTTTTGTATACCATTGGGTGAATTGGCTGTCTGTGGAGCGGGAGCATTGCATTTGGAGAATTCAAGACAACCCTGCGAGAGACACAGACCTCCGGTTTAAAGATACCTTTCAAGGCCTGCCTTCATCTATCTAGATGTAAGTACCTAGCAGCTGTGTGGATGAGGTTTCGATATACATGGGATACTGCACAATGGTCACCTGTTCTCTCTGATTACAGATATCTGATTATCGGAAGGAAAACAAGAGGACAGACTGTGGAAATTTATGAACTGTTTCTTCAAGAACCAGGACTAACATATCAGGTTTACGCACTTGTTAGTGCGCCAAGGACTTTGCTCTCTGTACTAACACTTGTTTATAGCTATATGGAATAGCTTGTTTGTAGTCCTAGGCAGCCCATTCCCATACCCTCCCTTAATTTGGTGGTTGATGGACTATTGTGTCTGGTGGTTATCCTCACACAGTTTGGATGTATTATTTGTCACTATTTAAATTATTTGTTATTCACTACAATTTATTTTATTTAATATTGTACACACTATATTCACAATAGGTTGAGCGCTTGGTTTGTAGTTTAGTTTCCTATCTTTTCAGGATATGATTCCCCCAGACATGTGGAGTATGCTTTACAAAATCAACCTAAGAGGATATTCTTCAACCAGGTGTCTGACCTTGAGGGAAGGATTGTAAAGAAACCTGACGCCAGGCATTACAATTAAAAGGATTCACCATGTTGGGAGTAATTCATGTTAGTTCTTGATCCCCACTCAAAGATGGGTGGGTAAAAACCTGAGTGCACATTTGACAGTATGATTAACTGTATACCATTGTTATTGGTTGTTAATGTCATGTTGTATTGTTTCAGGTTACTCATCTGCTGAATGTACCCGTAAATTTGGCTCCAAGAGGGGACGATTGGATACCACCAGAGGGAGAGTGTAGCCAGGACTTGTTTCTGGCTGCCAGTCTGCCCCCTCCTGGCCGTATGCCCTGGTAAAAATAGGCTGCCCGGAGTTATCATGGGTTTTTCCCACCCAGAGCAGCTTCAGTGAGTCACAGGGGAGGCGGTGGGACTAGGCCTGTGTGTGTCCAATCAGGGTCTCAGACCTGATACCTACTGATACTCAACAAAGTATTCGGCCGTTCCTCCTTCTCCTACCGTGCACCCCAAAACTGGAACAACCTACCAGAGACTCTCACATCCACCACCAGTTTAAGTTCTTCCAAATCTAAGGCTGTCTCACATTTTAATCTGGTCTGTAACTGTTTCATTCGCCAATAATTTATATTTTCTTTAACTGTGCACGCAATGTCTTGTATATAATGTATACCCTGCTCACTTATGTAACTGTATTTGTAACCATGTATTATTTGTCTTACTCTGTGCCCAGGACATACTTGAAAACGAGAGGTAACTCTCAATGTATTACTTCCTGCTAAAATATTTTATAAATAAATAAATACTTCCCTTGTATTTAAGGAACTGCACTGCTAAATTTAGTCAGTGCTTCTACCACCTTGAGAGAGGCTGGTCAACCCATAACAATTGTGCAGGGCTCTGCCAATCTGTATTCCCTCCCATAGTGGAGTGAATGGGATAATATGCCCCTAACTCCACCAGGGAGTAGGTGAACAGCAAGAACTGCTTCAGGGCCCCTTGGCCTGGAGTGGAGATGAAACCCCAAGAAGTGATCTCTGACGTGCATGCTGTAAGAACTGAGTGTGCTGTCAGAATAAAGTGATCCTGTTCAAATATATCTTCCTGCCTGAGACTACAATCTATCAATCTATCAGGAGGAGGGAAAGAAGTTCTCCTGCAGGTATTTTCTCCACATCCCTGTTGCCTGCAAGAGATGGAGGTGCTCTCACCGTGAGAAAGAATCAGTTAATACCCCAGAAGCCTGTGCTGTTGTCCCCTACAACAACGCAGGAAGCTCAGAACCACTGTGAGCCAGCAGGTATGCACCACACCACATTGTGTAATGGCAGAATCTTCCAGGGGGGTGGGGGGTGGGGGCGGGCAAGCACTTTTAGATTTATATATACTAAAGGAGAAACACCTTTGTCAAGAATGAAACCATACAGTGTCTGCAGCTAAATCTTTATTGATCAGAAAGTCTGTATGAATTATTCATGAAACATACAGAACAGAAATCGCACTAGAGCAAAGGTTAAGGAAAGGTTACATTATACATGCATCATATCACTAAATATGACACAGGTTCAAATTGTGTTAGCAACTAATTGATAAGCAGTTACAGGGTAAAGACAATGTATGTAACTTTCTGGACCTCAGAACAAACACAAATTGTACATGTTACAATTACTTAGTTCCCAGTAAAACTTGAACCCAGCAGCACATCCGTCTGTGATGATACAGCCTTTGATGGAGTAGTTGTGTGTTCTGCCATCTGCAAGTTGGTTATTGTAGATCGGATTTTGGTACAGCCGGAGTGCACTCCAGTATGTTACATTTCAATTGCTTACTTCCTGGTAACACAGCAAATCCAAGCAGACACCCTCCTGTGGTGATACAGCCTTTATAAGACATGTTGTGTACTGAGCCATCTGCAAGACAAATGATAGCACATACGTTTTGTTAGCCGCATTACACTCACATCTCACACACAGCACTGTGCTTTTATATTAATATGAAAGTACAGACCATGCACCTCAGCACTGTCTCTATATTACCAATTACTTTATTTATTACAGTATATGGAAGTGCTATTTACCTGTACATTGTACGTAATAGTCACCTCCCTCACTACCTTAAGTATACGCTCCCTTCCATGCTATATCTGCACAGAAATGTGGGGCCCAGGTCAGTGAATTGAAGAATAGAAAAAAGTCTCAATTATCAACGTCCAGAGTGAATTATTTTTATGGCATTATTGCTGCACTTTATTATGTAAACTTTAAATAATTGACTAACTTAAAGTCATTTATTATAGAAAATATATAAATATAATTACTGCTTCCGCCTTTTCCTTGTTATCTTTACCATATGCTGTACTTCTTTATTTTCATTCTTTGCCTCCAATCTCTTTTCTCTCACCTGTTTTACGATATTATTCCCCCCACCCGCACCCCTCCCCCGGGATTCCATGGTTTCCCTTTTCCCTCCACTCCCTCAATCTCCCCAAGGAGTCTCTATATTGCTCTCCACATGCACTTTCTCTATACCTCTTCCAATGCACTCTCTCTATACCTCTCCCATGAACTCTCTCTATACTGTACCTCTCCCCATGTACTCTCTCTATTGCTCTCCCCATGCACTCTCTCTATACCCTCCCCATATACTCTCTCGATACTCTCTCTATTGCTCTCCCTGTGTACTCTCTCTGTACCTCTCCCTATGTGCTCTCTCTATTCTTCTCATTGAGCACTCTCTCTATACTGTAGCTATCCCCGTGCAGTCTCTCTATAGCTGTACCTCTCTATCTCTCTGACTCGGCATTAAGAGGATGTGAGAGGAACATGGTGTGTGCCCTAATTATAGTCTCTGTCTCGACATTAAGAAGATTTAGCCATTTTAGAAAATGTAGCAAATTAGGAAAAAAGTGTCTGAGATTGCAATGCACGTAATCGCCTGAGATCCCGACTGAAACACGGTTTCTCGTCACTAAAAGTGGGCAGGTTTCATGACAAAATCTCTAATACTGTATTTACATTGTAACAAATATTAATGAAATAAAGTGACGATATTGAATAGATTGTTTTTAGGACAGTGATAATCCTTTTATATACATTTAAAGCTTTTCAAGGAGTTGGTTTTAGTGCTTTTATTTTCTTGCAATATTCAGTATTATTTAGTATATATTGCCTTTTACTGATAGAGCATAACCTTTAAAATACAACGTTTATCTATTGTAGTATTTTATGAGTGACAATGGCACACTTAAAAGTATATATATATATTATATATATAAAAACAACACAAAAATTAAGTAGCGCTAAAGAGGATGTGAAATAACCCTAATAAATGATAAATTATAATAACATATTTAAAATATTAAAATAAATTAAAATTACCACAATTTAACCTAATAATATCTGCAAACCATAACGTGATAGTGAAAAAAAGGAAAATCCAAATTGAATCTTCCACTCAAACAAAAAGTCCAGAGCGAAATATAGTCCCAATAGAAGATCCAGGGAGCGTCTTTGCAGCTTTAAGGGGAGTGGTATAGCCAACCACTTTTGGAATCTATGAACAAAAAATAAACAAAAGCGCAAACTCCATAGCACATAACTGAGTAAAAAATAAGGTACATTTATTTAGAAAATCAGCAACCCATAAGAATGTGCACTTACAGGATTTCAAACAGAACCATTATATATATATATATAATAAGAGAGAGAGTGAACTCTGCATCCACACGACTATATAAAGGTAACCATAAAACTGACAACATAAATATATACTTAATAGTATGTCAGTGGTGCTACATGGGCCAATAGGTATGTAAGCAGAAAGGAAAAGAAGCCCAAAATTATAGCACTCTGGTATACCATGTGAGATTTCAAAAATACAAATGTATTTATTAGTGGTCACAAAACATAATAAAAGATAGCATAGAATATTTAAAATAAGGCATGAATCCCATGTACGTAAGCCACAGCATTTGCTTACTCGCAAATAAGTTAAGTAGGACACAATATCTCAAATGAGAAATCACAGACAATATAAGTCTGAAGCAAAAGGGAAGTGACTGAACATGTAACTCCCACACAGCAATATAGAAAGAAAGACTGAGACCAAAGTTGCTCTATATAATTAACCACTACACTTGGAGTAGGGGTAATGATCCCCTAGTATACTCAACAAGGCTATACATAAATTCAAGGCTGTAGAAGAAAAAAAGGGCAACTAAATATCAGTCCAGATATCACAGTCCTAAAGCTAGTAGAGTGTGCAGCACTATCCTACATTTCATCAAAAAAAGTGTCACAGAAAATGCAAGGAGCAGCAGCTCAAGGTATAGTTACGTGTTCCAGATGGGGGGGACAAACCAGAGGATCCTGCCTACAGCACCCACTCCTACGCGTTTCGGTCAGATGCCTTCAACTGTTTTTGTTATTTCATTATTTTTTATATTAGTGCAGTGTTTATTTATTGTTTTACAATTATTAAAGTCCCCAGGGAATTTTGTTCAATTAATATTTATATTGAATCTTTATAATATTTGCCCTTATAAAGACTCCTTATATAATATACTACCTTATATAAATTATATAAAAACACACCCAGGGACGTATTTTGGAGAGAGGGTGCTGTTCATACACAATCAGTAATATTTACAGTGGACTCCCGGTTATCCGACTTTCGTTAACCGACACTCCATTTTATCGACATCAGTGCCCCCTCCCCTCCCCCACCCTCCTTCTTCTCACTTACTAGACTTAACGGCAGCGGTGGAAGAAAAGTAGGGCTGAAGACCACGGGAGTGGAGTAGCACAGGAGGAAGATTGCTGGCGGTAGGAGAAGAGGACCATGTCAGCAGAGGAAAGAAGTTGAGACAGCGGGCAGTGAGAGGAGAAGACCTTGTGATCAGAGCAGGAGCAAAGCAGAACAGGAGAATGGTTGGGGAGGAAGATGCTGTAACACGGGATGTTGACCAGTATCTGACTTCTGGAGTCTGCCAGTGTTACAGTGCGTTCCTCCCTGGCCATTCTCCCCTGTGCTGATTTGCTCCGATCACATGGTGTTCTCCTGGTGCTGCTCGCTGTCTCAACTCCTTTCGTCTGCTGGCATGGTCCTTTTCACCCACGCCAGCTGTTTTCCTCCTGTACTGCTCTGCTCCAATGGTTTTGAGTCCTCCTCTTCTGCTGCCGCCGGTAAGCCTGGTAAGTGAAAAGAAGTGGGGGGGCGAAGATGTCGGATAATAATTTCCATATTATCCGTCATTTTCGGTTATCCAACACGGTATTGGTCCCGTTTATTTAGGATAAACGAGACTCTGCTGTGTGTGTGTGTGTGTATATATATATATATATACAGTGTTCGACAAACCTATACATTTGCTCGCCCCGGGCGAGTGGATTTAACCCCCGGGCGAGTAAATATTGGCCCAAGCAGCACACGTTTGGTACTAGGTGGCGAGTAGATTTTTTTGTGTGGCGAGTAGATTTTTTGGTGATTTGTCAACCATGTGTATCTATTAATATTATATAGATATATATAATATATATATATATTATATCTTATATATATATATATATATATATAAATAGCCGAAAGTCCAGTTGTGATAGTGCAGAATTAATTAGTTCTTCAGATTTAGGTGATACCTTTTTTATTTGGACTAACAATTTATGTCATAGGACAAGCTTTCAAGAGGCATATATTCCTTTGTTAATCAGAATTGCCGACGTGAGGAAGAGAGGAGAACTCTTGAAAGCTTGTCCCATAAATTGTTAGTCCAAATAAAAAAGGTATCACCTAATTCTGAAGAACTCATTCATCCTGCAATATATATGTATGTATGTATGTATGTATGTATGTGTGTGTAAGGGTGTGTTAGATACCTTATATGTGTGCACGCAGGGGGTACGGCGGGTTCCGCAACGGCAAGTTAGTACAGGGCGCCGCCATGTTATCACGCAACGTTGCCGAGGTCACTGACCAAAGTGAAGAGGTCGCGCATGCGCCATGGAAGCGCACGAACGAGAGCCAATAAGGAAAGGGCTCTGTTAATGAACTACAACCCCCGTGAGCCCTGGATCAGTCAGCTGACGCTAGGAGCCAATGAAAAGGCTGGGTTTGCGGGGAGGAGGAACAGGAAGCGTGGGGGAGAGACCACGCTAGCCAGAGGAGAGCGGGACAGTGCTGCGAGCGGTAGTGTGAGTGCAGGGGGTCCGTGACCCGCCTGCATAGGCCAGCTAATACCCTCAGGCCCATAGGAATATTACCTGAGTCACCGTAGGCTGCGGTACTATAGGGACGCCCATAGTGGAAAGGACTGTCACCTTAGTTAGGAATAACGCACGGAGTTGTGGTTGGATACAGCCATCTGGGATCAGACGGTGGGACTCCCATGACGGGAGGTCAGGGGTTGGAGGCGACGGACCCTTTGTGAAGAGGTGCCGGTCACTGCGTGACCGGAAGGTACTTTGTAGCAACAAGTGCACCGACACCGGTCATCAGGCGCTGATCCCGCCTTAGGAGTAACTCTGACGTGACTCTAGGATGTGGCTAGCGGACTGAGCATATACTACCTAATACATTACAAGGATGCACTCTATAAGAGCGTGGCGGAGCCACGGTTGTACAGGACACTATCCCCCTATAGTATAAGGACCCAGTTGTTATAAAGGTGTTCAGTGTTGCGGCGGTATTAACGTTATGATAAATGTACAGGTTATGTGTGATGTTATGTAAAGAGTGAGGTACCACAGCATAAGCCCAGTAAAACTTGGTTGCACACGCAATGTATGGTATGTTTCTTGCCCAGGGTAAATCTTGCATAATGGGGATCCTGGGTAAGTGGAGGCGCTGCACTAGAATTGTTACCCCAGGCTCCCAGCTAGCGGAGGCCCAGATCTTCTGAACCTGCAGGTTGTGTACAGTACTAGTAGTCCCTTTGGAAGGCGTCAGAAAAGGGGCTACATTTGGAGGCGCTGCTGAGATCTTAGACCTGGGGTGCCCCATACATTTGTTTTCTCAATTGTGCAATGAGTTTTACTCATCATGTCTGTGCCCTCGCCGCTCGAGGTGCGCAAGTGGGCCCAGCAGCATGAAGTTCCCCTGACCCGTGTTTTCAGCCTGGGACATGTTCCCACCGTTCTCTCTCTAGGCACTGTGACTGACCATGTCAGTAAACTTCCACTCATGGACACTGCCCGAGTGCAAGATCCCTTTTACAACCGGGACCAGATGTGGCGCAGAATATTATATGTCACTGAACAGGACATATGCCCCAATGCTCTGCCCTTAGTACTACTGCTGCCTGAGGCTCCTGGAATACACTGTCCCATAGTGCAAGTGGATTCCACCGAGCCACTGGCTTCTTCCACCCCACAGAGGGGGTATTCCCCCGCGTTAGGTGCTGTCGCTAGCGGCCCTGACCGCACCCCTGAAAACAGTAAAAGGCTTTCTCGGGTGACAAACCCACGCATCAAGGAGAAGTTGGAATAGAAGAGTGGCTGGATCACATGGAACAGGTACTGCCTGAGTGGTCCTGCACGGACGCCATCCGGAGGCAGCGTATCGTAGAGTGTCTACGACCCCCAGCATCCCACATGGTGCACTGCTATCGGGACGACCACCCGGACCTCATTTACTGCCTTACCAAGACCTACGGAGCCCCTGTGGATGCCTATGCCCTGATTGCCAAATTTCATGCTCTGGCTCAGAAAGAGGGAGAGATGGTGTCCGAATTCCTTAGGCGTCTGCATCTGGATCTGTGGACTCTGGTGAGAAAGGGCGTGGTGCCGAAGGTAGATGCCGACGGACTGCACACTACCCAGCTACTGAGGGGGCTCCTGACCCTGCATCCGGTGTCAGTACGTGTTAGCGGCTGCCTAATACCCGGACAAGCATTGGCATTCAATGACCTAATGGACCGAGTCCAAGCGCATGAGACTGTGCTTTTGGGGCGTGACTTAACCCCAGGGAAGAAGGCGTCGGGGGGGAGCAAGGACATCAAAAAGTCAGAAACGAAAGCCGAAGCATCCGAAAGCGAGGACCCCGACAAATAGGATTCAGGGGCGCCGACAGCTGCCCGGCACCGCCCTATGACGGGCGAAACTCACCTCCCGAGCGAAATGATACCTACCTCAGCCAAATCCAGTGTTATGCTTGCGGGAAGATGGGACACCTTCGGGCACGCTGCCCCTCCCTACGGAGAACGGCGTCTCGGCCGGCCCAATCGATGCCGTGTACTCCCCAGAACGGTGGAGCCGGAGCCCAGCCCTCCACGAACCATCGAATCGGACCCGCGGCCATCGTTCGGGTAGTAATTGAAGGTATCTACGCTTCGGCATTGATGGAGACGGGGTCTCAGGTGACCATAGTGTATCGGCCCTTCTACAATCAACATTTACACCGGCTGCCGCTGTTATCTGCTGATTCCTTACGGTTGAGAGGGTTGAGTCACGAAGATTATCCCGTCGATGGTGTGGTGAAAGTACATTTGGACATCCCCCAGCTGAACACTGGTAAGCACCACCCCATGGAAGTGGAAGCCTTAGTGTGTCCCGAACCTCAAGACCACCCCAGCGCCCCGATAATCATGGGGACCAACACCGACATTGTGCGCGCCGTGATCCGCATGTATTTACAAGAAGCGGGCGAGGCCCCGCTGCTAGCCCTCGCTACGTGTCCGGCACTACAAGAGGCTTGCGGTAAAATCGCGACTGAAGAGGAGCATGGAATGCTGTACAGCAAAGAGTGGGGACTGACTCAGATCCCTCCCGGGGAAGGGAGAATGATGGTCGCGGCCTGCCACTAACCGGATAGACGTCCGGAAGACCAGTTCTTCTCCTTGGAAAGCGCGACACAAGATGATCAGCGGCTGGGCTACGAGATATTAGTTTCTGTAAAGAAATGGTCGGGAGAAATTCCGAACAGAACCTGGGTGTATGTGCAGAACATCTCCCCGTATCCCATGTACATCGATCGTCGACAGCCACTGGGTAGAATATATCCAGTGACACCCGAAAAGAAGGCTTTGAAAGGACGGCCCGCGGGCCCTAGCCCTGCCACAAAACCCCTGTTGGCTTTTGACTTCGGAGATTCGCCACTAACGGAAGACTGGAGAGAAAGATTGCAGACCCAGCTAAGAGAACGACGAGGAGTGTTCTCCACGAGTGATATGGATGTGGGGTGCAGTCGCAGCGCCCGCCATACCATTCGGATGAGCGACGCTACCCCGTTCCGGGAGCGCTCCCGCCGCCTAGCTCCCCGAGACGTGGAAGAGGTGAGGAGACTACTAGCCGAAATGGAGAAAGCTGGTATTGTTCAAGGATCACACAGTCCTTACGCCTCCCCCATCGTGGTAGTCCGTAAGAAGAATGGGACGGTACGTCTATGCGTGGACTACAGAACACTGAACAATCGCACGGTACCTGATCAGTATACTCTGCCGCGCATTGAGGACCTTCTGAACGCCTTGACGGGAAGTAAATGGTTCAGTGTACTAGATTTGAGGTCAGGATACTATCAAGTGCCAATGGATCTGGAAGACCAGGAGAAGACGGCCTTCATTTGTCCGCTAGGGTTCTACCAGTTCACCCGTATGCCACAAGGGATCTGCGGGGCCCCTGCCACCTTTCAGAGGTTGATGGAACGAACCCTGGGAGACATGAACCCGCGAGAATGCCTAGTGTACTTGGATGACATTATAGTGTTCGGAAAAACCTTGGAGGAGCACGAGGAGCGGCTGATGAAGGTGTTGGATCGACTTCAGAAGGAGGGTCTCAAACTGTCCTTGGACAAATGCAAATTTTGTTGCACATCCGTGACATACGTGGGCCACATTGTATCAGCTGAAGGGATTTCCACCGACCCAGGGAAGATAGAGGCCGTAGTGAATTGGCCCAGGCCCAGTAACGTCCAGGAACTGCGATCCTTCCTGGGGTTCTGTGGCTATTACCGGCGTTTCGTGGAGGGCTACTCAAGCAAAGCCAAACTCCTGAATAACCTTTTAAAGATTTATCCTGAGGATACTGGCCGGAAAAGTGTCACAGCACAAACGCCCTTTGGAGAAAAGTGGACGCCTGCTTGCGAACAAGCGTTCCTGAAATTGAAAGCCAGTCTGACGCAGGCCCCAGTACTGGCCTATGCTGATCCCGACCGAGAATACGTGCTACACGTGGATGCCAGTTTTAGAAGACTAGGAGCAGTGCTGCATCAGAAACACGACACATGGCTCCGCCCCGTGGCGTACGCGAGTCGAAGCTTGACCCCGAGTGAACAGAACTATCCTGTCCACAAACTGGAGTTCCTGGCACTCAAATGGGCAGTAGTGGACAAGTTACATGATTACTTGTATGGAGTACAGTTTGAGGTGCGGACAGACAATAATCCAATGACATACATTAACACGTCCGCCAAATTAGATGCAACCGGTCACAGGTGGTTGGCGGCACTGGCCAACTACCATTTCAACCTCAAGTATAAACCCGGGCCCACCAATGTGGGGGCCGATGCTTTGTCACGAAGACCGGGACTTCCGCCTGCCCAGCACGAGGAGGCGTGGGAAGAAATTCCGGGGCCTGGTATACGTGCTCTATGCTCCACAGCCGCAGTGGTCGACGACCAGATCGCATTCTCGGAGCTAAGAGTAGCCGAT
Source organism: Ascaphus truei (assembly GCA_036426205.1). Classification (NCBI taxonomy): domain Eukaryota; kingdom Metazoa; phylum Chordata; class Amphibia; order Anura; family Ascaphidae; genus Ascaphus; species Ascaphus truei. The sequence goes on from CM071572.1 coordinate 957,953, forward strand.
TCATTAGGGTGTCAATCCCGTGCTGTCCCTCGGGCTTACCGAGGAAGGGAAGGAATGAATATTACAGAAGACAAAATTATCTCCTGGAACAAACTAGTGCAGTATCAAATTCAAGACCCAGTGGTGGAATTAGCTCGACAAGCCCTGCAGCAAGGAAACCCTTTTATTCTTAAGCAAGCCCCCAGAGAATTGGTGAAACTCTTGTTGAACGAGTTCAGAAAATTCGAACTGGACAATTGCCTCCTGTATCGAGTCATACCCTACCATAATCATCCCGATCGGTAACAGTTATTCCTGCCCCAGATTCTGCGGAATATGGTCCTTAGGGACCTACATGATGATCATGGCCATCTAGGTGTCGACAAAACATTCGGGTTAATTCGGGACCGATTCTACTGGCCAAAGATGAGAGAATCCGTGGAATTTAATTGCCGACAGTGTAACCGCTGCATACAGAGGAAGACTCTCCCCACTCGAGCTGCTCCCATGGCCCATTTGAAAAACTCTGGTCCTATGGATTTGGTGTGCATGGATTTCTTGTGTATCGAGCCAGACACCAGGGGCATCGGGAATGTACTCGTGATTACAGACCACTATACAAGGTACGCCCAAGCGTTCCCCACCAAAGATCAACGGGCGGTGACTGTGGCTAGAGTGTTGTGGGAAAAATACTTCATTCATTATGGACTACCGAACCGACTCCACTCTGATCAAGGCAGGGATTTCGAGAGTAAGCTCATTAGAGAACTGCTGAAGTTGTTAAACATTGCCAAGTCATGGACTACCCCGTACCACCCAGAAGGGGATGCTATGCCCGAACGGTTCAATCGAACACTGCTGGACATGCTGGGGACGTTAAGAGGCTCTCAGAAGACTGAGTGGAGCAAGCATGTGGAGACGTTGGTGCATGCCTATAACTGTACGCGACACGAGTCTACAGGGTACACTCCTACTTCTTGATGTTTGGAAGGGAAGCTAGACTGCCTGTGGATGTGCGACTGCGGATATCTACCGATGGGGTATCCAACAGGGCGCATTTCCGATATGTGCAGAGATTGCAAGACAGTCTACAGCAGGCGTATAAATTAGCGGAAAGAACGGCGGCACAATTAAATGCAAGCAACGAGAGACGCTATGATCACAAGGTGAGGCATAAAGAGATTCGTCCGGAGGATGCTGTCCTTCTACGTAATTTAGGCGTTCCTGGGAAGCACAAATTGGCTGATCGGTGGAGAGATGGGGTGTACGAGGTTGAATCACAGATGCCTGGCCTCCCGGTGTACCGCATCAAGGATTCAGAAGGCCGGGTAAAGGTATGGCATAGGAATCATCTGCTTCCCATACCTCAAGTAGGGGACAACGAATTGGAAGTGCCCACTGTGGCAATAGATGGAGAAGATGAAAACACAGAGGCTGGCCCAGAGACTGTAATAAACGCCACTTCTGAGAATCCGATGGAGGGAACCTCTCAAAGGGGCCTTCCGACCGCGGGGGCATCTCCCGAAGGAGCTACGGGTAAAGAGCCCCTTGGTCCAACGACAGACACGCTGACTCCAGTGAGCCAAGCGTTAGACCCGCAGAGCCCGTGCTTTGTGCCACAAAAAGACTTTGTAGATCTAATGAACCCCTCAAGGGCAGAAATGGAAATGCCAGTTGAGACTTGCTACCCCCCAGAGGAGGTAGCTGAAGAACAGCCTCGCCGAAGCCAAAGAACTAGTCAACCTCCAATGAGGATGGCTTACGATCAATTCGGGGCACCCCATTATGAGGCTCAGCAGTGGGCTCGCCATAGAGTGCAGTCGGTAGTGGTAATGTTCACTGAACTGTGCAATTTAATATAGAACCCAAGATAGGTACTGTGTTGCGTTATCTGTATATATGTTATGTAGGTGTAGCCAAGCGGGGTCGTTGGATTCTGTGGGGGGGAGAATGTAAGGGTGTGTTAGATACCTTATATGTGTGCACGCAGGGGGTACAGCAGGTTCCACGACAGCAAGTTAGTACAGGGCGCCGCCATGTTATCACGCAACGTTGCCGAGGTCACTGACCAAAGTGAAGAGGTCGCGCATGCACCATGGAAGCGCGCGAACGAGAGCCAATAAGGAAAGGGCTCTGTTAATGAACTACAACCCCCGTGAGCCCTGGATCAGTAAGCTGACGCTAGGAGCCAATGAAAAGGCTGGGTTTGCGGGGAGGAGGAACAGGAAGCCTGGGGGAGAGACCACGCTAGCCAGAGGAGAGCAGGACGGTGCTGCGAGCAGTAGTGTGAGTGCAGGGGGTCCGTGACCCGCCTGCATAGGCCAGCTAATACCCTCAGGCCCATAGGAGTATTCCCTGAGTCACCGTAGGCTGCGGTACTGTAGGGACGCCCATAGTGGAAAGGACTGTCACTTTAGTTAGGAATAACGCACGGAGTTGTGGTTGGATACAGCCATCTGGGATCAGACGGTGGGACTCCGTGACGTCGGGAGGTCAGGGGTCGGAGGCGACGGACCCTTTGTGAAGAGGTGCCGGTCACCGCCGTGACCGGAAGGTACTTTGTAGCAACAAGTGCACCGACACCGGTCATCAGGCGCTGATCCCGCCTTAGGAGTAACTCTGACGTGACACTAGCAAGTGGCTAGCGGACTGAGCATATACTACCTAATACATTACAAGGACACACTCTATAAGAGCGTGGCAGAGCCACGGTTGTACAGCACACTATCACCCTAGAGGTGTGGCCGAGCCACTATAGTATAAGGACCCAGTTGTTATAAAGGCGTTCAGTGTTGCGGCGGTATTAACGTTATGATAAATGTACAGGTTATGTGTGATGTTATGTAAAGAGTGAGGTACCACAGCATAAGCCCAGTAAAACTTGCTTGCACACGCAATGTATGGTATGTTTCTTGCCCAGGGTAAATCTTGCATAATGGGGATCCTGGGTAAGTGGAGGCGCTGCACTAGAATCGTTACCCCAGGCTCCCAGCTAGCGGAGGCCCAGATCTTCTGAACCTGCAGGTTGTGTATAGTACTAGTAGTCCCTTTGGAAGGCGTCAGAAAAGGGGCTACATATGTATGTATGTATGTCCTTAATGTTAAAATGTACAATACAAGTCTTGGGCGGGAGGGGGCTCTGCAGCACCACACCCTGTACCCCCATGCATATACTGTTTATACTTATATGAAGACCCCATTTATTAGATACACATAATACAGTATATGTCTGAGATCACATATTCCTTCCAGTGGCAAAACCAAAATACAGTGAGCCAGTGAGCATCTTTACTTTGCTGCAGAACATTTACAGTCTTTGTAGGGGTCAGTGACTGTGGAATCCTTACCTGCCAGCTGTACCTTTCCCACATAGTTCAGACATTGTCCTTGACCTTCAGAACAGGTCACTTTCTTATTGGACACACATTCCACTGTACTGTCGTTATTATAACAGGATGGGCATTGCAATGGCGGATTGGCAGGCACATCTTCTTGAGGAGCTAGAAGGAATTATAAAAAAATATTTAAAAAAAACATAAATTCACAGCTTCTACTACATCCTAAGCTCTATAACACTAGGAACAAATCCAACACAGTGAGAATAGGAATAACAAGATACAATGTACTGTATACTTGGGCTTCTCAATCATCAGGTGATTATATGTATCTAAATTGTATCACTAAAATATACATTGTAACTTGAGCTGATTTTCCATAGAGTATCCCAGCTGCATTTATTCCAACATCCTCCCAGAAGCCGATATGAACTGATATCATGTTAGTATCTTAGACCCTCAGTATGGTCTGCTCTTAAAATATATATATGGTTTTTAAACAAAGAGCAGAACATGCACAGTGGCTGAGATGCTAACATTATATGAGTTAAACTCATATGCTTCCGCGGTTACCATGGTAACTTTTACATTGCACTGGGCTCTGGGGAGAGCTTCATTTTATCCTCCTGGAAATGTATTATTTGAAACGCTTAAATTTCCTGAAGGGAGCATGAGATGTTACAAATAAAAACCTCGTTGGAAAGGTCTTCGGGGAAAATACAAACAAAGAGGGTGATTAGTGCAGACTGCTGCGTTAAGGTCCCCTGTTATCTGTGGAACAATGAGGCTATTTACTAAGTGTTGCAAATGGCAATTTTGTCATAAAATGAATGCACCAAAATCTCAAATGTAATTGCGCGTGTGTGCGTGTGTGCGCGTGTGCGTGTGTGCGTGTGTGCGTGTGTGCGTGTGTGCACCTATTGTATTGTATTGTATGTCTTTATTTATATAGCGCCATTAATGTACATAGCGCTTCACATTAGTAATACATGTGGTAATCAAATAAATAACAGATAATATAAATAACAGATCATGGGAATAAGTGCTTTAGACATAAAAGTAACATTTCGGAAGAGGAGTCCCTGCCCCGAGGAGCTTACAGTCTAATTGGTAGGTAGAACGTACAGAGACAGTAGGAGGGAGTTCTGGTAAGTACGTCTGCAGGGGGCCAAGCTTTATGTATTGTGTTCAGAATATCCACAGTGCTATTCATATGCTTCTTTAAGCAAGTGTGTCTTAAGGTGGGTCTCAAAGGTGGATAGAGAGGGTGCTAGTCGGGTACTGAGGGGAAGGGCATTCCAGAGGTGTGGGGCAGAAAGTGAGAAAGGTTTAAGGCGGGAGAGGGCTTTAGATACAAAGGGGGTAGAAAGAAGACATCCTTGAGAAGAACGCAAGAGTCTGGATGGTGCATAACGAGAAATTAGGGATGAGATGTAAGGAAGGGCAGAAGAATGTAAAGCTTTAAAAGTGAGGAGAAGAATGGAATGTGAGATGCAGGATTTGATCGGAAGCCAGGAGAGGGATTTCATGAGGGGAGATGCTGAGACAGATCTAGGAAAGAGTAGAGTGATTCTGGCAGCAGCGTTTAGGATAGATTGTAGGGGAGACAGGTGAGAGGCAGGAAGGCCGGACAGCAGGAGGTTACAGTAATCAAGACGGGAGAGAATGAGGGCCTGAGTCAGAGTTTTAGCAGTCGAGCAACAGAGGAAAGGGCGTATCATTGTTATATTACGGAGGAAAAAGCGACAAGTTTTAGAAATCTTTTGAATGTGAGGGGCGAATGTGAGAGAGGAGTCGAGCGTGACCCCTAGGCAGCGTGCTTGGGCTACTGGGTGAATGATTGTAGTTCCAACAGTAATGTGGAAGGAGGTAGTAGGGCCAGGTTTGGGAGGAAGTATGAGGAGCTCTGTTTTAGCCATGTTGAGTTTATGATGATATAGCAGAGAGACATCCAGAAACTTTGGTTTGTACAGCAGGTGTAAGGACAGGTGTTGAAAAGTATATTTGCGTGTCGTCGGCATAGAGGTGATAATTAAACCCAAAAGATGTTATTATGTCACCTAGAGAGAGTGTGTACAGAGAAAAGAGAAGAGGTCCCAGGACAGAGCCCTGGGGTACCCCCACAGAGAGATCAATAGAGGAGGAGGAGGTGTTAGCAGAAGAGACACTGAAAGTACGATGGGAGAGGTAGGATGAGATACAGGATAGAGCTTTGTTCCGAAGACCTAGAGTATGGAGAATGTGGAGGAGAAGAGGGTGGTCCACTGTGTCAAATGCTGCAGAGAGGTCGAGTAATATGAGCAGAGTGTAATGACCTCTGTCTTTGGCAGCATGGAGGTCGTCAGTTATTTTAGTGAGGGCTGTTTCGGTGGAGTGAGCAGAGCGGAAGCCAGATTGTAGAGAGTCTAGGAGAGAATAGGTGTTGAGAAAATGGAGCAAGCGAGAGAATACAAGACGTTCAAGGAGTTTAGAGGCAAAAGGCAGGAGGGAGACAGGTCGATAGTTAGAAAGACAGGTAGGGTCAAGCTTGCGGTTCTTGAGTAATGGTATGACTGTTGCATGTTTGAAGGAGGATGGAAAGGTTCCAGAGCAGAGGGAGGAGTTAAAAATGTGTGTGAGCGTAGGGATTATAGTAGGAGCTAGAGGTTTTAGGAGATGGGAGGGAATGGGGTCAAGTGGGCAAGTGGTAGAGGGAGAGGAGGCGATCAACAGCGACACATCCTCCTCTGAGACAGTGGAAAAAGAGTCAAGGAAGGCAGGAGGAGAGTTAGGAAGAGGTGTAGGATGGGAGGAAGAAACAGAGGGGATGTTCTGCCGTATGGATTCCACCTTTTCCTTAAAATAGTCAGCAAAGTCCTGAGTGGAGATGGAGGAAGGAGAGGCAGCTGAGGGTGCTTTGAGTAGAGTATCAAAGACAGAGAACAGTCGGCGTGGGTTAGACTTGTGCATGTTGATTAGTGCAGAAAAATAGGCTTGTTTAGCTTGCGAGAGGGCAGAGTTGAAACAGGATAGCATACATTTGTAGTGAAGGCAGTCTGCGAGAGTGTGAGACTTCCTCCAGAGGCGTTCAGAGGAACGAGTGGAGGAACGCAGCATGCGCGTGTGGGAATTTAGCCAGGGTCTAGGGTTAGAAGGGCGAGGGCGTCAGAAAGAAAGTGGGGCATGTAGATCAAGAGACGAGGACAAGGCAGAGTTGTAGTTTCTGACCAGGTTGTCAGGGTCTGTAGCAGAGCTGAGAGAGGAGATGGTGGAGCTTAAAGTGGACTCAAAGTCAGGTAAGTGAATAGAGCGCAGGTTTCTGCAGAACCGGGGGTAGATGGAGGTGGAGAAGGGGAGAAGCGAGATACAAAGAATGAGATGAGGTGATGGTCAGAGAGACATTTTTACAGTACTAACCTTATTCAACTCATTGTGTGACATAAGCGTAAAAGATGTATGTGACATAGTATGGATGTTTCCTTCATTATATATTGTAGGTTAGTAAAATAGATTATTTTTACAGTATGTCTAATGTTAGTAGAATTACACTAATAATTTATCTTTATAACACAAGATATAAATAATATACTAATAATTCTTTTTAAAATTAAATTGTAAATTCAAACATTTAACTTGACAAAATCTGTCAAAATGAATTCAAAACAACAAAACTATGTATCACAAATGTGATGTCCTATAAGGAACGTTATAGTTACGAGGCACATCTGTAGTCATTTATAGAACAAAAATGTTGATGCTTAATTCAAATGTACTGTAAATATGGTCTTGGTATATACTGTAGGCCCCATGGAATCGTTGCATATAGTAAGTACATACATGTATTTGTAGCGGTCATGTAAAATGGCTACAGTCATCTCTCCTGCTGACAGTAAGGCCTGGTAAGTTGTGGGCATGCCAGCAGTAATTATGGAGGTTTGCCCTCACACCCTGGTGGGGTGCCCTGTGTATGGATGGGACTGGTCACATGCTCTGACTCCATGGTTAGTGATGTCAGAGGTGTGTCAGCCTCAGAAGTTACATAAGGCACAGCACTGTTTCTAAAAGTTAGTCTAGTGGAGCCAGAGTTCTGCATGAGACCTGAGTTCTGCTGAGAGGAGGAGTAGTTCTACCAGAGTTCTAGTTATGTTATAGTAACTCCAGAGGAGACTGTGTCCAGGGACCTGGCACAGGGCAGTGATCCCTGCGGGGATAGGGAATCCCTATCTGAGGAGAGATACACCTTTTAAGGGAAGCACAGAGACTGATCATGAGTGGCTAATTCTCTACTGCGAGGGGCAGCTAGCCCACTCATACAATAAAGATGTTCTCAATCGCAAACCCTCTCGTGTACATATGTGGAGTGAATGTACAGAGAGGAGCACCACGGAGGAGTTCCTCGTCAGGACCATCCCCAAGTGACCGAAGGGACCCTGATGAGGTGGAGGCGCTGCACTGGAACTAGGTGAGACTCAGCACACTACCTCAGCTGCCTGTCTGGACGGGGCCTCCCCATACACCATCATGCGGGAGACTCAGGAGTCCTGTTGCCAACAGGTGCACCACCAGACACTACCACACTGTAATGGGGGCCGGTTAGACCACAGGGGCCAATGTGAGATTGGGTGGGTCAGGCCGGTTCAGAAATACCGTTACATATTCATTTGTTCAAATAGAGATGCACATTAATTTGTGTATTACAGTACTTGGAAAAGACAAATATACAGATGCACGCTGGCTTTTCCCTTAGTAGGAGAAGATATTATGACCTAGATCCACAAATCTTTGTTAAATCCGAGCTCCTGAAACAGAAATGGATGTTGTTCCTGAGTTAACAGGGTATCATCAAAGCTAATTATATTGCAAAAACAACGTCCAACTACATCTCATTAGCACAGGCTTAACATCACGTTATTGTAGCATAAAACTGCTTCTTATCTTACAATAATGTGATATTAAGTGTGACCTAGCATTGCTCCCATACAGACCCTGATATAGGTCTTTAGCTTAAGTTGAGAAATAGAAATAATACAGGAAAATAACACTATGCTAATTAAATCATACCTAACTGTGACTTACTGTTCACCCATCCAAACACATCCAAGCCTATTTCATGTTCTGGATGTGAGTAACGCTAAGTTTATGTATGACTTACTGTAACTGATGTAACATTAAGTCCACATGTTAACCTTGCAGGATATGTAATGCTACGATAAAGCCTCATTTGCCTGTATTAACCTTAATATCTGTTCCAGCTAACGCTATGCTCTTACAGTAGAATACTTAATTTAACGTGATGTTACTGTTCTTTGAATATACACCATTGTCTGGTAGTGTTAATGTGATGCTAAGTTAGGTAACATTAAGTTATAGTAAGTACATTTACAGAGCTTTGTGGATCTGGATCTAAGTTTTGCAATAAAAGATGTCTAATGTATAGTCATCAATTATTATTTTGTAAAGGGTATCAAAACAAACAAATATAACCTGGAAACGTCAGACAGGAACCTTCCCAATGCCTGTACACTTCTCCATCTTTGCTTATAGAACATAACAATACATTTTGTGGAATATATGACTTTAGCTGTGGTTACACAGAGCAAAAAGAGATATGGGAGAAGTAAAGTAACATGTAAAATAGTGTGTATTTTTTGTATAGTGTGCGGGAGCAGGGGGTCTCTTGAGCTGAACCTCTTTGATTTCTGGCACAGGGACCCCCTGCTTCCCAAATAACAGGTCCCGATATGGGGCATCGGATGCCAATGTTACTGCCATTTCTAAAGCATCCGCGTCACATGACGCGGGACATTTAAATAGTGGAGGAGATACGGCACCCACCCCATATCTGGGCCTGAGACCAAAATCAATGCGGTTCATCTCGGGAGACCCCCTGCTCCCGCACAGATTTAAAAGCACAGGGGATACCGGCACCCCATAACGGGGCCTGTATCTCAGGAAGTAGGGGGTCCAGATGCTGAAACCAATGCGGTTCGGCTCAGGAGACCCCCTGCATATGTACACTAGTATTAAAATGTATATGTATACAGTATGATCGCCTGTAAGAGCCGTACATGGGGACACAGCGTCTCCATGCAGTTCTTACAGGCGGCTTTAGAATTTTAAGCACGATAGCAGCTCGCGCCATTGGGTGTGTTTCTGCCTGCAACTACCCAAACGCCCTTCACTTCTTAGTGAATCCGCATCTGCCTTAATTTTTTATCGTGGGATTACAAATTTCCCAATCAGGCGCAAAAGCTCACTGCTTAGTGACTCGCCCCAAAGTGAGGTCACTTTTTGACACCAATCTGGAAAACACTGCCCTTTATCAATACAAGATGTGCATTTTGTAACTTCACAAAGTGCAAATACATTACTGCCCCATGTAATATGCTGTGAAGTCATTTTCATTTGAATTAGTTTAAATCGGCTCTAGCCAAGTTTAATGAAATGGGACCATAATATCCAGAAGACTATGGGTTCTCTGCTATGTCCTCCGATGCAGCCAATCAGGCCATTTTCAGCCAACATTTCCCATTGACTTTTATTTGGGAATTCAGACAGAAAACTGCCCAATTGGCTGGTTCAACATTTTTAGAAACTCTCTTAATCATTGTAGTATGAAAAGGCAAAAAAAAAGAACAATCATGATGCTATACAAACTTTAGCTGAAGAGTGTACATGAATAGCAGGCATTATTACTACTGTTAGTGCTTGAAGTACTCAGGCATAACACGGAGATAAAGCATGCGTTCCCATTACTTTCAATAGAACTGCGAGAAATCTTGTGTTAAATAACATGGCAGCGTTACTGCAGCGTGGTGCGTTAGCTGGAGTAATAACGATTGCTACATCTGTATATTGGACAAGATGCAACGTTACTAGATGATATTGTATAGAGATATTACTCATCAGTTACTGCAATAACGGGGTGAGGGGCTTTTTCTGCCCTCTAACGCTGCAATCTGTTCATTACTGTTGTGTATGCGTGTACCATCAGTTAAAGGTGTATCTGCCCTTTTCAAACATTTCCCCTGCAACAAAATGATGTTTGATTTATTGAAAACATTATCAGGAAAATTTTATGTTTCATGATCTTTATAAGTTCATAAACCTATTTATACTTACTTTGAAAAGTATGTTCCTGATTGCAGGAGTCTGTCTCACAGCACTGAGTTGGTACCCTGGCTTCAACCCCATTATCTGTTTTGATACTGACAGTTATATTACACAGATCCTGATTAGTTTCACAACCTTTTCTGATTGATGGGCGGTATACATTGTCTGGGATAAAAACACAGGAGGAAAACCAGTCATGTTAACAAAATAATCTTCAAGACACGGAGGAAAGTAACGAGTGTCGGAGTGTACACACTGTATGTGATGGGGCTTTTAGTGGGTGAGACAAAGGAGGACATTCTTTATTGCCCAAAGTGTTCGTTCAGGTTATTTTCCACTGAAAGGGGGATTTTTGTGGAAATTGGCACGAACGACCATGTCAGACAACACAGAATAAGCCAAGAAAGAAACAATGAAGAAAATAAGCTAGAGAGCATTAAAGAAGAGATTGTAAGCAACATAAATAACGGAGGGAAGAGTCTATAGTGTGACCGTTTTCAATCAAGGGCATGAATGGATTATTTGAGGGGTAAATGTCATCTCGCCATATTTATTCAATATTATATATTAATTAAAGTCCAAACCGTGAAAAGTGTTATTTAGGAAAACTGTTTGATTTGTTCTTGGTACTAGTATGATACAGTAGGCAAATTTGTATTGAAATGAGAAAATCTTGACATTTTACTGTAACTATTGTTGTTGTTGTTATATACTGTAAAGGGAAGTGGATATTCATTTAATAGGAAGGCTCCCTCTCTTTCTTTATGAACACATTCATGGAACAAAGTGCATACACACTTGCATGTTAAGATCTCACAATTACAATACACATTGGGGGTTATGCACTAAGCAGTGATAAGTGCTTTTAAGTGAGATAAAAAGCCATTATAGCGTGATACTGCCTGCTGTGAGATTCACAAGGCAGTGATAAGTCTTTTAAGTGAGATAAATGCCTTTATAGCGCGATACCTACTTCTGTGAGATTCACAAGCAGTGATAAGTGCTTTTAAGTAGCCATTATAGCACGATACTGCACTGTTATCACTGCTTTGTGAATCTCACTTCAGGCAGTATCACGCTATAAAGGCAGTTATCTCACTTAAAAGCACTTTTTACTGCTTTGTGCATAGCACCCAGAAAACTCACTTATCACTGCTTAGTGCATGACCCCATAGTCTCTCACATGTGTGCGACTTGGTTGGAAATAAAACACAGGGGGAATCGAAAAATAGCATTTAAGAAATGGTAAAAGGATAAGGACCCCAAACTATCGGTTTTTAGTGTATATCAAGGAAAAATTGGAACAATTCTGGGGCAAAATAATTTAACAATACTATGGGGGTGATGCACTAAGCAGTGATATGTGGGTTTTCTGGGTGCTATGCAAAAAGCAGTGATAAGTGCTTTTAAGTGAGATAACTGCCTTTACAGCGTGATACTGCCTGCTGTGAGATTCACAAAGCAGTGATAACAGTGCAGTAACCTGCTATAATGGCTACTTGAAAGCACTTATAACTGCTTTGTGAATCTCACAGAACGCAGTATCGCGCTATAAAGGCATTTATCTCACTTAAAAGACTTATCACTGCTTTGTGAATCTCACAGAAGGCAGTATCACGCTATAATGGCTTTTGATCTCACTTAAAAGCACTTATCACTGCTTAGTGCATGACCCCCTATATGTACCAAAGTACCAAAGTCCTATTGACCTTTGCACAGGTACTGTATGCATGTTTACATTTTCTTAAATCCCATCTCACATGTCCAAACCCTTGCAAATAACCGGTATTCTGGGACCCTCATAATGTCGATGAAAATGCAAAAACAGGGCGGAAATACTTGCAAGGCTGGCCCAGTACACACAAGATTGGATGTTTTTGCTCTGTTGGATACGGACTCCATAATCAATTAGTTTAATAATCTTTCTCATGCATTTTCCTAGCTTTCCCCTGTTTATCTGATCATGTACACGAATGCAAACATTTTTTGTCTAGAACAACTTGCCGCGGCCCTTCCACCGCCAGGACATTTGGCTGCTGCAAGTAAGGCAACCTCTAAAATCTTAGCTAAAAACCCTAAATCCAAAATCCTTATCCCCTTGCTCTAAACCCTCCATTTTAAACTTTACCCTAAAAACTATAAATGTGACCCCTTATCCTAAAACTCCTACATTTAACCCCCTTACCCTAGAAGCTCTAACATAGCTAACTGTCCCTCATTGGCTGAACGGTTGTGGCTCAATGGCCACAGCAAAGTGGCCGTGGCTAATTGTCCCTTTCCGAACAACACTGGCTGGGTGAGATGATGAGCCAATGCAAAGTCTTTATAACCCAGTCAGTGAATTAGTGGCCAATAATTCCCTTTTCTATGTGGGTTGTTAGTATAATATTTTATTTCAAGTGCTCCCGCTCTGCAGAACTTACAATCCAGTTTTGGTGGCACAGGGAGATAGAATGAGTTGCCCAAGGTCACAAGGAGCTGACACTGAGTTTGGAACCAGGCTCCCTGCTTTTAAATGAATGTCGTTAGTTTCACATGCAGTCCCTTTACCCACTGAGCCGCTCCTCCTTTATACGCTATTAACCTGGGGTGATTATAGTATTTTATTGTTCAATGTTATTAAGTATGAAGTTTTGTGTTTTCATATTTAAGAGACAATGGTTGTGTTCCTATTGATTATTTATAAAGAGAGATAATTTGTATGTATTGTTTATAATGATTATTTATGTACTCTGTTGATTTTTTTTATACAGAGTATGAAATAAATATATTGAGAAAAGCTGTCTTGATTTCTGCATTCATTTATTTACAGATTTTGCAAGATGGTCATTTTAGAACGGCTGAAATATATGGGTGGCAAGTATTTTACTTACAGTATTTATTCTCAATTACAATATGCAATTGGTGTTGTAGGTATGAGGGCCTGCTTCAGGTGAGAAGAGTACCAGAGAAGGAGGAGATGTTTGTTCATCGATGTGTAACCTAGTTACTGTGTTTAAAGCTTTATCAAATGTGTGGTGTAGCCGGGTTTTATGAGCAGCGAGCAAGTAAATTACTGTACGGTTGTTATTCTAACAGAGTAGTAATAAATAACTTATATCCAGCCCTTTCATGGGAATAAAATATACAGATTTGTATCACTTTCTGTTTTTTTTTTTTTTTAAAGAGCATACAATGATACTAGAGATATTAGCTTGCTATGTGGCGTGTGTTCTGTTAAGTATCTCATACACGATGTAAGACCTAGATATACCCATCTGATTTGTACAGTTTGCTTCCCAATTATTCCAGTATAAATGTATTTAATTGGACATGATTATGCAAGACGAATATTTCTTGTCTTTCAAATCCAAATCAACTGTGTTATTCTCTAATAAAGACTGTTCTGATCATATAACAAGTAAGTAATGGGAAAGCTTCCCAATGTACTTATTTACCTAATATTCTCCACTACAACCAACATTGGTTAAATAGATTATGAGCACATGTATTCTTAATCATTGTTTCAATTTTTAAATTCTCAATTAATTATATATTGTTCACATTATACCCCTGAGGAGGATTTATAATTCAATGCTAACAGTAAAGGATTGGTTGTTGAATCCTAAACACCCACAAGTACCCCTCAAAGAATAAGTACAACATTCATCTTTGAACCTACATGATCTCAATAAATGTACATTATTTAATTATGTTTTCACTTGTGAAATACATTTACCTCTTGCATTTACAGTAGTCACATGGATCACAATACTTGGTTTTGTAAAAATATTACTCACCGACGTAACAGTTATCTGAGTATGTTATACAAGACCCTGAACATTCAACATCTATTGTAGAACAAATTGTTTTAGAATTGATACTCCAACCTTGTTGACATTTGATGCTATAAACTGCAAGAAAAGAGAGGGGGAAAAAAACATTTAGTACAGTAGCATCTCTGAGGCCACAAGGGAGAGTACATGGTGTACTGTACTTACTCATGTGCTGATCTTGATTAGACAGACTTGTGGGTTTCATGCCACACTCTTTCAATGTAATTAGAAATCATTTTGACACGGATATAATAGATAATGTTTCTATGCATCTATATAATTGAACATGCAACATGCATTTCTCACATGCCAGAATACTTTTAGGTCATGGGCCAAAACAAAGAATAACAATGTTCACAATTTGTCACAAAGAGGGTGATGCACTAAGCAGTGATAAGTGGGTTTTCTGGTGCTATGCACAAAGTAGTGATAAGTGCTTTTAAGTGAGATAACTGCCTTTATAGTGTGATACTGCCTGCTGTGAGATTCACAAAGCAGTGATAACAGTGCAGTATCGTGCTATAATGGCTATTTAAAAGCACTTATCACTGCTTTGTGAATCTCACAGAAGGCAGTATCGCGCTATAATGGCTTTATGGGGGTTATGCACTAAGTAGTGATAAGTGCTTTTAAGTGAGATAAAAAGCCATTATCGCGTGATACTGCCTGCTGTGAGATTCACAAAGCAGTGATAAGATTTTTAAGTGAGATAAATGCCTTTATAGCCCGCTACTGCCTTCTGTGAGATTCACAAAGCAGTGATAAGTGCTTTTAAGTAGCCATTATGGGAGTTATGCACAAAGCAGTGATAAGTGTTTTTAAGTGAGATAACTGCATTTTGGCACAATTTATGGCGCAATTTTTTTAGCAATGATTGTGTTTTGATGATGAAAAGCCTTTTAAGCGTGATACTGCAGTGTTATCACTGCTTTGTGAATCGCACTGCACGCAATATTGAGAAATAAAGGCATTTATCTCACTTAAAAACACTTATCACTGCTTTGTGCATAACCCCCTATAGCAGGTTACTGCACTGTTATCACTGCTTTGTGAATCTCACAGCAGGCAGTATCACGCTATAAAGGCAGTTATCTCACTTAAAAGCACTTATCACTGCTTTGTGCATAGCACCCAGAAAACCCACTTATCACTGCTTAGTGCATAACCCCCTTTATCTCACTTAAAAGCACTTATCACTGCTTAGTGCATGACCCCCATAATGTCTGTTATGATGGATTGAATAAGGACTGGTGATGATGGCTTAGGAAGGATTAGTTAGTAAGTAACATCTATCTTCTGATAACTTTGAAGTGAGGCTCAACCACTGACATTGATGGGGGCCGCATATCATATTCTTGCAGCTGTCAAAGTGGACCAGATATAGCACCACATTTATCATGCAAAAAAACCCCATTGGAAATTGAATGGATGTTTCATTTAGTGCTATTCAGTTACAGATGGGAGACCTTGCTACATAACATCCTGAGCACTCAATTGTGTATGACTAGGGCAAGAATAAAAATCTCTATTCAGCAAATGCTGTTATATCTAATGCACAAACCAACAACACATCATTGATTTGGCTACATTGTAAACATGTTGGTACATGGAAATTAAATATTGAATAAATCAACTCACCTGTACTCATTAGAGCCACGAAGATAGAGAGAGTGCAAATGAAAGACGTCATTTTGATAGAAGAAGTTCTTTGTGTTCAAGTGTCTTCTTCTTTTGGTTGGAGTAACACAAGCTCCGGTCCTGATATTTATAACCATGTTACAGAGGATTACATAAGTCATTTGAAACAAAGTTAGTTGACGTGGCAGGGATGTAAGGATTGGAAAAGTCAACAAAAGAATTGGATGAGGCACCTGGCACACTGGTAGCACCTGGCACACTGGTAGGTAATGTAAATCTAATTTTTCTCATTATGCCAATATCATTGACCATTTTAATTGAAGTGATTCACTGCCACCAGGAAATAGATATTTTCAAGTAATTTGCAGAGCTGAGCTCATTATTTACCACCATTCACATTTGCCACGAATACAGCACTTATTTAATTGTTGGTAATTGGTCAAAAAATTACTTGATTCGCCTAACTTAAAAATGAATACTGTAGGTTTTACAGAAAAGTGTAACAGTATAACAAAAGGGTCACCAATGCAGCCAGTCACACTAAGTGAAAGCGGTTACAAAGAAATCCTACAGTAAACGTACGGGTAGACTGGCACATGATGCTTTGTGCCTCTATGCCTGTGGGGTCATATGGAACATTCTTGAATCACTGAGAACCCAGTTTTCTAAATACAGGAATTCTAAGGAGTTAGAGGTAGACAGAGGGTTCCCCAACAGGGACCTTGACAAAGCGCTTGCCACGGGAAACATGTTGGCCCATTTCACCTCATTTTTAGGATCAAATACATTTTTTATTTTTCTGCAGTCACCCTCTCGACCTTGTTTATTGCTCTGGTGGTGCGACGCAGCCCTCTATCTACTTCTGTGCACTTTTTGAGCGGATTGCACACTGATGGCTTCCAACCACCCACCGGCTGCAGAGGGACACACATGCTGTACAGTGAGTGTCCTCTCCCAATTGTGGAGATATATATATATATATATATATATAAATAAATAAGGGGATTGATATTGCTACTTCCCTGGGAATACTGCTCTCAGGGAGAGTGAATCAGGCAGAATATGATCTCGATATAATTAGCCTATGAAATTACCACCCCTCTACAATCAAGACATTATTGTGGGTTGAAGGGAATACCTCCCAAAGAATTGTAAAAGGATGTATATATTTTGTGTTTTCCGTTCTTTAACTCTTGAGACCCTGAATCTCACTGGAATCTCCTAGGTGAGGCTTGTGATAGTGCAAAGTTCATCTGAAAATGAGTCTAGCTGAAGGTGCTTGGCCCCTGGGATAGACATACTTCTCCTTTGTTGTATACAATGCGTGAGTTGACAGAATCCTCTTCGAACTTTGGACTTCACTCTGATGGTGCCATGCTCATGCTTCTAATATGCAATAGATCATATGTTCTGAAAATCCTACTTCGACTCTCTATTCTTATGATCCACTTCTACGATTTAAGTGTCCTTTACCAACTCTGGACGTTGCCCTATTGATGTGATGGGTCATACCACATTGAATATTATGTGACTATTAATACCATCTACCCCTTGCACGTCAAATGCACTCGATGGGTGTTTTTTCAAATAGATCATTATTATGGACATACCCTATCCTGAGCAGACAGGTTTATTTACACACCTGCCTTTCAGTATTAATGTATATACGCTCCCTATACTTACCACTTACGCTGCCGCATTATGCGACAGCTGATGCTTCTGCCAATGTTTAGAGGCGTTGTCAGTTATTCACCTGATGACTGGTTGATATTGTGGCTCCTCCCATGCGATGGACTATAAATTGCGTAACCGACAATCACTAAATGTGACTCCTCCCCTTGAAGAAGTGTGCCGGGTATGGTGACGTCAGGTTTGTGACGTGCACCAGGAGAAACGGTGTCTACGTGATCGACTCGGAAATAAGGGAATGTCTATGAAGATACGGTTGTATAGCGCTATACACAGAGAGATGTTTTCATCTTCCTAACATCATTCAAACACAGCATTGTTACAATGCGCCATCTAACATACAGAACATACCCTTGTCATGATTAATTCAGAAGCTGGGTTACATTAATATGTTTCTGGAAGGTTACTTCTTTCTATTGGCATACTTCACACGCTTGTGTTTGACTATATGATATGGGTTTATTCACACTATGACTCAAGTATCTACAGAGACAGGGGACCTATATAAACGTTTATAGTATGGACATATTGGGGCAAACACGACCCCCAGGTATTCACAGCATCCGCAAAGGAAGGAAAAGAAAGAGGGGTGGCCATACTCCTAGCAAGAACTCTCCATTTAAGGTAGACAAGATAAGAAGGGACCCTGAGGGACGATACCTAATACTCACAGGGGATATAGAAGGTACACAGATAACTCAGGTCAACGCCTACGCACCCAATGAAAACAAGAGAACAATCTACACAAAATTATTCCGATTGATAGGTAAAAATGATTGGGGTCGCATAATTTTAGCAGGAGATTCCAATATCGCCTTAAATGAAAAACAAGATATATCTAAACCTGCTTCAATTACAACTCTGGTATCTCGAAGCGGGGGGAGAAAAACGCTAAGAGAGGACTTAAAGAGTTTTATCTAAGGGATGCATGGAGGGATATGAATCCGCAGAAAAGAGATTTCTCTTTTTATTCAGCACCTCATAAAGTATATACAAGGATAGATGACATATTTGTAGATTATCTGCTAATCCCCAAAATAACAAAGGCCACAATGCACCCAATTACATGGTCAGATCATGCCCCAGTCGAAGTTCACATTGAAGATATACATAAGAAACCAAGTAAAGGGACATGGCGACTAAATGAGTCATTACTAAAGATGGCAGAGGTCATCTACAGAGACAGGTAACCTATATAAACGTTTATAGTATGGATGTGTATACTATGAGGAGTATCTGTCTACCTATGGAATTTTGTAAAATTGGTCTCCATTATATGCGCTATATATACCATGTATGTAGGAGATTTTGTTTAGATATCGCATATTTAACTTGCATATCGGTGAGTTGACCATCACACCTACGATCAGCGTGGTCTGACCTCCTACCTCTCTTCCCCACAATAGGATATTTATTCCTAGTAGAATTGCTATATATACTTGTTACATTCTACTTTTCTGCCGTCTCTCCCATTGGGGATTTTAACCTTTCACTGTATATAAATGTATTTGTTTTTTTCATCGTTACATAGTTATTAATAAATTTTTCTGATTTTACAATGGATTGCTATTAGTCGGTCACTAGGTGGCCCTTGGACCTTTTCCTTTTTGGTCCTATAATTTTGACATAAGAGGATTTTGTATCAACACCTACACCCATGGTGTTTTGACTTTGAGTGCAATTATAGGACTTTAGTGACCCCTGGTGGTCATCTGTTCAAGTGTATTTCATCACTGAGGCTTTCAAGTCCGGGACCAGAGGAGACTCAGTGGCACCAAGCCTGTTAGCCATCTGGTTTCTCGGAACCAGGACTTGGAAACCCCACAGTTCATTTACAGGTTACAAGCATATAGAGTATACCTATCAAACATAACCTTTAATAAAATATACTTTTACACTGTGTTTTGGGTTAAAATGTCTAAGTCCCCCGTCTCTGGTGTCAGGGATAGAATACGAATATTTACTCTCTATTCTTACTGGCCTTATGTCTGCCACACGGTAAAAACCTGACTTTACATTTAACCCACAAATAAAAGCCTCACAGCTTTATCACATAGCTGGGTCACCCCCTGGACAACTATACCAAGGTCCGGGTGACTTGGGCATGAACTGGGCACCCCCCCTGATGCTAGGGACCCCTGTACCATTCTGGGGATACCTTGATCCATATACCCTTTTTACCTTTCCTGTCTGTGCTGAAGCAGGGAATTCTGGCGGTGAGTCGCAAGAACGTTTCCAGGGTTGGATTTTTGCCTGAGTACTGTGCTTCAATGTGCCTGAGAACCTTACCTGATTCTCAGGAACTTCTTTGGGGTATCCTGTAACTCGGGGAACCCGCAACATAGACACAATCTGACAAGTTTTTCTCCACAAAACCAATTCTGAAATTCCCAGCCCCGCAATCTCTGCTTGCTAGCCCCCCTGGAAAGGCAAAAACACAAAAATACTGCATTGCCGCATCATTTACACACAGTCACAGCGATGCATATACAACAGTCAGGTGCAAGAGCTGATACTCTAGGACAGGGGTCGTGAAACCGTGGCTCGCGAGCCACTTGCGGCTCTTTGGGCTCGTTCATGCGGCTCTCCCCTCAGTATTTGAAAGCAAAATGGAAAAAATGGCGGCGATTCCCAAGCGGTCCCGGCGTGCGCATGCGCAGGTCCCCAAACGTGGGACAGAGGGGGAAGTACCAGCTCTTCTTGGGGCGGCTCCTTCCCCCTCCCCGCTCCCAATGTGGGATGGAGGGGGAAGTACCAGCTCTTCTTGCGGCGGCCACTCCCCCCCCGCTCCAAACGTGGGACGAAGGGGGAAGTACCAGCTCTTCCTGCGGCTGCCCCTCCCCCCCCGCTCCCAACGTGGGACGGAGGGGGAAGTACCAGCTCTTCTTGCGGCGGCCACTCCCCCTCCCCCCGCTCCCAATGTGGGACGGAGGGGGAAGTACCAGCTCTTCCTGCGGCTGCCCCTTCCACCCCCTGCTCCCAACGTGGGACGGAGGGGGAAGTACCAGCTAATCCTGCGGCCTGCTTCCCCCTGCTTCCTCCCACAGCCAGCTTCCCGCGCTCCCCCCGCGCCAGATTCCCGTGCTCCCCCCAAGCCCACCTCCTGTGGCTCCCCCCGGAGCGCACCCCCCACACCCCTAAGCCCAACTCCCCTCCCAGGCAGCTGCCCCAGGGATATTGGGGGCAGGAGGGGAAAGAGTCTGGCGGAACATGCACCCACCTGGGCAAGGTAAGTCACTGTCACCCACCCAGTCACTGTCACCCACCCAGTCACTGTCACCAACCCACCCAGTCACTGTCACCCACCCACCCAGTCACTGTCAAGTCACTGTCAAGTCACTGTCACCCAGTCAGTCTCCCACCCACCCAGTCACTGTCACCCAGTCTGTCTCCCACCCACCCAGTCACTGTCAGTCACTGTCACCCACCCACCCTGTCACTGTCAGTCACTGTCGCCCACCCAGTCACTGTCAGTCACTGTCAGTCACTCACTGTCACCCACCCACCAAGTCACTCACTGTCAGTCTCTGTCACCCACCCAACCCAGTCACTCACTGTCAGTCACTGTAAAGTCACTCACTGTCAGTCACTGTCACCCACCCACCCACCCAGTCAGTAACTGTCAGTCACTGTCACCCACCCACCCAGTCACTCACTGTCAGTCACTCTCACCCACCCACCCAGTCACAGTCACTCACCCAGTCACTGTCACCCACCCAGTCACTATCACTCACTGTCACTCACTGTCACTCACTGTCACTTACTGTCATCCAGTCACTGTCAGTCACTGTCAATCATCCACCCACCCAGTCACTGTCAGTCACAAAATCACTGTCAGTCACTGTCAGTCACCCACCCACCCAGTCACTGTCAGTCAGTCAAGTGTCACTGTCAGTCACTATCAAAGTCACTGTCAGTCACTGTCATACCCAGTCACTGTCAAGCACTGTCACCCACCCACCTGGTCACTGTCAGTCACTGTCAGTCACTGTCAAGGTCACTGTCTAAGTCACTGTCTCCCACCCAGTCACTGTCTATAGTCAATGTCTGGCACCCACCCAGTCACTGTCTCCCACCCAGTCACCCAGTCACTGTCTCCCACCCACCCAGTCACTGTCACCCAGTCACTGTCACCCACCCAGTCACTGTCACCCACCCAGTCACTGTCTCCCACCCAGT
>CM071572.1:979762-1244700 GCA_036426205.1 Ascaphus truei
CAGTCACTGTCTCCCACCCAGTCACTGTCTCCCACCCAGTCACTGTCTCCCACCCAGTCACTGTCACCCACCCAGTCACTGTCTCCCACCCAGTCACTGTCTCCCACACACCCAGTCACTGTCTCCCACACAGTCACTGTCTCCCAGCCAGTCACTGCCTCCCACCCAGTTACTGTCTCCCACCCACCCAGTCACTGTCTCCCACCCAGTCACTGTCAGTCACTGTCACCACCCACCCATCCAGTCACTGTCAGTCACTGTCAAAGTCACTGTCTGGCAAGGTCACTGTCTCCCACCCAGTCACCAAGTAACTGTCTCCCACCCAGTCACTGTCTCCCACCCCACAATTCAATCACCCAACCCATGTCCAATTTCTCTCCACCGCATCACCCATTCACTGTCTCCCACCCAAGTCAATCACCCCCCAGTCTCAATTTCTCCACCCACAGTCACCCAGTCCTGTCCTGCCCTGCCACCCACACGTAGTCTTCCACTGTCACGCCAGTCATGTCTGCCCCACCCAGTCTGTCTCCCATCCCGTCCACTGTCAATCCCCTCCACGTCACCGTGTCACCCACCCACCAGTCACCTGTCTAATCACTTTCTCTGACCCAACCCTCGCACTTTCACCCCACCCAGTCACTGTCTCCCACCCATCACTGTCTCCTACCCATCACTGTCTCCCACCCCACCTGGCACCTGTCTGCCTCCCCACCCCCCCAGTCACTTTCTCCTCTCCCACCAGTCACTGTCTGCCCCACCCAGTCCCTGTCTCCCCCCATCACTCGTCTCCCACCCAGTCACTGTCACCCACCCAGTCAGCCCTCCCATCTGTCTCCCACACCACCGTCCACGGTCCCACCAGCTCGTCTCGCCACACATCACTGTCTCCCAGCCAGTCACTGCCTCCACACCCGTACTGTCTCCGTCACCCCCCCGTCATCATGTCTCCCACCAGTCACTGCAGTCACGTGCACCCTACCCACCATCCAGTCACTGTCAGTCACTGTCAAAAGTCACTGTCTGGCAAGGTCACTGTCTCCCACCCAATCACCCAAGTACACTGTCCGGCCCACCCAGCACTGTCTCCCCCCCACACCAGTCACTGTCTATAGTCATGGTCTGGCACCACCTTCTGTTCCCACC
Organism: Ascaphus truei; assembly: GCA_036426205.1. Taxonomy (NCBI): domain Eukaryota; kingdom Metazoa; phylum Chordata; class Amphibia; order Anura; family Ascaphidae; genus Ascaphus; species Ascaphus truei. The sequence continues at coordinate 980,909 of CM071572.1, forward strand.
CATCCCCATCTGTCTCCCCCCCACCCAGTCACTGTCCCCCCACCGTCAGTCCCGTCCTCGCATGTCAAGGCCCCACCATTCACTGTCCACCACCCCACCCCAGTCACTGTCTCCCACCCAGTCACTGTCTCTCCCCACCCAGTCACTGCTTCTCCCACCCCAGTTCACTGTCACCCACCCCACAAGCACATGTCCAGTCAATGTCACACCCCACCAGCCCCCATCACTGAACTGTCCCCACACTGAGTCCGCCACGCCCCTCTGTCACCACCCACCGTCCCTTCATCTCACTTGGTCACACGAACCTGTCACCTCCCACCCGTCCCGTCAGTCACTGTTCGGACCCTTCCTGGCATTCACTGCGTCCAGTCCCTTAACTGTCACCCACCCACCCAGTCACTGTCAATCCACTGTCACGCCCAACCCCACCCCCACCCAGTCCACTGTAGTTCACTGTACCCACTCATGTTCCACTCCAGTCATCATCACCATCACTGTCATCACTGTCAGTTCCTGTCACCCACCCAGTCACTGCAGTCACTGTCTACCCACAGAAGTCACTGTTCCCCCACCCACCAATTACCCCACCCCAGTCACTGTCCTCCCACCCATCCACCCGTCCGTTCCCCCACTCAGGTCATCCCCGAAATCCACCAGCCCGATCAATTCTCCCAGTCACCCAGTCACTGTCTCCCACCCAGTCATCCCCCCCATCAATTTCTCCCACCAGTCACCCTAGTCTGCACCCACATCACGTCACCCCACTGTCTCCCACAGTCACGTCTCCCACCCACTCACGTCACCACCCACGCAGTCCTGTCTAATCACTTTCTCTGACCACCCAGTCACTGGTCACCTCACTCCACAGTCACGTCTCCCACCCAGTCACTGTCTCCCAACCCAGTCCGTCCCACCGTCCTTCCTGTCTCTCCCCCCCCCCACCAGTCCACTTTCATGTTCTCCCACCCAGTCAACTGTCCCCCACCCATTCACTGTCTCCCACCCAGTCACTGTCTCCCACCCAGTCACTGTCACCGCACCCGTCAACTGCTCCACCCAGTCACTGTCTCCCACACACCCAGTCCACTTCTCCACACAGTCACTGTCCCCCAGCCATCACTGCCTCCCGACCCAGTTACGTCCCCACCCACCCAGTCACTCCCCCCCCCGTCAACTGTCAGTCACTGTCACCACACCCACCCAATCCAGTCACTGTCAGTCACTGTCAAAGTCACTGTCCTGCAAGGTCACTGTCTCCCCCCATCCCCAATAATGTCTCCCACCATCACTGTCTCCCACCCGTACTCTCCCACCCACCAGTCATCTGTCTCCACCCACCCAGTCACTGTCCCACTCACCCGTCACGGTCACACCCACTCAAGTCACTGTCTCCCACCCTAACTGTCTCCCACACCCACCCGTACTGTCCCCCACACCCAGTCACTTGTTCTCCCCACCCAGTCACTCTTCTCTCCCACCCTCCAGTCCTGTCTCCCACCCAGTCACTCTTCCCCTCCCACCACCAGTCACTGTCACCCACCCAGCTCACTTCACTAAGTCCCCACCCAGTCACTGTCTCTACCCACACCCAGTCCCCCGTAACCTCCCACCATCCAGTCAGCTGTCCACCCACCGAGTCACCTTTCTCCCACCCAGCCACTGGTCCCACCCAGCATTCTCTGTCACCCCCACCCAGTCACTGTCAACCACGAGTCACTTCTCCCACAGCACTGTCCCACCCAGCCACTGTGTCCCACCCGTCACTGTCTCACCATCACCGTTCTCCATTCACCACCACCGTCATTCTCCCCACCCACCCGTCATTCAACCCCACCCACCTGCTTTCATTCACCCACCCACTGTCATTATCACCCCCACTCACTGTCACAACCAAATGTCATTCACCCACCCACCCCCCCACCTGCTCACACACATCCAATGTCACCACACAACCCACAACCACCCAACCGTGTCATTCACCCCCCCACCCCCACCACCCACACTGTCATTCACCCCACCCACCCACTCACGTCTTCACCACCCACCCATTGTCATTCCCCCACCCACCCACCCACTGCAATTCAAGACTGTCAAACAACCATCATTCACCCACCCAGTCATCCACCCAACCCACTCAGCCACCCAGACAGGCAGTCACATGTCTTTTGTTGAAAATATAAAAATAAACATGTTGCATTGTAATGTTTTTTTTCTGTATCACAATAAAAAAAGAGTTAAGTAAAAGTTGCGCGCTAAAAGATATTTTTTCGGGGTAGGTGTGCTATGGGTTCAGGGGGGGGTACGCTATGGGTTCGGGGGGGGGGGGGGCTGCTGCTTTCATTTGTCCGGGCCCCATGGTTTCTGTTGGCGGCCCTGGGGGGGGGGGGGGGGCAGCCTGATTTGATAGGGGGAATAATGATGGGGGGCAGCCTGATGTGATGTGGGGGAATACTGATGGGGGGACAGCTTGATGTGATGTGGGGGAATAATGATGGGGGGACAGCCTGATGTGATGACGGTTAATCAACCGTATTTGTAAAAATATATTTATGGCTCTTTGAAAAATTCTAAATCGCCGTGCTACTCATATTTGGCTCTTTTGAACTAAGAGTTTGATGACCTCTGCTCTAGGACCTCAAAAACATGGATCAGGGGCAACCAAGTGGGCTTAACCTTTATTATTGAGCCTGGTTACCCCCTCACCATCACACCTCCTCCCTCAAGATGAAGGCTTTGTTGCAAGCGCCTCGCCCAGCGGTTTAACTGGCCTGACACCTCTTGAAGATGTTAGCTCACTGGTCCTGGTGGGAAAGTCCGTCTGCATTTCCTTGCTCAACGCCTTTTTTGTGTTGGATGGTAACGTTGTTGTCTTAGGGTAAGGGAAAGAGAGGGAGGGGCGCTTGCTACAATCTATAGTTTGTAGGTGGTGCCAGGGGTATAGGTAAAAGGAGCCACAGAAACTTGCCGAAGCAAGTGAAAAAGACCCCTTTAGGTACAGAACTCGCCAAAAAATGTGGGTAAATTATGACATTTAAACGTAAGCTTTAATGGTCTTGATAGTTAAAATAATGTTGGACAAAACACTACTAAACAAACAGCATGAACACACAAGACCTCGAACGTAATGATACAAAACTAAAAAACGATTAAATGAGTAGTCTCTTGTCTGGTCTCTGTTTGTACATAGAAGTAAGGGCCAGAAAATAGGGTTATGCTGATGAGCATTAAGCAATAGCGCCACCTAGCTGTTGACTCTCGTTATATTATGTATAGAAATGTTTGGAAATTTGCACGTGAACTCCAGCATATAATTGATATAAGTGAAGCATGGTCCCCCCAGGTTCCCCTTACCCTCAGTGCTGCGGGGGCTACCGGCGGTGTCGGAGACAGGGCACCGCCATCTTGGTTGTGTTGCGGTTCACAGTCGTGCATGTGCCATTAGGGCGATGAGGTGGCCATTGCAGGGTTGCGCAGGCTCAGTGGAGAGTAGCGGTGGCCATTACAGACTGCGCACGCGCCCATTTAGAAAAGAGGGCGCGTCCATGGAGGACTACAGCCCCCAAAATGCTTAGCGGCAGACAGGCCACCTGACACCAGGGAGCCAATAGGGCTTACAGCTTTCCCTGAGAGGAAAGATACATTGTTGTGTGCTGCAGTGAGGAAGCAGAAGAAGCTGGTACACAGACAGGGGAGGGTGGGTAAGTGTAGAGAGCAAGTGGCTCATACACTAGGCCAGACATTCCCCCTTAGGCCCCAGCTAGGCCCCAATCACCTCAGCTTGTGGTTACTACAGGGACTCCCCTTAGATAGGGACAGGGTCCTGTAGAACCCAGACATGTGAGGTGCAGCCAGGAAGAGGAATATCCTGGCCAGTGATTGCAGTGAATCACTCTCTGCAAGTGCAGAGACCGTCATATCTATTCGAGTGGGATCACCCATGAGGAGCGTCGTGGAAGGCATCGCGGCGGCGGAGACTTTGTGAAGATTGTCTGCTGGTCCGAGTGCAAGAGCGCTCAGCAGGTAACCCTACACCTAAGTTCACCATCTATAACATCCTCATACTTGTGGGCCGCGCGGTCACCACACACTTGGGTTTGGGTGTGGGACAGTGGACACGGTGGAGGGTTGCGCCTGCGTTGGCGCTTTGGGTAGTTGTGCCATTAGTATTATAGACTGATAAGTGTTTATAGAGTGAGAAGTGTATTTATTTATTTATTTATAAAATATTTTACCAGGAAGTAATACATTGAGAGTTACCTCTCATTTTCAAGTATGTCCTGGGCACAGAGTAAAACAAATAATACATGGTTACAAGTACAGTTACATAAATGAACAGGGTATACATTATATACAAGACATTGCGTGCACAGTTAAAGAAAATATATATTATGAGCGTATGAAACAGTTACAGACCAGGTTAAAATGTGAGACAGCCTTAGATTTGAAAGAACTTTAACTGGTGGTGGATGTGAGAGTCTCTGGTAAAATATTTTATAAATAAAGGCTGGCTTCAATGTAGCTCAAAAAACATCTAAAGGTTTAATAACCATAAATTGGGACTTCTAACTAAACAAATGATGTCTCCAGGCACTTCGATTAACCAGTTGTTGATTATACACCCAAAAATGAATATCTAAAGTGCTACTTGTGTGATCAATTTGAACACCTCTAGGTAATGCTGAATCACATTTAAAAGATATTGTCATTAATACTCTGTTGAGAACTGATTGCGTTTTCAGCTGGTGTATTCATGAACCTCTTGAGAGAGCTGAAATCACATATGTAATTTTTCAATTAGCTCAAAATAGAGGTTTAAATGCAGAACATTTTCCCAGGCCTGATCCTATAGAGCACTGCTAAGTAAATGTTCCATACGCTTTCCTGCTCAGTAAGGTGTATGGATAAACACTGCAGGCATTTGCCATAAGCTGAGAGGGTAAAAGTGTGTGAACACGTTATATACAAAGGCAATGCTAAAAATGGATCTAGAGCCCCACTATTTTGTAGTAAATGCTCTCTCCTGCTCAGCGTGGGGTATTCATGCAGCGCTAGTTTGCAGTAAATGCTCTCTCCTGCTCAGCGTGGGGTATTCATGCAGCACTAGTTGTAGTAAATGCTCTCTCCTGCTCCGCGTGGGGTATTCATGCAGCACTAGTTTGCAGTAAATGCTCTCTCCTGCTCCGCGTGGGGTATTCATGCAGCACTAGTTGTAGTAAATGCTCTCTCCTGCTCAGGGTATTCATGAACACCACAGAATTTAAAATAAGCTGAGCAGGGTGTTGGCAATGGTAAGTGGGTATATATTGAAATTCTTCTACAGGGAAGAGCTGACACTTACAGTAGTAATGCACCCAAATATATGCTCATTGAATGTTTCAAATAGGTATATTCTCCAGACACCCTTTGTAGCCAACTCAGAGGGTTGTGATCGGTGATCACTGTAAATGTCCGGCCATACAAAAAGGGCTGGTTTGCGTAGCGCCTACACTATAGCCAAACATTCTTTTTCAATGGTGGCATAAGCCCCTTCCCTGGGCAGCAGTTTCTTGCTCAGGTACACCGCCACCATTTTTATTGCGTCCACGACGCATGTGACATGTAAATAATGGAGGAGATACCGGCACCCTATATCTGGGACTGTAACTCGGGAAACAGGGGTCTCCGAGGCTGATATCAATGCAGTTCATCTCAGGAGACCCCCCGCCCCCACACAATATAAATCAAAATACATTAAAGCAGCTTCATTACCATAGCGGCTATCCGCTACGGTTATGAATTATTGTTTATTGATATGTGTGTTTTGACTCTAGTGTAGATGTGCAGGGGGTCTCAGGAGCAGAACCGCGTTGGTTTCAGGTCCGGTGACCCCCTGCTTCCCGAGATATAGGGTCCGTTATGGGGTGCCGGTATCCCCCTGCAGGATTTAAATGTCTCGGTCACGTGATCGAGACATCTCGAAGTAGAGGGATACCGGTATCCCATAACGGGGCCTGTATCTCGGGAAGTAGGGGGTATCCGGACCTGAAACCAACGCGGTTCAGCTCCAGTGACCCCCTGCTCATCTACACTAGGAATAACATTGTTATTTTAACATATTTTGTTCTGGCGAGATTTGTACAGAGAGAGTGGCAGATATCTCTGCTGCAGACAGATCTCGCCAGGAAGGTCATCTCGCCACCGGCAACTCGCCATGTTTGCTCAGGTTGCTCTCTCTGATATTCGGGCCTTTCTGCATACCGTGAGAGCAACTCGCCAAAAACATGGTGAGTTCAAACCCTGCCGAAAATGCTTTTTCGCCGCTTAGAGCATAGGCCCCCTACATGAATAATTCTATCACCACCTCCATTTCTCATTTCAATATGTTCAATGATGATAAAGTTTTAATTTTATCATAGTTACTGTGTACTTTGACAAAAGTCTGGACACAGGATGTTGAGTATCACCATTTTTAATCAATCTTAAAGGCTCCATAATATGTATTTTGAGAGACCTAGTAGATCTTCCTATATAACGCAATCCACATACAGAAGAAAGCAAATGTAGCTCTGTTTCCCCCACCCTATGGGAGATGTGGCGACTACTGGGTGTGTGTGGTGCTTTACCTGTGGCTCACAGGAGACCTGAACCTCCACTGCTTGGAGCCTGAGGTGTACTTGATACATCTGGTGACAGCGCCTCCACCTGTGAAGGATCTTAGCACTGCTGGATACCCCCTTACACAGGATCCAATACAATAGATACACACTTGTATATACTGTAATAACAGTATACATACAGGCCTCGCACATCCGTAACCCCACAGTGTCCTCCAACCGTAGTGTCCATACCCTGGTGAGATTCCCCCAAAATACTGAGGTGCCCCTGGGAACCCAACTCCCAGGTTTACCAACACCTTTTTATACCGGAATCATTGATTGAGCAAAGCAAGGAGGTAAAACAAATTGTAATTTATTTCAGGAAAAAACATACACACAATGTACTGATGCAGCTACCAGTATTAGAACACATACCAGAGAAAATCCTGGGAGATTCTGGGGCAGTCACAGTAAATGCCTCAACATTTCTGTGAGATTCTTAATGACCCATCGGATTAACACAGCAGGGTGTCCCTGCAGTCCCACTCAGTTTGCAGGCACCCCCTGCTGTTTTAATCCTATGGGCCATTAAGAATCTTGCAAAACAAAGGGGAGATGGAGCGCAGAGAAAGAAAATGCCAAGGTAAGATAGGGTCAATTTATTGAACAACAATGCACAGTATTACTTACAATTGATTTAAAACAGCATACATGTAGAAGTTCCCACAGAGGTCTGTATAAGCGTCTGTTTGGCACCCCCTGTCCCGACTGCAACACACTGCTACCGAGTCTCACAGGGTCCCTGACCCGGAACCGGAAGTGTAACAACCCAAAGGTGGTAGGCGGGCTCTCGAGCTATGGCAAAGGCTATGGCAATAGCAACAGCCACTCGTGAGATGACAGGGGGATATCAGCAATACTGAAATTGGGAAAAATCTACCGTGCTAGAAACATAAAAGTATTGAGCAACCCTCAACGCGTTTCGCGCAGTACAGCGCTTTGTCAGGAGGTAATAGGGCACTACAGGAGGTGGTCTTATATAGGTCACCACCTAATTGCCCAACACAAAATACATGTGTTAAACATAATGCAAATACTTCCCAAAGGTGAATGTGACTAACGATGAACACACATATATATACAAAGACTCAAAAACATATTTCTTATACATAATAAATACAATAGTAGCTAAAGTTATCTCTAATAATACTACATATCCACCTACACTTATAACAATGATTAAATTAATGATTAATGGTTAAAATATGGTTTAAATAGATAGCTGCCCATTTTTTATCACTGGTATACAATTTACATACTATTACAATTGAACCTTAAAAAGCATATAATTCCTAATCCTAAAAGTCCTTATTAAATTAAAATAAAATTAAAATAACCGCAATATAATATCCACATTTAAAATTATCTATACCTAAAAATTACCTAAAAATTGGTGTTAAAATGAATGCACATCAATGATGAAAAGGAACATCTATATTTCATTTTTTATATATTTATTTAAGGAAAGGATTTAATTCTATCATCTCGTTAAGGCCACCTGGGATTTTACTTTTCAAAGTATAAATCCAATATTGTTCTCTTTGGAGTAATTTTAGTTCCCTATTGCCTTTCCTAATATCTCTTTGTATAACCTCCAACCCTCTAAAATGTAAACCCTTTGTTTCTCCATTATGCTGCTCTAAAAAATGCATAGCCAAATTGTGTACCTTCCTCCCTATTTCGATATTTCTTGTTGCATTTTTTATACAATTGATATGTTCTCCAATCCGTACTTTTAGTGGGCGAATGGTTTTACCAATATAGTATTTTTACACGGGCAATCGATTATATAAACCAAATGGCTTGTTTGACATGTAATAAACTGGTTTATTTTATATTCTAGTCCTGTCTGGTGATCTTTAAAAACTTTCTCTTGGGACATATATTGACACATCACACAATTGCCACATTTGTAGTGGCCCATCGGTTTACTTAAAAAACTCTCTTTTACAACAGATTTATTCTTTAATTCTTTTAAAAGGCTTGGTGCTAAAATACTTTTGAGGTTTTTGGCCCTCCTAAAAACTACTTTTGGTTTGTCGGCTAGTTTATTGTTAAAAACAGGGTCCATTAATAGAATATTCCAATGTTTATTAATTAATGTCCTTAGCTTAGATTCTTGTTTGATAAAATCAGTTATAAAAAATGGTGTGGAATTTTCTTGGACTTCTGATATCTTCTTTTTGGGTATCAATAAATTAGATCTTGGTCTGGTTCTACTTTTCATTAAAGAGTTTTGTAGAATCTCTTTATTGTATCCCTTGTCTAAAAACCTCTGTGTTAGAATATTTGTTTGATCATCACAGTCCTTTTGTTCAGAACAATTCCTACGTATCCTTAAAAATTGTCCATAGGGGATATTGTTGAGCCAATTCACAGAATGATTGCTCGTATAATCTAAATAGGAATTGGCGTCCACCTTTTAAAAAAATGTTTTTGTAGTTATTTTATTATCTATTACCTTTAAATGTAAATCTAAAAAATTGATTTCTGTTGTGTTGATATCCCCACTAAGGATTATGTTACGATCATTACTATTGAGGTATAAAATGAATTCATCTAGGGCTACTTTTGATCCAGACCAAATCAGTAGAATATCATCTATGTATCTACCGTAATAGACCAAATGTTCACGATATGTATTATTGGACCACACATAGTCCTCTTCCCATAGTCCCATAAAAAGTCCTGCATAATTGGGAGCGAATCGTGTGCCCATTGCTGTGCCATTGGTCTGGATATAAAAGTCACCCTCGAACATAAAATAGTTGTGTTGTAAAATGAATAAAATACTGTCTAAAATGAATTCTTGCTGCGTACTTGACAATGTATTTTGTTTATACAAAAAATGGGCAACCGCATTAATCCCCAAACTGTGTTGAATACATGTATACAGGGAACTGACATCTAATGTGGCCCAAATAAAATGGTTTTCCCATACAATCTCATCCAAGGAGTTAAGCACATTAGTATTATCTTTAATATATGATGGGAGAGCCGCAGTCAGAGGGGCTAGAAAAGTATCTACATACTTTGACAAATTCGCCGTAAGTGAATCTATACCGGATATAATCAGTCTCCCCGGAGGATTATTCAAAGTTTTGTGAATTTTGGGGATATGGTACATAATCGGTACTCGTGGATATGAGGTAAATATAAATTTGAATTCCTGTGCATTTAAGATGCCTTTTTGTCTGGCATCCATTAAAAGACTCTCTAATAGTATCAGAAATTTTTGTGTTGGATCCGACCTCAGTTTACCATATGAAATAATATCCCCAATTAATCTATTTGCTTCACCTATATAGTCCTCACGATTCTGTAGTACTATTCCCCCTCCCTTGTCTGCTTGTCGTATTATTAGTTCCCCGTTTGTGTTTAAACTTTTAATCGCTTCTCTCTCTATGTGTGTAAGGTTATCATGGACCATGTGATACCTGTTATTGTTACATAAATTACGGATGTCTTGCTCCACTAGTTTACTAAACAGTTCTATATATGGTCCTTTTGACTCGTAAGGGTAAAAAATGGATTTTGGCTTCAAGCCTGTGTGTACAGAATTTTTGCCATTAAGAATCTCACAGAAATGTTGAGGCATTTACTGTGAGACTGCCCCAGAATCTCCCCAGGCAGAGTTCTAATACTCGTTGCTGTATCTGTAACACAATTTACACAGTTAACACACTGGGAACGGGGCTAACGAATAAACTTGTCCTTTAAACGAAATTCACAAAAATGACTTCTGTAGGAGCCCTTTCCAATGACTGGGAGGTACTCACGAAAGTCCTGGAACTGATTTCGGCGTGCAATGCCAGCCGCGACGCTAAGTTTTCAAAAAGCGGGACTTAGAAAAATGTCTCACTCAAAATCTTGGAGGCCGGCTCGCGTCTATTCAGCACAGAGCATCTTCGAATTTGCCGCTGTTGGTCTGGAGCTTGGAATCTGCCCTCCTGATTGGCTGCAAGATTTCTAATGGGTTTCAGTGTCCCATTCACAAACTTCTACAGCCTATCAGCCTTTAATTGTGGAGATGATACCAATCGACAGAGGAGGGCAGAAGCAGTCTTTGATGAGGGAGCCAACTTCATCTGTGAGGAGCCGACTGATTTGATTGCGCAATTCTTCAAGTTGGAAAAAACTGCTATCACAGGACACTAGGTACTGGTGGGATATCACTACTTTAGAAAACTATGCTAGTGTTAAAAGAATTCCAAGGGGCCTGCGCCTGAAAAAGGCACCTTCGTTTGTTTTTTTAAACAAGGATTTTGAAAATGAGTGGAAGGCTATATTGGATAACTGTTCGTTCAGGCTTATTGACTTGATCATTAAATATAAAATGAATGAGAAAAAGATTGTGAGAGCTAATGTCAAGATTTTGCAGAATAAATTAAAAAGTTGTAAGAAAATTGAGAATTTCTCTAAATATGATCAAACGTTATTAAGCAACATTGGCACTATGGAAAAGTCTATAATGATAAAGAAACAACAGAAGTTTGATAGGGACAAAGCAGATTATGATAAAACAACAGGTCTATATGTAGCAACGTAATATTGCAAATTCATCCAAATTTCAATCAAAGTTTTATCCTAAGGGCCAAAATAAAAAAACAGGCTGAATCCAAGACCCACAATAAATCCATCCTTAAACGTCATGGGGACGCCTCCAGCTTTGAATCAGACGGGTCGGATTATGAGAATCGGTCACTGGGGGTCTCATTTTGTGATGATGAAGATAATTGGCGGGTAAGATCTACCTCCCCGGAGAATGACACTTCACAAAAATCCACAGTGATTTCCTCACGGAAGGAAGAGAGACCATCATACTCCTTGTTTCAATGGGGGGAGTCAAAAAACGAAAGAGGACCAGGAGATCATCAAAGAAGAGGAGGGGGAAGAGGGGTCCCAGAGGTTCGGGCAAGCGGAAAAAATATGCCTAAAAGATCAAGTTAACAATGTTATCATTATTTCCCATAAGATTCTTACAAAGGAACAACTTGTGGTTCTTAACAGAGGACTGACTTTTGCTCCCTATCAGGACTTTAATCTATTCAACCTTATCATTGACCTCTAAAAGTTCACTCGTAAATTGTTCACTTGTAAAAAGTTCACTCAACAAATACTTTAGTGGACCGGGTACAACTGAGGTTCCACTTTATTCTACCACAAGGGGTTTATCCCAGAATGTAGATAGTGGGGTTGAACCGGTGGGGGGTCTGGATTTATCCACATTTCGTGAACAATGTGCTCTGTCAGATCTTATGGATCTTTACAATGAATAGCATCAGGATTTGGACCCTGAGATCCCATCGTCATTCAGCTTCTTTGGTCAATTACTTTCAGGTCTCAAGAGGAAATCGACTTTTTGTCCTCAAATCTTTAATAATCATAACATTAAGACCTTTGAGAAGTTGGTTGAGAGGGATCTCAGGTTATTGGCTAGGGGTATAATACCCTTAGGGGTACCCTTCTAAGAGAGAACGAATCTGTCAGACAAAGAATTCCAGGAGGTGATTGCTCTCAGGGAAGATAGGTCTATTACAATTAAGAAAGCGGACAAGGGAGGGGCCATTGTGGTTCTCTCTTCATCAGACTTACAGGCAGAGGCACTTAGACTATTAGAGGATGTCGATTCCTACAAGAAATTAAAACAAGACCCTACATCGGCATTTTTACTCCTTTTAAAAGAGGTTCTTGATGTGGGTAAAGCCTTATTTGTCTTGAACAATAAAGAGTATGAGTTTCTTTATAATGCCTCACCCATTGTGCCCATCTTCCACCATCTCCCAAAGATCCATAAGTCACTGGTCCGCCCTCCTGGGCGGCCTATTGTGGCTAGTATTGGATCTTTGGAGATGGGTTGTCACGCAATGTTGATGGCTTTTTACAACCTTTAGTTAAGAGTTTGCCTTGTTTTCTGAGAGACTCTATGGATTTGTTGTCTGCTATTAAAAGTATCTGCTGGCAGAAAAGTTTCAGATAGGTCACGATGGATGTGATGTCCCTCTACTCAATCATAGATCATGACCAAGGGATTCAAGCAGTTGAATTCTTTCTTCAGGCTTCCACATTGCCCATTTCACTACGTGCTTTTCTTTTAGACTCCATCACGTTTCTTCTCACTCATAATTATTTTTCTTTTGATGCATAGTTTTATTTACAAACACAGGGTACTGCTATGGGGACGTCTTTTGCCCCCTCCTATGCAAATTTATTTATGGGTCTTTGGGAATCCACTCACATTTTCGGTGCTGATAATTCCTTTCGTCATCAGATTATTTTTTATAGGCGGTATATTGATGACTTGATTATAAGTTGGGATGGGTATTTATTATCACTGAACACTTTTGTATTGTATTGTATGTCTTTATTTATATAGCGCCATTAGTGTACATAGCGCTTCACAGTAGTAATACATGTGGTAATCAAATACATAACAGATAATATAAATAACAGATCATGGGAATAAGTGCTTTAGACATAAAAGTAACATTTCGGAAGAGGAGTCCCTGCCCCGAGGAGCTTACAGTCTAATTGGTAGGTAGGGAGAACGTACAGAGACAGTAGGAGGGAGTTCTGGTAAGTGCGTCTGCAGGGGGCCAAGCATTATGTATCGTGTTTAGAATATCCACAGTGCTATTCATATGCTTCTTTAAGCAAGTGTGTCTTAAGGTGGGTCTTAAAGGTGGATAGAGAGGGTGCTAGTCGGGTACTGAGGGGAAGGGCATTCCAGAGGTGTGGGGCAGTCAGTGAAAAAGGTTTAAGGCGGGAGAGGGCTTTAGATACAAAGGGGTAGAAAGAAGACATCCTTGAGAAGAACGCAAGAGTCTGGATGGTGCATACCGAGAAATTAGGGATGAGATGTAAGGAGGGGCAGAAGAATGTAAAGCTTTAAAAGTGAGGAGAAGAATGGAGTGTGAGATGCGGGATTTGATCGGAAGCCAGGAGAGGGATTTCATGAGGGGAGATGCTGAGACAGATCTAGGAAAGAGTAGAGTGATTCTGGCAGCAGCATTTAGGATAGATTGTAGGGGAGACAGGTGAGAGGCAGGAAGGCCGGACAGCAGGAGGTTACAGTAATCAAGACGGGAGAGAATGAGGGCCTGAGTCAGAGTTTTAGCAGTCGAGCAACAGAGGAAAGGGCGTATCTTTGTTATATTGCGGAGGAAAAAGCAACAAGTTTTAGAAATGTTTTGAATGTGAGGGGCGAATGTGAGAGAGGAGTCGAACGTGACCCCTAGGCAGCGTGCTTGGGCTACTGGGTGAATGATTGTAGTTCCAACAGTAATGTGGAAGGAGATAGTAGGGCCAGGTTTGGGAGGAAGTATGAGGAGCTCTGTTTTAGCCATGTTGAGTTTAAGGCGTCGGAGGGCCATCCAGGATGATATAGCAGAGAGACATTCAGAAACTTTGGTTTGTACAGCAGGTGTAAGGTCAGGTGTTGAAAAGTATATTTGTGTGTCGTCGGCATAGAGGTGATAATTAAACCCAAAAGATGTTATTAGGTCACCTAGAGAGAGTGTGTACAGAGAAAAGAGAAGAGGTCCCAGGACAGAGCCCTGGGGTACCCCCACAGAGAGATCAATAGAGGAGGAGGAGGTGTTAGCAGAAGAGACACTAAAAGTACGATGGGAGAGGTAGGATGAGATCCAGGATAGAGCTTTGTTCCGAATACCTAGAGTATGGAGAATGTGGAGGAGAAGAGGGTGGTCCACGGTGTCAAATGCTGCAGAGAGGTCGAGTAATATGAGCAGAGTGTAATGACCTCTGTCTTTGGCAGCATGGAGGTCGTCAGTTATTTTAGTGAGGGCTGTTTCGGTGGAGTGAGCAGTGCGGAAGCCAGATTGTAGAGGGTCTAGGAGAGAATAGGGAACTAAGTTTGAATAGAGAACTTTTATTCAAACACTTAATGTTAATACATTAAACCTTAAATTTACATATGAGAAACACATTAATCACATTCATTATTTGGATGTCACCTTATTTATTGACACAACAGGCACTATTCAAACGGACATTTTTAGGAAGCCTAATTCGAGAAATAAGAGAAGGAAATATCCAGATGCTCCAAACTTGCTATGAAACAGTCAATTTTTTAATATCCTGTGGAGTGAAAACGAAGATGAACACAGCACTGCAGCAGTATTGAGTAAATAATAAAGTAAATCAGCACTCGTGTAAAGACTAAACCGGGGTGGGGGCCAGATTGCAGTTACTGATGGAAAGAACAAGGCTACACATACTTCTACATGCTGCCGAGTAATGACCTAAATAACACAGAAACTGCTGCCCTTACCGAACTCCTGTGTCAACGAAGTGCTGTAGGCTTCAGCTGGCTGTCTGTAAGATCTACCGTGGAGCTGATCAACAGCTGAATCTCCTGCTGCGATGGCGTCCTGCGTGCTCCAGCCGATCAAGGTAACAGGTATGTAGAAAAAAGGATCCCAGCGGTCACTGCAAGCCTCCGTGAACTCAACCAAGCATAATTAATTCAAAAAAACTTTATTGAAACAAAAACATGGACATGAAAAAACCTCTTACGCGTTTCATCCCGTGAAGGGACTTTACGGGATGAAACGCGTTAGAGGTTTTTCATGTCCATGTTTTTATTTCAATAAAGTTTTTTTGAATTAATTATGCTTGGTTGAGTTCACGGAGGCTAGCAATGACCGCTGGGATCCTTTTTTCTACATACTGTAATTCGAGAAATACGCTATTAGAAGCAAATAGCAGTCATCCTAAATCATTGATTCGGAGTATACCTAAGGCCCAATTTCTCCCTCTGGGGCGACTGTTCAAATGATGATTTATTTGATCAACAAGCTGAAGAATTAAAAAATAGATTTGTTTCTAGGAGATATAAACAAGAAGACATTGAGGAAGCATATATGTATGCTAAGTCTTCTACAAGGACGGAGTTGTTATTACAGCCATCTGTGAGATCTAAAAGAGATCAAGAGTTGGGTAGGGGGACATCCCCTCTTTTCGTCACCCAGTTTAGTCGTCAGGCAGAACAGATACGTTCTATTATTCACAAGCATTGGGGACCCCTACTCTTGATAGAGACCTATATAGTTCAGTTAAACAGGGTCCAGCCATCACCTTTAGGAAAGCCAAATCCTTATCCAGTTATCTTTCCCCCAGTTTGTTTAATTCTACAGAGACCAACAGATCGAATAAGATAGGAGGTTTCTTTAAATGTGGGAAATGCTGTATTTGCTGTTATGCCAAACCTATTAAATGTATTGAGACCATCTATTCAAAAAGGAAACATAGGATCCCATCCTTTATTAATTGTGATTTACAATTTGTGATATATTATCTTACTTGTGGCTGTGGTCAAGGCTATGTTGGCCGTACCATACGTCCTGTCAAAAACAGGATTATGGAACACATTCGGTCCATTAAGAGGAAGGACTTGACGTTACCTGTTTCTAAACATTTCACTAATTGCCCTTCTGGTAGTTTATCAAGCTTTCAGTTTTCCGTAGTGGAGTTGGTTTCCATGCCTGTGAGGGGTGGAGATAGATTAAAACTGCTTAATCAACGTGAAATGTTTTGGATTCATTCCTTAGACACATTGTTCCCTGGAGGGATTAATACAGAGTGGGATCTTAAACATTTTCTCTGATTCTGTTAATTAAATGTTTATTCAGATGTGGTATTGACTTGATTATTATAATTCTAAGTTCTTTAGATCTGGTATGGGTCTCTGTCGCCCTCTGGTGGATTTTTCCTTTTTTCTTTTTCTAGTGGAGTTATGCATTTTTTTTATTTATATCTGTATGACCTTACAACATTTACATTCAAACAGTCTCCGATAGTTGGCACTTTCATGCATTTCTTCTAGTATTAGTTTTCTACAGGTGTTAAGACTATCTTAAATCAGGAGGATACCCAATTTCAGGATTACATGATCTAAGGGGTCCTGAATTGCTATAAATTTGATTAAATCTGTTATGCTATATTAGTTACTTATGTCTAATTGGTTACATTTATTGATATAAAGTACCACTGATCTTATGGTTGTTTAGTTTTTTTTTACGCTTGTTTTATATTGCTCCACCGGTAATGTTTATGTGTTTGTTATTATTTTTTGATTTGATTGGTCTATTAAGTATGTTTTTATTTATGTATATTATGTCTTTGTTGTTCCTCACCTTCGGAGTGCTACGCCTCTTCCCTGTGTTTCATTCTCGCAGGGGATTTGTGTCCAGGCGAATTGTTTACCTGGGCACAGGTAGGCGGTGCTTTCTGAGGGAGGGAGCTATAAAGAGATTGATTTAGACCATTGAAACTACTCTTTCATACCTGCTGCTGCCTGACCCTGCTACGTTTACTTGACTTCCGCTCTTCTCCTCTCCTGACCTTTCTTACGTACGACCATTCTACCATCCCCAATCCTGACCTTGGCAAAATACCCCAACGATCCGCTACTCTCCAATCCTGACCTTGGCAAAATACCCCAACGATCTGCTACTCTCCAAACCTTATCCGGCAAGTATATTAGACTATTCTACCTTCTGTACTCCTGACCCAGCTTGCAAGACCATTCTGCACTCTAAACGCGCCCTCCCGGTTGTGGGTTGGCAGTTTATACAATTCCCTACCTCAGCCTTGGGGTCACGTCTGGTTTGTGGTGAGCTATGTGTTACACCTTTCTAGGTCCTTTAGCATTCTACTCATAATATCTACATTTATTTTGGATTTCCTATTTCCCTTATTTTCATATTTGTGGTACACACATTGTTTGTATTGCATGTGATTAATGAAGAACTCTCAGTAGAGAAGATCCTCAAATTCTCATTGTAATTCCGAGTTATTATATCCTCACTCTAAAAACCATTAAAAAAGACCCTGGTGGGGGGGGGGAGGGGGTGACACCTGTCCGCCATCAGAAAAGTATCCAGAGAATTGCTTTTGGGAAAAACTTCAATCTGGATATTATAATAAAGATACGTAGAGCAAAATATCAAGATAATAAATGTGATGTTAATTAAAATCGTGAGCAAAGGATAAGTCAAAAGGGTTGTTATTTAATTATCCGAAAAAAGATACGTGTATCCATATCCCCGTTTAAAATAAATATCAGATCATCTATAAATCTTTTATAAAAAAAAATATATTTTCTCTACAAATATACTTGTCACCAAAAAATATAAGTGACCTTGCTGTAACCAAGCAGAAATGCTTTTAAGTAGAAATGTTTAAAGTAGTGATGAAGTTTAAAAAGGAAGTTAGGAAGTTGAGACTCTTGAAGCAGAACTGAGAGAGGAGAGGGAGGAGCGTAAAGTGGAATAAAAAGCTGGTAGGTTAATAGAGCGCAGGTTTCTGCAAAAATGAGGGCTAGATGGAGATGGAGGGAAGTGAGAGAGAGAAAATGAGATGAGGTGATGGTCAGAGAGAGGAAAAGGGGAAATGGAGAAATAGGAGAGAGAAAAGTTTTTAGTGAAAACCAGGTCTAGGTAGTGGCCATCCTTGTGGGTGCTGGCTTCAGTCCACTGTTGAAGGACAAAAGAAGAGGTTAAAGAGAGAAAGCGGGAAGCCCAAGGGAGAGAGGGGTCATCAATGTGGCAATTAAAGTCCCCAAGGAGAACAGGGGAGTCTGAGGAGAGAAAGAAAGAGAGCCAGGATTCATAATGAGAGAGAAAGGCAGAAGGGGGATGAGTTGCGGTAGGTGGGCGATAGATGACCGCCACGTGGACAGGGAGAGGAGAGAAGATCTGGACTGTGTGAACCTCAAAGGAGGGAAAATCAAGAGAGGAAGGAATAGGAAGGGTTCGGTAACGGCAGAGAGATGAGCGCAGGAGCCCCACACCTCCACCCCTGCCATCAGGGTGCGGAGTGTGGGAGAAGGAAAGGCCACCATAGGAGAGGGCAGCTTCCAGAGCAGAGTCAGACTGAGTGAGCCAGGTCTCAGTTATAGCAAATAGGAGCAGAGAGTTAGAGAGAAAGAAGTCATGGACAGAGAGGAACTTGTTGGAAAGGGAGTGAGCATTCCAAAGGGCACAGGAGAAAGGGAGAGAGGAGGGAGGGTGGCAGGGGATGGGTATGAGGTTGGAGGGGTTGACACCAGAAGGAGTAGAAGTTGCATGTGGGAGTTGAGGGCGAGAGCAAGTAGAAATAAGGCAGGGACCAGGATTGGGAGAGATATCCCCAGAAGCAAGGAGGAGAAGCATGGATAGAAAGATAATGTGTGAGGATGATTTGTAGGGGTGTGTTTTCGTGCAGGGGTTATAGCTGTGGGTTGTCAGAGGGCGCAGGTAAGAAAGGTGTTACATAGTTACATAGTAGATTAGGTTGAAAAAAGACGTACGTCCATCAAGTTCAACCTATGCTAAATTTAAACAACAGATACTTTATTCTATATCTATACTTACTTATTGAGTTAATGTGAAGTGGTGAAGAAAGGAGAGATGAAGATATATGAATAGAGTTAGAGACATAAGGAGGCTGGTGGATGGAAGTGCATCATTTGAAAAGAATTGAGGTCACAGCAAATATAACAAGTAAAGGAAGGATCTCCTCTTACCTCTCCCATCATACTTTCAGTGTCTCTTTTGCTAACACCTCCTCCTCCTCTATTGATCTCTCTGTGGGGGTACCCCAGGGCTCTGTCCTGTACCTCTTCTCTTTTCTCTTTACACACTCTCTCTAGGTGACCTAATCACATCTTTTGGGTTTAAATATCACCTCTATGCTGACGACACACAAATTTACCTTTCAACCCCGACCTTACACCTGCTATACAGACCAAAGTTTCTGAATGCCTCTCTGGAATATCATCTTGGATGGCCATCCGCCGACTGAAACTTAACATGGCAAAAACAGAGCTCCTCATACTTCCTCCCAAACCAGGCCCTATTACTTCCTTCCACATTACTGTGGAAATACACCCAGTAGCCCAAGCACGCTGCCTAGGGGTCACACTCGATTCCTCTCTCTCATTCTCCTCTCACATTCAAAACGTTTCTAAAACTTGTCGCTTTTTCCTCCGCAATATAACAAAGATACGCCCTTTCCTCTGTTACTCGACTGCTAAAACTCTGATTCAAGCCCTCATTCTCTCCCATTGTTGAAAGAAAGAGGAATTGAACCCAGTGTGTCCGATGCTGCAAATTCACATGTATGGCTATTTTGAGCCTCCAATCCATTTAAATTTACTCTTTGAAAAAGTCCCATCTCGGGACGAAACGCGTCAGAGTGCCTGTTTTTCTGTGATGTGCAGCATGTGGACCTAATAAAGCTGATTTTACTACTTCAAATTTGGCCAAGCTCCATTCTGCAGTGACAGCCTATTACTCTACCTTTACCTCATTCTCTCCCATCTCGATTACTATAACTTCCTGCTGTCCGGCCTTCCTGCCTCTCACCTGTAACGCCTACAATCTATCCTAAACGCTGCTGCCAGAATCACTCTACTCTTTCCTAAATCTGTCTCCGCGTCTCCCCTCCTGAAATCCCTCTCCTGGCTTCTGATCAAATCCCGCATTCTCCTCCTCACTTTTAAAGCTTTACACTCTTCTGCCCCTCCTTACATCTCAGCCTTAATTTCTCGCTATGCACCATCCCGACTCTTGCGTTCTTCTCAAGGATGTCTTCTTTCTACCCCCTTTGTATCTAAAGCTCTCTCCCGCCTTAAACCTTTCTCACTTTCTGCCCCGCACCTCTGGATTGCCCTTCCCCTCAATACCCGACTAACACTCTCTCTATCCACCTTTAAGACTCACCTTAAGACACATTTGCTTAAAGAAGCATATGAATAGCACTGGATAATCCTGGACACATGATACATAAAGCTTGGCCCCTTGCAGACGCACTTACTAGAATTCACTCCTACTGTCTCTTTATGTTCCCCTACCTACCAATTAGATTGTAATCTCCTCGGAGCAGGGACTCCTCTTCCTCAATGTTACTTTTATGTCTGAAGCACTTATTCCCATGACCTGTTATTTATATTATTTGTTATTTATATGATTACAATATGTATTAATACTGTGAAGCGCTATGTACATTTATGGCGCTATATAAAGACATACAACCAATGAAAAGGTTGGCATATGATGGGAAAAACTCATGCCCATTACTGTACCTCGTGTTTGTAAGTAAAACTTGTGATCAAAGAGAAAATGATTATTTGTAAAAAGTCAATCGTATCTAAAATTACAATATTATGTGATAAAGAAACATCAAAGTGTTCCAAGAAATTATAGACACAAGTGAACTCCAAGTTATGTTCAATAATAGGAAATGATGAGGTTACATCAAGAGTAACCCATATAAATTGTTTGCACCCTTTAATTGAATTAATTCATCTTCAGAATCCAGAATATGAGAAGGCAATGTCCTCACAAAAAAAGTTATAAGAAACAATCAACATAATGTGAGAGACCATCTCCTAAAGATCTAATGCTCGATATGATACAGTAGGTCTCCTAGGATATCAGGGTCTTATGGATCTTTAGGAGATGTTGAAAAATAAGTATCATCGGATTGAGGTCAACTATACAATCACATTCCTTATCTGTTTATCTTCTCACATAAACATAGTGACAAACCGCTCGCCTAATAATACAAACATAAGGCTTGGTGCAGAAGGGAAACACATAATGAAATACACTTGAACAGATGACCACCAGAGGTCACTAAAGACCTATAATTGCACTCAAAGTCAAAACACCATAGGTATTGGGGTTGATACAATATTCTCTTATGTCAAAATTATAGGACCAAAAAGGAAAAGGTCCAAGGGCCACCTAGTGACGGACTAATAGCAATCCATTGTAAAAATCAGAAAAAAAATAAAAAATTATCAATAAATATGTAACGACGAAAAACACAAATACATTTATATTCAGTGAAAGGTTAAAATCCCCAATGGGAGAGACGGCAGAAAAGTAGAATGTAACAAGTATATATAGCAATTCTACTAGGAATAAATATCCTATTGTGGGGAAGAGAGGTAGGGGGTCAGACCATGCTGATCGTAGGTGTGATGGTCAACTCACCGATATGCAAGTTAAATATGCGATATCTAAACAAAATCTCCTACGTACATGGTATATACAGTATAGCACATATAATGGAGACCAATGGTACAAAATTCCCATAGGTAGACAGATACTCCTCATAGTATACACATCCATACTATCTTTAGTAGTGACTCATTTAGTCTCCATGTCCATTTACTTGGTTTCTTATGTACAGGCATACCCCGCTTTAAGTACACTCGCGAGTAAGTACATATCGCTCAATAGGCAAACAGCAGCTCACGTATGCGCCTGTCAGCACATCCTGAACAGCAATACCGGCTCCCTACCTGTACCGAAGCTGTGCACATGCGGGGAGACTATAGAGCCTGTTACACATGTCTTATTTACATCAGTTCTGCACGTATATAATGATTGCAGATTACAATATATGCATCGATAAGTGGGGAAAAGGTAGTGCTTCACTTTAAGTACATTTTCGCTTTACATACATGCTCCGGTCCCATTGCGTACGTTAATGCGGGGTATGCCTGTATATCTTCAATATGAACTTTGACTGGGGCATGATCTGACCATGTAATTGGGTGCATTGTGACCGTTGTTATTTTTGGGATTAGCAGAGAATCTACAAATATGTAATCTATCCTTGTATATACTTTATGAGGTGCTGAATAAAAAGAGAAATCTCTTTTCTGCGAGTTCATCTCCCTCCATGCATCCCTTAGATCAAACTCTTTAAGTCCCTCTCTTAGTGCTTTTCTCCCCCCGTTTCGAGGTACCAGAGTTGTAATTGAAGCTGGTTTAGATCTATCTTGTTTTTCATTTAAGGCTATATTGAAATCCCCCACTAAAATTATGCGGGCCAGATAATTTTTACCTATCAATAGGAATAATTTTGTATAGAATATTCTCTTGTTTTCATTGGGTGCGTAGGCGTTGATCAGAGTTATCTGTGTATCTGCTATATCTCCCTTGAGTATTAGGTATCGTCCCTCAGGGTCCCTTCTTATCTTAGTAGATGTGTAAAGAAGGCGCTACTGCGAATGACAGAAGTCCAAACAGGTCCCGGATGATACAAAAAACTTTATTGGCAACACACTTGGGGGCTACACCACGATCTCCTCCTCTACGCGTTTCACCCTTGGAGATAGGGCTTCTTATCTTGTCTACCTTAAATGGAGAGTTCTTGCTAGGAGTATGGCCACCCCTCTTTTTTGTTCTTCCCTTGCAGATGCTGTGTATACCTGGGGGTCATGTTTGTCCCAGTATGTAGGAGTAGAGCCTGCAGTGAAATGCGTTTCTTGTAGGAATATTATGTCCCCTGATAGCCTTTTATATTCTGCCTTTTTACCACATTATTCAGTCCCTGTGGGTTATGTGATATTAATTTCAGTGTCATTTTTATTTACCTGTTTTTGGAGTCTTCTTCTCTTGTGGATTCGTTTTCTGTTTTCCCTTGAGCATCTGCCCGGGGGGTATTCTAACACGAATTGTTGCAATGAAAACATTTAAACATTAAAGAGAAAACAACATACAGTATATACAATAATCCAGATGACTAACATGGCCTGGATTTGTTTGTTCACTTTTCGTGAATGTTCGTCCTCTGCGATTGCGCAGTAGCGCTAGTCCCACACCCATATCTCTGAGTGTGTAAGGACCGTTCGGCGGTCCCAGGCGGTGGGTCTGCCTAATGAATCAACTTTTAATTTAACATTTCTATCATTTTTTTTCTTCCAATACAGTATATAAAGATCTAAAGCACTGTGATCAACTATATATTGAACAAACACAATTCAACATCTGAAACCATACATTATACCATACATAACACCATACATACCAATACGTATATTACCTGAAACCCTTCTTTTTTTGCTTAATTTCTTAATTTCTGTTTACTAATCTCCGTTTTCCCCCTACTTTTAGCTACTCTAATGATGCTTCTCAAATATAATGGTTATTCTAGTCTGCAGTCCATCCACTAATCTAGGAAAATTCAGCGCACTACTCAGCTTTACTACTTAATTTTATCTGGTCCTGTTATTGTAGTCCAGGTTTTCCTCCTGTCTGTACTGTAGGTTCTCTGGAACTATTCTTATTTATACCGGGAATTCTAACCTTCAGGTTACCCGCTAGTCTCTGGGGATTTAGAAGTATAACATTGCTTTTCCTTATCTGGGTTTATTTAGCTGATGTTCATCACAGTCTTGATTTTTTTTGGCATAGTTCTTTATATCGAATTTTACTTTTTTGTCTGTTGTAGCAGGTTTTGCATAGACCTAGGATTTCTGGGGCTCGCTTAGCTTTCCTATATATGAGTGGTTCCCCTTCCTACTTCTTTCCACATGGGTCTAACAGGTGGCGATCTGCGTTCTTCCCAGGTCATGGATTCTGGTGGTTTCAGCCCTAGTCTTTCTAGGAAATCCACTCCCTCTTCTGGATCCCTCATGTAGGCTTGCGTTCCATTTCTGGTGGCGATAAGGCGGAATGGGAATCCCCACTTTTAATAATTTTATTGCATACAATACATTGGAAAGAAACAATGTTACTGGGCCCAAGAGCTAACTACTGGACCCTTATACACAGATCAGTGGTAACCAAACCGGGCTTAACCTTTATTTGAGAGCTTGGTTACCCCCTAACGTCACAACAACACATTCTGTTTTGGAATATAATGTTAAATGCATACATTTGATATCGTCTTAAGGTTAATGACCAAGGTAATTTATCAATGGATTACTGTAATGTCCACGCTTTTATCTGGCATACAAGACAACTGGTTTCAGACATTGACAAGCCACTATACTGTATGCAAAGACATTCACTTTGCCATCTGGCGGACACGCGCTGAACTGAAACCACACAACACAAATCAAAATTCAGTTTAACAACTACAGGTTAATAAAATCTTGTCGCGAGTTTGAGAGAATGAAGATTGATTATATCCCATCAGAAACACGAGAGACGGTCGCAAGATTGTCCGAGATGTGTCGACAACCGGCAGTTGCACCTGTAACTCAAGTTCTGCCAAAGCTTCTCTATCATATTTCTGGAGTATTAGCAAGAAAACTCATATCACTTTGTTTTCTATGGTCAACCTGTAAGATGCATTTCCCTCACACCTTTCTAAATGTTTTACATCGTTACCCTTATTCATAAGTTTCTGATCTGTAGTTTTGGAGTTTGTAAAATGTCATCACAGAAGTTACGCAAAGTCACTCCAACTTTGAATGATATTTGTTATGCAACAAAAATATCCCCTCACTTAAACTTTCAAAATTCATTTACAACGCTCCAGCAAATGAGCCCAGCACACACATTCAAACACATGACTGTTGTTATTTATTTGGTATGATATTATACTTATTCAATCTTTGGATACTTACTAACTTTGTGATATAGTAACTCAAGTTCTGCCAAAGCTTCCTGTGTGACCGATACAAAGGAGACCATAATAATACATTGCTTTATAATTGTTAGTGTTTATTGTTATTATCATTGCAATAATTCCAATCCCCAGCGCATGTATCAATAACCCAAATAAAATGTGGTTCTACTTTTCTGTCATTATTTAATGATTGCAGTTTTTTTGTAGAATAGGGGATCTGTCTTCTTTCTGTAGTTAGCAGCAATGAATGCCAGTACTCGCTATTTCTTCAAAACCAACCACTACATTGAAGTCATGGTCACATATCGAGGGAGACATGCAGCCTGTCTCGGAATATTGTGTTTCACTTCCATCTGCAGAGACAACATATTTCACAGATAAGATAATGAAGAATACCCAGCATCATACATTCGTGCATTAACCATGGCAAGACGTTAAAAGCAAGAGGTCTGTTAACTGCAACTCTTACAGTACATTTGACTCTTGATTTAATTCCTGTAATTGTGTTGGTGAACAAGAAAACTACTGTACTGTAGGTATTGTGTACAAAAAAAAAACATCTAACAATATGACTTAAACTTTGCCAAGTTGCCATTTTTAAACTTTGTCTTCCTTTTGCGTTTGAGTTTCTAAAATTGTTCCCCTGTTACAGTTACCTATTAATTCTCTCAGTTCCCTATTTAATCCTTCTGAGGAGAGACAATAAGAACATGTACAAATTTCTTCCAAGCAAAGATAAAAAGATAATGGCCCATACAGTATGTAATAAGTGGTCCTATACCATCACAGTATGTGGCATCAAAATTCACATACAAAATATGTATATATATATATACTGTACGTCCCATTAAAAGGAAGTGGTCAGAATATGACTTATGGAACAGCAATGTTTAGTAAAAACGGCCCAATGTGCACTTCAACAAAAAAGAGAAGTATATCTGAAAAACAACGCTGCTATAAAGCAGAGAACCTTGTAGTTGTTCCCTCGGGGTGTCTGGTAGGATGTGGAAGTTGCTGGGAGATAAGGAGCTTGCAGCTCAGATCCTGTATAAGGAGATCAGGGACAACTCTGCTCTAAGTACATTAGGGACCTGGGTGGAGGTTAGGACTCCCAACAGCAAAGTTAATAGATAAAATGTGATTATATTGTGTGATACCTGCTTGCTATCAGAGATATAAATATAGCCAACTGTGAGAGTAACCTGCAGCTTCCATCCTGTGTCTACTTTCCTTTCTAAGTAATAACCAGACCTCTCCATGCACAGCACCACCCCAGACTGAGAGACCGTCTTTAACCCAGGTCTGTCTTTCCTTGGTTATGACCCCGGTGGCAGGAGGTGCACGGCCGTGTATCACACAAATAGTAAATACGCAGGAACTAAAAGGGTCAGTGGGACAGATTGTCTCATAACGTACTGCAGCCTGAAGACACATACAACTGTGGCAATGTTCAGCATGCGAAGCTAATTACGATAAATTACACATGATAGGAAATAGGAGAGTCAGCATGATGCTTGCCAAAAAGTTGCTTTAATTCATGATAATTTAAAGACTGAAACTTATATTGTTATAGTTGTCGATTATATAATTTCCTTATCAATTTGTAGGTCATCATTAGGTTTTGAAGTGCCCTTCGTGTCTCTCATATCATCCTACTGATAAAACCCTTAATCTCCCTCATCCCTTCTAACCTTTACACCTAGTAACAGCCTATTCCAATGTACTGTATGTACCAGGTGTGATTAATTGGGTTACTTGTATGTCAGTCAAGTCATATACATTAGGTATAGTGAAGGTCTCATCACCCACTTTTTTAATAAACTTTGGGGACTGTGCTAATTACCTAAATTTCTGACTGTACCGATGTAGCTGTAGCATTTGTCCTCCTTATGTTTGCACTGTAGTGTTTCGTTGCTGATGCAGCCCTCGGAGCTATTAAATATCAGGCAGGCTTGGCATAACTTTCCACGTGGGTCTCCATTATCAATGGACACTAAGAATGAACAAGGGAAACAGTTAGATCTCGTTATTGTTTATATATATATATATATATATATATATATATATATATATATATATAGTCACTCACCCACCCAGTCACTCACCCACCCAGTCACTCACCCACCCAGTCACTCACCCACCCACCCAGTCACTCAGCCACCCACCCAGTCACTCACCCAGAAAGTCCCAGTCACCCACCCACCCACCCAGTCACTCATCCACCCATGCACTCTCCAACCCAGTCACTAACCCTCCCACTCAGTCACTCACCCATGCAGTCACTCACCCACCCAGTCACTAACTCACCCACCCAGTCACTCACCCATCCAGTCACTAACTCACCCACCCAGTCACTCACTCACCCACCCACTCACTCACTCACCCAACCACCAAGTTACTCACTCACTCACCCACCCAGTCACTCATTCACTCACCCACCCAGTCACTCACTCACCCACCCATTCACTCACACACCCAGACAGGCAGTCACCTGTCTTTTGTTGAAAATATAAAAATAAACAGGTTGTATTGTAATGTGTTTTCTGTATCACAATAAGAAAACAGTTAAGTAAAAGCTGCGCGCTAAAAAATATTTTTTCGCGGTAGGTGCGCTATGGGGGGGGGGGGGGGGGGGGCTGCTTCTTTCATTTGTCCTGGGTCAAATGATTTCTGTTGGCGGCCCTGGCTCCCTCACCCCTAGGTGAGGGATGAACCTGCACTTCCATAGGTGAGGGATCAACTCACTGCCTTTTGGAAAACTCACTTAGACATAAAGCAGGAGAAGCCAAACTATCCCTTCCCCGCTTCTAGCAGCTCAACAAGCCTAGACTTGTGCCTGTAAGTTGCTACAGTCAGCAACTGAGGAGATGTGATGTCACCAGCTAACTATTAACCCCAGCACTGTCTGCTTTTACCAGGACTTACAATATGGGACTTATGTGCCAGGCTATGGGGGAAAATAGTGAGGATGCTACATATATTTTATACTCAATGGACATTCCTTGTATAATATTTTGATTTAATAATTTTGATTCAATATTGAGTGCAGTCATTTGGTAAAGTCTTTTTTCTTATTGGTTTTCAATTCAGTTGGATTTTTTAAATTACTTTACATTTCTTGTAATAGTCAGTGCACTTACAGGTATAGTTATCGGTATTGCAGTTGTCCCCAGGGCAGCATTTGTAGTGCCCATGTAGAAGTATTTTGCCGTTATCTTCATAGGTTTTAATGCCACAAGGTATTTCATCAGCACAACCCTTAGCAATTGAATGATATTCTTGTCCCTCTGTGAAAATAATTTAGGAAATGAGAGGTTAATGTCCATATTCATAGCCGAAGAGATTTGGGCTCCACACTCTCACAGCATTGGCAAATTATCTACAAATGATCTACAAACTCAACTATTCCACATCTACTGTATAAATCAAAAGAAGCTCAAAATGTAATCTACATTTGAAAATTCTCTCACGCTTAATCATCTGCAGAATAACATAGATTAACCCAACTACATACGTGCTGCATTTTCAAAAGAGAAGAAAATCATTCTTTATCCTTTCATCAGAAGTATACGCTTTGTTTTACATGAAATAATGCAAGAATATTGCAGATCAGTATTTTACGTTCCCCTGTACTGTATATGTCCCACACCTTTCTATACTCATACGTCATTCATATGAAGAATAGAACTGTTTGTGATAAGGTGAGACAAGTCTCCAGTTCATACAGAAAATACCATGTTACCAGAGAAGGGGAATACAATGTATTGCAGGACTCCGAGGCAAAGCAGGGGGTTATGGGAACATGGAAAAACTAGAAGAAAGTTGACAGGACATTATATAATTGATACATATAATTAAAATGTTCATTAGGTAATTACTGCATTAACTCATAGAATTGCTTCACAAATGTCCCCAAATTTTTAGGTGATGCATGATCAGGATTGATCCAAATTATATTGTGTTAAATACGTATTCCTGGTTCATAAAGATTCCAATACTTGTCAAAATTACATCGTTTGCAGCTTAATGCATTCAATAGAAGGGGGTAACACACAATTAATAAGGTTGTTGCTTCTATTTGTGTGGTCTGGGTTCCCCGATTGGCCCCTTACCTCCGCTGCTGCTCAGGGAAAAAGGGGTTCACTGTGGTGGCTACTGGAGTGGTGAGCGACCAGGGCACCGCCATCTTGCCTTTGCGCAAGCATGCGCAGTATCTTCCCCTAGTGTGGCAGCCATTAGAGAGTGCATGCTACGCCAATGTCCCCGCGGGGACTAGTGCCCCCCGAAGGCCACAGGGCTGGGAGTCAGGTGGCCTGGCCTGGCCAATGAAGTGACAGGATTCCTCTGTGAGGCAGTTGATACATTTGGAACTCTGAGGGTTGCTGCCAGTTGGAGCAGGGATGGAGCTAGGGGAAGTTGTACAGGTGCAGTGATCTGTGACCCTCTGCACTGGGTCAGAGATCCCCTAGGCCCCAGATAGACCCCAACTCATCCTAAGCTTGTGGCTGCTGTAGGGAAGGCCATTCAATTAAGGATCTTGCCCCTTTAGTGGTTATAATACACAAAGAGCACGTCGCTTCACCAAACAAACAACCACAAAATACAAATGTAAACTACCTGGTGCAAGGGAGAAATAAACTACATAAACACACAAATAATCAGCAAGGATTATATAAAGCCCCCTATAATTGCACTCTTGGTAGATGACACTGTAAATAAAGTGTCATCTATTCCTCCCCCTTGAGAAAGTGCGATGTGACGCGCGAAACGTACGTCGGGGTACGCATGACGTCATTATTGGAGGCGCGATCAGCTCCGGATACCTTCCAGGGCTGCGGCTGTTCACACTATACACGCAGGACACCCGGTATCAGGTTGTATAATACCTCACGGAGGTTATACAGTGTGTCGATTTATTTACAGCAATCATTACTTCTCTGCTGCCGTGTATTTAACACATCGTACAGCCTCACACACAGTTTGTGTGAGACTGCTTAGGTGTTGTCAGCTTTAGTATTCTGTGCCTTTTGATATAGCATATCCATTGCCTTTCCTGCACCTCCACACATTTGGGGATTTTAGTTCATGCATCTCTATGCATTTTTATGGTGTTTCGTCAGTTTTTATATTGTTTATTAAAACTTTTTTATTTTATTTTGAGTGTGACCTTTGTGGCTGACCCTATCAAGGGAATAGGCGGTTTAGTGGCCTCCTATTAGATGACACTTTTATTTACAGTGTCATCTACCAAGAGGGCAATTATAGGGGGCTTTATATAATTCTTGCTGATTATTTGTGTGTTTATGCCCTTTAGTGGTTAGCCAGCTTTGGGCCACAGAGGGGGACATCCCATTCAGCGGAGGATATCGTTGGATCGGCGGATCCCCTTCTTCTTGTTGCTAGCGCTCCCAGGTGTGGATACACCCGGCAGGTACCGTTCGCAAAAAACATGCACCAACACCGGTATAATAAGGTGCTGATCATCCCTAGAGTGGTGGACATCTTCTGGGGACACTTATTGGGTGAAGTGACCAAGGGACACCTCTGGTACTGTGGACATGGTGTGGAGAAAACGGTGGGGGACAACGACCCTGTGCGGCGAGGTATTGCTGTAACCATTAGTATTGCTATTTCATCTATGTGGTTTATGGTTATTGCTCACAGTAAAGGTTATTAGTGTTATTATTATTACCTGTGGACTGTTATTAATAGTTCCTGCTCGGGGTTATCCCACCTAATTGGGATCCCGTGCAGGTGGAGGCGCTGCCACTCAGTATATTCGTTACCAGTTATGTTATCAGTTATGTTAATCCTACCCCGGCCCATTACTGCCAGCACTTCATGGGTATCAGGCTCATAGGGGCCTTACACTATCGGCACTTGGCTCTGTCACGGTGCTGCTGAAGAAATAAATCAGTAGGGCCATACTCACTGGAACGGATGTCTCAATGTTTTGCTCTGCCCCGGCAGTCGCCTCCATGATGACGACATCTGGTTGCACCGGAAGGGTGTTGGCATCTGCGGACGGGTGGGAAGTATCGGCCAGTACCCCCACAAAGGATTCCTTCACGGGTCCCAGTTGAGCGGAAGCATCCTTGTCGATCCAAGGGGCATCTCGGGAACCTTGGAAGGGAATGCATACTCACTGCTCCGCTGATTCTTGGTATCTTCGTGGTTCTCCTGGCCAGGAGCAGGCATCTCCGATGTCGCCTCACGAGAATCCTCCAAGGCCTTGGAGATCCTCCGCTCAGGTAGTGCGTTCGCCTTCGATGACATCACAGATACGGGGCACAGTTCCCGCTCGCCCTTGGTGATTTGCACCATCACAGTGGCACCACTTAGATGACACTCCGGCCAGAGCATCACGATGGAGCGCCCTTCTACACTTTCCTCCGATGCAGCCTCAGACTCTCTAGAGGGAGAGGATAACCATCTCACCACGTCAATATTGATGGCAGTAAGCAAGCAGTCGTTCTGCTCTTGCACCACGATGGAAGTGCGCCCACCACCTCCGTGGTGGTCATCTATCCAGGTAAGTATCTTAGGTAACTCTGTGCAGGGACACATGGTTCCCTTGGAGCGTCTGCTCCCGAGTCTGCAGTCCACTCCGCATACATTTTAGATAGGCCGCATCCTCTACTCTCTGCAATTGTAGATAGCCATCATACAACCCTGCTCTTCCCTGGGGGCAGCTTGTCTCTTAAGCTTCTGCAACTTGCATATCATTTTGTAGAAGGCTCGGACCTCCGTCTGGCTTGGCATGGGTGGTGGCGACACCTTGGGCTTCAGGTGGGCAGTTCCACATCACTTGCCTTGTGACTTCAGGCTCATGTCTCTGCCTGGGCAATCACAGTTGGGACAAAAGCTCTGGCGGAAACCTTCTCCATTCACTTGTACTACCAGGAAGCATCCTGGCAGTTTATACTGGGAGATCACACACTTCGCCATAATAGGGATGTTGTACAGGAACAGTTGTGATAGATCCTGCTCCTTGGCCTCAACATGCGCAACTGGGGGTGCGGTAGCTCACGACTAGCTATGCCCTTAGTTGTGACATGCAATAGTTGCTTAGCATTGTGCCTTCTCCCCCGGGTGGATCCAGGAGTAAATGCACACTACAGATGGGTGCGGCATTGGTTTTCACACTAAACCAAGCACATTTCAAGGCGCGGTTTTAGCTTTGCACCAAGCCCTGCACATTTTTGCAAAAGAATCTTGCAACACTGCAAATCTCACCACGCAGTTCTCCTATTTTTAGCGGGAACCGCTCTTTCACGCACTGTAGCTCTCTTTGAGACACCACCACACCTGGATTATATAATATAGTTCAAATAGAACACACAGCGACACCCTGTGATGGGGATCGCTATACAGATGCAGCGGCTGTGATTCGAACACTTCATGCTTTGTATACCTCGGAATACCCATGTCATGGCGCGTGATTTCTTCCAACCATGCCACCTTTAGACGCGAGTGCTGGCGAGTGCAGATAAAGATATTTTAGTGTTCTGGTTTTTAAACACCTGAAATTGACACAGTAGCAGAGTTGCACAGTTCTGTACACATTACAATTCATTAATTTCTGCCATGGATACGAAACAGAATCTATGAAATTCAAACAAAGCAACTGTGATAAACACGTGTGCCTGGGGCAATTGGCCAAGTTAATGCCGCGTGGAGTTCAGCAGCGCACACGAAAACAGCGCCGTGATTTGTTCGAATAACGATTGCTGCATTTGTAGTATTGCGGCAGCTCCTCAAACGGAGGTTCTGGCCTCCAGTATGTAAAGAACCCCCCCTCTGACACTACCCGCACATACTGGACTTATTTTGGATATTCATGTGATGGCTATCCCTGTGCATCCACCGGTGTTGTTGGGGATAGACAGGACAGGCTTTATGTGCTTCAATGGTTCTTCTCTTGATGGTACTGCGCCTCCATTCCCACAGGGCATACCTTAGATCAGCGGGGCGCAAACTGGGGGGCGCAAGATTATGTAGGGGGGGCGCAGGCTGCGTGCGAGGAAACCTCGGGGCGGGAAGAGCTGTGCACGGGCGGCCAGAAGCTCCATGCGGAGGCTGCTTCCAGTTCCCTGCTGTCTGCAGAGGGGGCGGGGCCTTGCTGCGGGGCCTTCCCTGCACACAGACAAGCCTTCTCCTCCTGTCTGTTACCCGCCCGTTTTCAGCAGCATCATGAGGGGGGAGGGGGGGAGGACGGGGGGAGGGGGGGGGAAGGGGGAGGAAGGGGGGGAGGGGGGGGGGAGGGAGGGAAGGGGGGGGGGGGGGGGGGGGGGAGGGGGGAGGGGAGAGAGGAAAATCCTGCTCAGCTAGGAATTATACCTTTAAAGAGAGGTGCTACCTGGGATAACAAGCATATGTATACAAATAAGAGGGAAAGATCCCAAAAACGGTGCACTCTACTCTACTCATTCAAAATAACAAATTATTTATTAACATATCATAAACATAGAAAATAGTTAAAACCTATGGAGGTG
Organism: Ascaphus truei; assembly: GCA_036426205.1. Taxonomy (NCBI): domain Eukaryota; kingdom Metazoa; phylum Chordata; class Amphibia; order Anura; family Ascaphidae; genus Ascaphus; species Ascaphus truei. The sequence goes on from CM071572.1 coordinate 1,014,417, forward strand.
TGCTATGGGAAATCCTGAGTATGGATTCCTCAGTTAGTCAAATGGCACAGGTATGATAACCTAGTATAGCCAATCATGCACACCAAAACAGTATACAGGCATACCCCGCTTTAAGTACACTCACTTTAAGTACACTCGCGAGTAAGTACATATCGCCCAATAGGCAAACTGCAGCTCACGCATGCGCCTGTCAGCACGTCCTGAACAGCAATACCGGCTCCCTACCTGTACCGAAGCTGTGCACAAGTGGGGAGACTATAGAGCCTGTTACACATGCGTTATTTATATCAGTTATGCACATATATGATGATTGCAGTACAGTACATGCATCGATAAGTGGAAAAAGGTAGTGCTTCACTTTAAGTACATTTTCGCTTTACATACATGCTCCGGTCCCATTGCGTACGTTAATGCGGGGTATGCCTGTATACAATAACTAAGCTATGTCCCCGTGGGGTTGCAGCTTGGATAGGAGGTAATCCTGTAAATTGAGACAAGGTATGCTAATATCTAGCAACTATAGCTGAAACTGTAAAGTGTGGCAATATCATCATAATGTATCTGTGTGTAATGATGAGTGACACTTTAACCTGCACATGAGATCTTAGCAAAAACCCAGCATCAAACACATCCCAGTGATCTGTGTGCTGATCCACCTGGGGATATACACGGCTGGATCTACTTACTTATTGACCTGTGGTGTCTGTACGTTAAGCAGACACTCCTGGGTGCCGACATGTGACTCAGCTGTCTCCCGTTTGTAAGCAGTGTTTCTGCCAGGATATACAGACCTCAAAGCTGCTCTTTCTAGCTAGTGGGATCCACATCTGTGGCCCACATCTTAGTTTACCTGTATCTGTTTGTTGCGGCTGACTCGGTCAGACACCTATGCATCTGACGCTGACATCATCCCGACACGTGTTTCGTTCCTGGGGCAATGGAACTTCTTCGGGGGTGAGAGGTGCCCTGTAGAGGCTTACTATTTAAATCCTAAGGTTGCCATGGTAATAAATTGGTGTCATTGGGTAGGAGTAACCCTTTCCTTACACACAATGCAACCCGGTCTGCTGAATTTAAATACTATCATGGTGCCTCTCATCAGGGAGTACCTACAATGCTAAAAACAAGGTAAGTAAAAAATAAATTTATAAAACAGACACCAATGACTTGTGTTGTTATTATTGCTGCCAAGTTAACCACAGTGCACTAGCATCCTCTTGACTTATATGTTTGTAATAGCCTGTAAGTGATAACAATGGTATTATAGGCTAAGAGGAGCATATAGGAAGGTTACTATGAAAAACCTAAATATGATCCTTGATGGGACTTTCCGTAACATAGGTTAATGACATGTATAATCCTAATGAATACACATCGCTTAGCACAACTACAAAAATGCAGAGTAATTGAAATCTTCATTTAAGCCATGCGGGGATTGTGTTCCTAGGATAAAGATCCACCTTGCTTCTTTTTTAAGCAAGGCATTATCTATATCTCCTCCCCGCAGCCCCAGAGAGACATGTTCAATGCCTTGGAATTGAACTGATGTTATGTCCCCCTGGTGTAACCGATTTATGTGTCGTGCCAGCGGTGTGTCAACGCTGTTTCTAATAGTGCTGGCATGCTCCAAAATGCGGCGACGTAGTTGGCGTGATGTTTTCCCAACATACATCAAACCGCACTTGCAGGTTGCTTAATATATAACACCACATGTTTTACAATTAAAGAATTCTTTAATTGTATATATTTTAGAACCAGTAACATTTTGAAAAGTTTTCTGGGGGTTAATGAAGCTGCAGGCTTTACACACCCCACATTTGAAAGTGCCCTTTGTGGTATTAGTTAGCCACGTTATTGCTGTAGGCGTTTTATAGTGGCTATGTACCAAAGAGTCAGATAGGTTTTTGGATCTCCTATATGTAATTGAGGGGGTATCAGAAAGCACTTGCCTGTATGTTTCATCCTCCAAAAGGATATGTCAGTGCTTATTGATTATTCTATTTATCTCCCTCCACTGCTTACTGTATGTGCCGATTATTCTAATCGGACTCGGTTGATTGTCTATTTCTTTTTTGCCAAACAGTAAAGTGTTCCTATCTGATTGTTTGGCGCGCTTATAAGCTTTGTTTATGCAGCTTTTACTGTAACCCCTAGTTGAGAATTTTTTTCTCATCATTTCTGATTGTTTTTCAAAGTCACTAAGGGTAGAGCAATTTCTTTTTGCTCTTAAAAATTGTCCAACAGGGATACCTTCAATCTGAGGTTTGGGATGATGGCTTGTGAACAGTAGTAGATTATTGGTGGCAGTACTTTTAGTATGAACTGTTGATTGTAATACCCCTTGACTATCCTTGAAAATTTCCAGGTCCAGAAAGATTATTCTTTCCTGGTTAATCTCACTAGTCAGGCGGAGATTATGATCACAAAATCATTAAATTCCACAACTGTTCCATTCCACAAACACAGCACGTCGTCAATATAGCGAGACCACAGTTCGACGTGCTGTGTGTGTGTATGCATCTCCTGAGTGAAAACTTTAATTTCCTCCCACCAACCAAGGTAAATGTTGGCATATGTGGGTGCACATGTCGTGCCCATCGCCGTACCTTGTAGTTGGTGCTAGAAAGTGCCTTTGAACAGAAAGTAATTATGTTTCAACACAAAATTGAGAAGTTCAAGTATAAATTTGTTGTGTTTCGTACATTCTGAACTTCTAGCTCTTAGAAAATGTGACACAGCTCCAATCCCCATCGGATGCTGTATCTAGTATACAGAGACTCTACATCTAATGATGCTAAAAAGGTATTTTTAGAGATCTGCATACCATCTTTTTTTCCTTAAGATATCTATAGTATCTAGTGTGTGGGATGGGAGACTGGTCACATATGGTCTTAAAACTTGATCCAGATACGTACTGGCATGTTCACTAAGAGACTCAATCCCGGAAACAATTCGTCTTCCTGGGAAAATTTTGGCGTTTTTGTGAAGTTTTGGGATACTATAGAATGTGGCTACTTTAGGTTTTTCAACCAACATGTATTTAAATTCTTGTTGTGAAATCACTTTACTATATAGGCCTTCCTGTAAGATTTTTTTAAGGTCTTTAAAGTATGTGATTATTGGGTCATGTGGTAGTACTTCATAACAGTTTTTGTCACTTAGTAGCCTAACATTCTCTGAGACATATTTATCTTCTTCCAAAATAACAATGTTCCCCCCTTTGTCAGAGGGTTTGATTACAATCCCCTTTAATTCTGTTAGCTCTTTTAGGGCACTTTTTCATTTTTGGTTAAGTTTTCTTGTCCCCCCCTTGTGGACATGGTTTGTAAATCTTTCGTTACCAACTTAAGAAACATACTGATTTTATATTTTCTGAACTTATAGATGGTGCGAATTTACTCTTCGGTTTAAGGGTGGTGAAGGGACCAAGGCCAGGTATTTTGTTAGTCTCGTCTTCTAGGGACATTAAGGTTTTAAGATATTCACGGTCTTGGTCGTCTGCTAGCTCTAGAAATTCCTGGGGTAGGGTTAATGTTTCCCATCTTTTGTGGAATTTTTTCAGAGCTAGTTTCCGGCCAAAGAGATTCATATCCTTGACCCAGGTGAATATGTCAAAATTACACGATGGAGTGAATGACAGGCCTTTTTTGAGAACCTGTTCCTGTAGGGGTGTGAGGGTGATGTTTGATAAATTAATCACTTGTAACTCATTATGATCCCCTATTGGGGTTGACGATATCGCCTCCGCCAGTTCCTCCCTCTGCCCCTGTATCCCCATATGTCTCTGTCTCTTAATTTGTCCCTTGCCTCGTCTGGTTTTCCGCCCTGCTCCTTGGACCCCCACCTCGTCCACTCCTCCCCCGTTGTAATTCTAAAAAAGAAGGCTGGGAGTTGGTGTTAGTACTATCTGAGTTGATGTTATTCTCCTCTATATCAGAATTTTCCCACTCAGTGGATGATTCGTGGTATTCCTTGTGTTGGTTCTTATGTGGTTTGTAAATATTACTTGTCTTAAAATCATTGGCGTCTCTCAGAATTTTTTTATGTTTACGTTCTTTTGTTTCTTTAGTAAATTTTTCAATATTTTTCTTTAATTTTAATTCTAGCTCCACGTAGTTCGACTCTACAGATCACTTATCTGTTTGTGCAAGTTCCAAGTCTAATTCCACAGTTGCTTCTTCCAACTTAGTGGATTCATACTGGATTAGCAATGTCATTAATTCAGTAGAACATGTGAAAAGTACATTTTCCCATTTTTTAATAAATGTTTCGTCTTGAACTGCAAACGCTGGGAAGGTATTTATCCTTAGACCACATGGTATAAATCCTTTAGTAATATAATTGCGCAAACTAGTAGTCTCCCAGAACAGTCTGGTTTCTTTTTTGAAATTTTTCTCTAGATTCAAAAAGTATGTTTTAATATCCTCTGTTGCGCTAAGTGTATTATCTGTTTGGTCTAAAGAAAACAGTTGCTCAGCTTCCAATTGTCTTTCTTTGGAAGTGATTCTAGTAGTGAGAAAGCCTGCCATAACATATGTGGAGAGGTTTTTGCTAAGATCTCATGTGCAGGTTAAAGTGTCACTCATCATTACACACAAGAAAAAAATACGGTGTATATAGCGCTAAAAGTGAATGCAATTAACCATATAGTGAGGTGATATAAAGTGATTCTACACTACAAAATATATATAAACATAGGCTGCCAGGTAATACTAACTCCAAGACACAGTTAGTGAACAAACTAAAAAATGAACAATACAGACCAGCGCCGCAATAGTGCAAAGGGAACAATAAAGTCCAATGGTGTAAATGTCTCTAGTGATGGGTATCTGTTGATATGATGGGATATTCCAGCCTTCTTCAAGACGTTACTCCATGCACATAATCAGAACACACACACACACACACACACACACACACACACACACACACACACGTTCCCCAGTGACACACAAACACACAGATCACTTCAAAGTGACACACACACACAGTGATACCCGCCTCCCAAGCGCTTGCTGTCTCCTCTGCAAGGACAGCAAAAAGCTCCTGGTAGAGCGAGCGGCAGCAAGCGAGAGCGAGCGGCAGCACCTAAGCGCTTACTATGTCCAAGGCCTTAAGCACAATTCTTAAGGTTAAGAAGAATATGTTCAGACAAAGAGGCGTTTCTCAGAGAATCAGAGGAACTTACATATAGATTTAAAGCAAAAGGATACAGTGACCAAGTGATTCAACAAGACTTCAAAAAAAGCGTTGGACACGGATAGATTAGAATTGTTATATACTAATAATAAAAATACCCTTAGGAACAAACATGGTGTTAAGTATCATCAAGATACAGCTCCCCTCTTTATTACGAACTTTAGCAAACAAGCTTATCAGATCCGTACCATTGTTGAAAAGCACTGGGGGATCTTAAGATTAGATAAAGATTTTAAGAAATTCATTACTGATAACCCTAGTTTTGTCTTTCGCAATGCTAAGACCATTGGTCACTATTTGTCCCTGAGCTTATTAAAAACAGATACCAATACAAAAAAGATCATAGCGTCAAATGGCTTCCACAAATGTGGATACTGCTCAGCAGGCAAATATGCCTCTCCAATTACATCAGTTAAGTGTCATCACACAAAAACTACACATAAACTTAAATCTTTTATGACATGCAACAGTAATTATGTTGTTTATTTGCTCAATTGTGCATGTGGTAGTAGATATATTGGCAAAACAATCAGACCCCTCAAAATTAGGATAACAGAACATCTTAAATCAATAAGAAATGCTGATCAGAGATACCCAGTCTTCAGACACTTCGCGGTCTGCCATCTTGGCTCCTTGAGTGGTTTCCCGCAGACCTGAGTGGTATTAAATCCTGGTCTATGAATGCGCTAAACATACAACATATAAACTTTATTAGTGATTAAAATAATTCTTAAAAACATAAAGCTACTGAGATGTCTTGCCTCTCAGTAAACCGACAGGTATACCTTCTAGTATGCCCCTAATCACTGATCCTCCTCTTGAAAGATCCCTTTGGATGAGGTATTAATATACCTTTATAGTACCATATTGTGTAGAGAGGGAAATCAGTTGTTGGCTAGGTATACATGAGTATGTAGATGGATAGTAATGAATGATAGGAAGTTAGTCCCTAAAGTGTAGGTATAGAGATACACCTTGTCTAGGGAGTGGGAGTCTGGGGAATATTCTTGGCATGAGTAATATAAAGTAGTGCTAGTGTTTATACAGCCGTGCCACTTCGACACACACGTGGGTAAGTATGTACATCAGGAATCACGTTATATCTATCAGACTCTATGTAGTGATAGTATCGACTCCTGGCTGCTATCCCAGATGTAAATGCTCAAAAGTTTCCACGAATGCTGCTCCCAGATGTATACCACTGTGTGATACATTAAGCAGGTACGTAGTGTGGCCTGAAAAGTATGTTATCACTCACAGTGTTGCCACTATGTAATAATGTTGTTGAAAGTTTTAATCCTGTAATAATGCCAGATAGAGACACATCTCATGTTTTGTGCTCTTGTGGTATGACTACTGCAGCTCAGACACACAGTATGTGTTTGTGTCTATGCTGTGATGATGGGTCACACAGTGTGATCTTTGGTTTGTATTATCAAATCCTGTATTTGATCGTGCACCTACAGTATCTGTGCACAAAAGTTTGGCCGAGATCACGTGTCCGCAGCATTAGTACACAAATCGATACTGTTATGTAGACGTAGTGAGTATCTTCCTGTAGGTATATTTTGCTAATATATTCCAGAGATGTTTGGGCACTGGTTAATGCCAGCGTGTAGCCGTCGCCGTCCGTTACAGCTATGCGGCTTAATCCTCAGTTGGGGATCGCACGCCAAGTGTAAGCTATATATACATCAATGATCGTTTTATTGCATATGCTGGGACACACAGTCATCTAGCGGTGTTAGGACGCGCGGCTGTATTGGCATGTGGGTGACCTCCCGCAGGATAGCGCGATTAATATACCGGTCAAAACTTGTTGCAAGAACTAGTCATTTTAACTGAGACTTTAACAGCCTGCCGTGCAGCTCAATCATCTGTTAGAGATTGCACGCTGTATACCAGCTATATACATATCAATGCTGGCTATGTTGGTGTAGCCTATTGTGTAATACACAGTAGTTTGGCGGTGTTAGCGGTGTTAAAGCGTGCGGCTGTTTTGGCATGTGGGTGGTCTCCCGCAATGTAGCATAATTGATCTATCAGATTAAGAATTAGGCAGACTTACTGTATCTAGAAGGGACCTCTGGTCTTTCAGCAGTTGAATTGACAATAATGTCAGTCCACTATTATGGTCTATTATATGTGCTTCTCTATCTTCAATCTTAGACTGCAAGCTGCAGTACACTCGCATCACCACTACGTAGCATTCTTGCAATAGCGTCTCTAGGTTGCTATAGCAACGCATACGTATGAAGGGGCCGGCAGAGACGCGGCTACGCCCACCCCAGATGAAGTCGCAGTAGGCGACGAAACGGACGTCACGTCGGGTTATATGATGCTACGTTTTTAATAAAGTTACTCTAAGCACTGTGCTACTATTCTCAGTATACATGATAGGATCCTTTCCCAGCGATGAGTGTTGACTGATAGATCAATTATGCTACATTGCGGGAGACCACCCACATGCCAAAACAGCCGCACGTTTTAACACCGCTAACACCGCCATACAATAGGCTATTATACAATAGGCTACACCAACATAGCCAGCATTGATGTGCGTATAGCTGGTATATAGCGTGCGATCTCTAACAGATGATTGAGCTGCACAGCAGGCTGTTAAAGTCTCAGTTAAAATGACTAGTTCTTGCAACAAGTTTTGACCGGTATATTAATCGCGCTATCCTGCGGGAGGTCACCCACATGCCAATACAGCCGCGCGTCCTAACACCGCTAGATGACTGTGTGTCCCAGCATATGCAATAAAACGATCATTGATGTATATATAGCTTACACTTGGCGTGCGATCCCCAACTGAGGATTAAGCCGCATAGCTGTAACGGACGGCGACGGCTACACGCTGGCATTAACCAGTGCCCAAACATCTCTGGAATATATTAGCAAAATATACCTACAGGAAGATACTCACTACGTCTACATAACAGTATCGATTTGTGTACTAATGCTGCGGACCCGCGGGCATTACTAACACGTGATCTCGGCCAAACTTTTGTGCACAGATAGGCGCACGATCAAATACAGGATTTGATAATACAAACCATAGATCACACAGTGTGACCCATCATCACAGCATAGACACAAACACATACTGTGTGTCGGAGCTGCAGTAGTCATACCACAAGAGCACAAAACATGAGCTGTGTCTCTATCTGGCATTATTACAGGATTAAAACTTTCAACAACATTATTACATAGTGGCACCACTGTGAGTGATAACATACTTTTCAGGCCACAATACGTACCTGCTTAATGTATCACACAGTGGTATACATCTGGGAGCAGCATTCGTGGAAACGTTTGAGCATTTGCATCTGGGATAGCAGCCAGGAGTCGATACTATCACTACATAGAGTCTGATAGATATAACGTGATTCCTGATGTACATACTTACCCACGTGTGTGTCGAAGTGGCACGGCTGTATAAACAGTAGCACTACTTTATATTACTCATGCCAAGAATATTCCCTAGACTCCCACTCCCTAGACAAGGTGCATCTCTATACCTACACTTTAGGGACTAACTTCCTATCATTCATTACTATCCATCTACATACTCATGTATACCTAGCCAACAACTGATTTCCCTCTCTACACAATATGGTACTATAAAGGTATATTAATACCTCATCCAAAGGGATCTTTCAAGAGGAGGATCAGTGATTAGTGGCATACTAGAAGGTATACCTGTCGGTTTACTGAGAGGCAAGACATATCAGTAGCTTTATGTTTTTAAGAATTATTTTAATCACTAATAAAGTTTATATGTTGTATGTTTAGCGCATTCATTGACCAGGATTTAATACCACTCAGGTCTGCGGTGCGCCCTAGTGGGGATCTTTTCGTGTGTCTCTTACACACATATCCCTTTTGTCCATGTGTTTATCCCTGGCAGCACGCAACCTAAACCCTTTACGGTTATAAACCCTTTACGGTTATAGAGTTTAGAGCGAGGTTTTGCAAACTCTACCAATTAGACTGTAAGCTCCTCGGGGCAGGGACACCTCTTCCTTAATGTTACGTTTATGTCTAAAGCACTTATTCCCATGATCTGTTATTTATATTATCTGTTATTTATTTTATTACCACATGTATTACTACTGTGAAGCGCTATGTACATTAATGGCGCTATATAAATAAAGACATACAATACAATACAATACAATACATTGTTTACTTGTATCAAGTGATTCCAGATTCTGCCATATTATCTGCAATATATCTAGGAAACTGAATGTAGTCTTCTCATTGGGATCCAATTGTGCCTACTGTACAGTATATATAAACTCTTGATATGCAGTAAATATGTTAATATAGCAGGAAGAAGTCGCCTTACCTGTGGTGGTTAGAGCCAAGAACACAACGGTGTACAGGATTAAGGAGAACATATTGATAGAGAAACTTGATATATTTAATATATCAATGTACAGCAGCGGCAGCTCTTATTCGAGCAAATGTGGAGGGGGGGTGCGTGGGGGAAACGCGGCGGCGCGCGTTTCTGACTGGCGGCAGCTGGGGTAGATCCCGGCATGCCGCCGGCATTTACTTTAATAAAGTATGTCGCTACTGTACTGTTCTTTCTTCTTTAAGTTAGAGTAACACAAGCTCCGGTCCTGATATTTATACCCATGTTAGAGAGGATGACATAAGGCATTTGAAACAAATGTAGTTGACGTGGCAGTGATGTAAGGATTGAGAAAGTCAACAAAATAATTGGATGGGGCACCTGGCACACAGGTAGTGACTGTAATAACTACTATAAATCTCCCTTTCCTTATTATGCCAATATCATAACCCATCATTTTAATTAAAGTGCTTCACTGGCAACAGGAAATAGATATTACAAGTAATTTATAGAGATGGGCAAATTATTTACCAACATACACATATGCCACGAAAACAGCATTTATTTAAATGTTGGTAATTGCTCATAAAATTACTTGATTTGCCTAATTTTTAAATGAATTTTGTAGGTTTCACAGAAAAAAATAAAAGTTTAACAAAAGGGTCACCACCATAGACAGACACACTAAATGAAAGCAGGAACCAGGAAATCCTAAATTTACAGGTAGACTGGCACATGATGCTTTGTGCCTCCAGGCCTGTGGGGTCATATGGAATATTTTTGAATCACTGAGAATCCTGTTTTCTAAATCCAGGAATTCTATTGAGTTAATCTCCAAGGTGGGGCTTGTGATAGTGCAAAGCTCATCTCCAAATGAGTCTAGCTGACATTGGTGAGCCTCTGGGATAGATGTACAATGTGGTCATTTGTTGTGTAAAATGCTGGAGCTGACAGAATTGGCCAATCGGTCAGTGTCGGATCACAAACTGTCCACATGAGCTGAAGGTTTGAATAAAAAAATCCAATTCATATTGGGTTTGTTTCCAGGCAAAATCATACCAATTTGGGATTGTTAAAAAGCCAATGATGTATCTCTGGGGTTCACAATCATGTCACACATGGTTTTTAAGTGGCCAATCAAGAAGGGTCAGGGTTTTAGACAGCCAATGACATTGAGAGACAAAGGGAAGGATAAGGGAGTGATCACAGAACCATACTAATTGTGTAATAATAATAAATAAGGTAATCAAGTAGTGGGTGCAGACTGTGAGCTAACAAGTGAAACAGAAAAAGGGGGGGAAGGGAAACACAAAGTTATTGTGCCCCTAAAATAACTCACTAAACTGCACACCACTAGGTGTAAAAAATTATTTTTAATAGATTGACTTAAAACATATATTACCAAAGGTGGGTGTAACGTTAATAAAAATGAATTAAATCAAAAGTATCAAGCATCTATGTCGTGTAGTATGTATAATAATGATATCCCAATTAGCCAGCTAATGATGGTGGGATATGGAAGGCATACGATGCAAAAGGTCAGGGTGTTAACCCCTCTGTATCAGCTGTTAGACCAGATGGTGAATATATAAAGGTAAAGGGGACCAGATGGATAGTAAATAAAAAAATATCCAATCCTCCTAGCATGAACATTAAGTTGAACAACTCTGTGATAGTTGTCTGTCACGTGAAATACAAATCCTGTGAATACAGGGACTGGCATTCACAGCCACAGTGTTAGTGAGTACACAGCATATAGTAGGTGAGAGTACCTACACACAGAGGTAGGAGGAATGGTAACAGTACTCGCTGACTACACAAACTGGGCTGAAATAGCCTAGTTCTGTGATCTAAACATACTGAAACAGGAACCTACAAAAACTACATTAAAACAGCTCCAAGTAGGAGACAGACAACATTGCACATCCAACACGCATTTCCCTCCAGCAAAGGAGCTTCTTCAGGGACAAAGCTATTTCAGTCTAGTTTGTGTAGTCAGCGAGTACTGTTACCATTCCTCCTACCTCTGTGTGTAGGTACTCTCACCTACTATATGCTGTGTACTCACTAACACTGTGGCTGTGAATGCCAGTCCCTGTATTCACAGGATTTGTATTTCACGTGACAGACAACTATCACAGAGTTGTTCAACTTAATGTTCATGCTAGGAGGATTGGATATTTTTTTATTTACTATCCATCTGGTCCCCTTTACCTTTATATATTCACCATCTGGTCTAACAGCTGATACAGAGGGGTTAACACCCTGACCTTTTGCATCGTATGCCTTCCATATCCCACCATCATTAGCTGGCTAATTGGGATATCATTATTATACATACTACACGACATAGATGCTTGATACTTTTGATTTCATTCATTTTTATTCACGTTACACCCACCTTTGGTAAATTATGTTTTAAGTCAATCTATTAAAAATAATTTTTTACACCTAGTGGTGTGCAGTTTAGTGAATTATTTTAGGGGCACAATAACTTTGTGTTTCCCTTCCCCCCCTTTTTCTGAGCCAATGACATTAGCTGATGCAGACAGGCCTCCAGAAAATGAGGGATTAGAAATAAGCAGCAACCAGAGGCTGAAGCAGGATAACAGTCACACACTCCCAGTCTTCCCAGCATAAATTAATAACTTTATTTGAGCCATTTTAAAAAGGATACAAACATCCTCCAACATGTTTCACACCTACAGTATGGGAGCTTTATCAAGGAGTAACAAACATCAGTAAAAGCATAAACCTTTCATTGTGAATGGTGTCCCACATCATCTGCAAATTGCCAAACATCAGAACAAAAGACACATATCAGGGGATCAATAACATCACCATGGTAATCAAACACAAACAGCATAGTGACAACAATAGTTGTGTGATGCATACTACACAATGAATAACATAATATCTTGTGGGTAGTGTACAATGATCAGTTAAAAGAAATGAACCTCCATTTCATAATCACAGAATAAATGTGCTACAAATATAGAGTAATGTAAGAAAACTAGCTGTACAATTTCAAAACAATAAAACATTAAAAATAATAATAAAAGAGAACAAGAGCTATGAAGTCCCAATGGAAAATGTACTACGAAAAATCATACATTAGTAAATCAATTCATAAATATTTATCAATAAACAAATATTACTAATAAATAATACAACACGTTAAAAACATACATATATTATAAAGATATCTCTCAATGTAATACCTACAAAAACAATTGTGAATTGAATCATTTCTATACAAAATGAAATGATTTACAAAAATTACAAAACAAAATTCATAACGATCAAGTTGAATAATTGTAAGGACAAAATGTTCAGATATTTGTAAGTAAAATTGAATTTGATTACTATATATATATACTAATTGAAAAAGAAACAGAGAACCTTTAGGTCTATTTCTAGGTCCTATAGCATTATAATAATAATAATAATAATAATAATAATATACTCATAATATCTACATTTGAATTAGAATTCCTATTTCCCGCGTTTTCCTTATTTGTAGTACACACATTGTTTGTATTGCATGTGATTAATGAAGAACTCTCAGTGGAGAGAACATCCTCAAATTCTCATTGTAATTCCGAGTTATTATATCCTCTCTCTAAAAAAACGTTGAGAAAGTTCTTGTGATAGATTAATAAAGTCAGAAAAAGTAGAACAATTTCACCTAAGTTGTTAAAATTGCCCCTTGGGTATTCCTCGAATTACCACCTGGGGGTGACAGCTGTCAGAAAAGTATCCAGAGAATTGCTTTTGTGGAAAACCTCAGTCTTAATATTATCATCAAGATCTACATAAAGCAAAAGATCAAGATAATAAATGTGATGATAATTAAAATTGTGAGCGAAGAATTAATTAAAAGTGGTGTTTTTTAAATATCTAAAAAAAAGATCAAAGTGTATCCATATCCCCATTTAAAATAAGTATCAGATGGTATATAAATCTTTTATAAAAAAAAAATATATTTTCTCAAAAAAATATACCAGTATGTGACCTTGCTATAACCAGTGAAAAGGTTGGCATGTGATGGGACAAAACTCATGCCCATTGCTGCACCTCGTGTTTGTAAATAAAAAGAGAAAATGATTGTGTGTTTGTAAAAAGTGAATATTATCTAAAATTAAAATATTATGTGATAAAGAAATATCAAAGGGGTCCAAGAAATTACGGACAAAAGTCATCTCCAAGTTATGTTCGATAATAGTAAACGGTGAGGTTAAATCAAGAGTAACCCATATACATTGTTTGCACCATTTAATTGGATTGATGGGTCTCCAGAATCCAGAATATGGGAAAGCAATGCCCTCACAAAATGTTGTAAGAAACAATCAACGTAACGTGAGAGACCATCTCTCAAATATCTAATGCTCGCTATGAAGCATATCAGGGTCTTATGGGTGATGGTGAAAAATAGCTATCACCGGATTGAGGTCAACTATACTATCACATTCCTTATTAACACATCTGTTAATACAGTACACATTAATACAATGGCGGCCGCCTTTATCCTAATGCGGCCGAATCGGCGCAACTTTGATAACCGCGGGCAGATGCAGTTTTTTTTTTGCGTAATATGTTGCGGTATTTTAGCACTCGTAATATTCGCATTTTATTAGCGCTGTCTGCAATACCATCTAAAAACTCAGGGGGGGGGTTCGCGAGTTGTTGTCTTCAAAGTCTAATACTTTAGCAGTTCAACCTACGTCAGTACACAGTCTTCGTGTGCGCGTGCAGTAATTGTAAATTTGCATATTTATACATGCATGTGCAATACTGTATGTCTCATTTGAAAATTGTTGAAACACATAGGCGTGTACTGTAACAGGATCACATTTCGGCATATACAGCGCTCTCCCCTCACTCGCCCCCGCACACACACAGGATAATTTCCTGCACTGCAATGCAGTATTTCAACTTCTTATCTTACAGTATCTACAGTATAGTACACCTCTCCCACACCATTCCTTTGAATGTGTGTCTTTCTGGTTTCAATCACATTCCTGCTTGCTACATACTGTAGTTGATGATTACTGCACATGCATCTATAACCTCACCACTACTTGCTTGCGAAGTTCAAGAGTGAGTGACCAAAAAAAAAATATATTTATTTTCTCCTCATTTTTTATTTTAATTTTCTCCACAAGTCTGCCAAAACCATCTTGACATAACGATATTCAATCTGTGCTGCAGCTTTTGACTGCGACACAGTGCATTTGACTGACTGCACATGGTTGATTTGTGTGCTTTTTATGTATTTGGGGGTGTAGGGATCCAATTATTACGATGACCTGCCTTTTGAAAATATGTCATTTCTTTGAACTGCAGTACAGCTAATCCTTCATGCAGCTGTACCCTGTACCCCCTCCCCCACGCACGCACAAGGCTCGCTCAAGGATTTGAACCTCTTTCTTATCCACACCTCTACAGAGCCATTCCGTTTTTAAAGCTTGTCATTGTGTTTTTAATCGTCCATCCCTAGCCGAGCATCAGCTCTCTGCGCCTGCGTGTAATCCTCTTTGAGATGGGAGCTACAGTGCATAGCTGATGATTACTGCAATGGCAGCCAACCCATCGAACCCACAGGCCACTTCCTCCAATACGCTTCGACGACTCTGCCGCTGCTCTAACGGAAATCTACAGCCCATCTTCTCCACTGCTCTTCGACGACACTGCCGCTGGTGTCCCTGAGATCCATGGGTCACTTTCTTCATTACGCTTAGACGACTCTGCCGCTTCTCGCCCGGAAATCCACAGGTCACTTTCTCCATCCCTCTTCGACGATGCTGCCGCTTCTCTCCCGAAAATCCACAGGTCGCCTCCTCCATTCCTCTACGACTACACTGCCACTTCTCTCCAGGGAACCCCCATCTCATCCTCCATATCACCCATCCACCCAGATGTCCACAGCACGCCATGCACAAGAACCAGCTCGTTAGACTGCATGCTGAATGGGTTAAGTGTGGATATCCCCGGGAACTCTACTATGCTGTAAAGATAGATCTGCTTTTAGAGACCATGCTAAATATGGATCAAAGGATGCAGAAGATGGATCAATGGATGGAGAAGATGGATCGACGGATGGAGAACATAGAGACTGACATAGCGGGGATACATAATTTGCTCGGTGTTCATGCCCCTGTATCCCTGACGCCAGAGCAGGAGGGTGGCATGGATGTGATGAATGAGACCTTTGACCACCCTCCAATACCAAGCGCACCCCCTCCACCAGAAGAATTTGTGTACATGTATGCCGTTCACGAGGAACGTGACAACCCCGTCAAAACCACGCCAGGAGACAACACTGCGATCAAGACAGGAGGAAAGCTTCCGCCCAGACAACCTACCCTCGCCCGCCGCCACACACAAGCACACCCGCTCACAGAAGCACACCCGCTCCCAGTAGAACACCCGCTCCCAGAACCCAACCTACATACGCTTGCATCGATATGGTGCCCGACATCATCCTGCACGAGCTGCCCAATCCACTCAGGGAGAAGCATAGGGTGATGGGTGCTGGTTTACCCCAGAAGTAAGCTATGTTAATTTTTAAGTACCACATGTCCTACTTGGTGTACTTAGGGTGGGCAAACAATGTAAACTACGAAGGAAATCGCGAAAAAAGGGCGCTTCCTGAAAAATTAAGAAGGACTATTGTGGAGGAAGTGTGGCGCTATTTTTCAATTACAGACCCTTTAATGAAAATCGTTCGAGACTCCATCAATGGCATTTTGCACCATACAAGACATCGGCCCTGGAAGGACAATCTGCTGGGGATCCAATTTGCGTGACTGTTCAACTGTTGTTTATTTTTTGTAAATGTTTTTGTAAATGTTTTGACTTTCTGTACTTTAATAAAGGAGATGTTGCGTTTTTTAAATGTTATGAATAAAGAAATGTTTTTACTTACTGTACACAAGACCTGCACAATTCCAGTCTCTGAGGGCCGCAAACAGGCCCGGTTTTTAAGGTTATCCTTAAAACCGGGCCTGTTTGCAGCCCTCGAGGACTGAAGTTGTGCAGGCCTGACTGACTGTTCTGTACACCTTCCTACTGTAAATTTCTGACTTTCTGTATATACAGTACAGTGTAAATGTTTTCACTAGCAGTAAACCATACACCTGTTAATGTTTTGAATTACTGTAAACTTGAAATGTTTTTAAATTGTGCAGTATTTGTAAATAAATGTTTTTGTACTTACTCCACCAATAAAAGAAAATGTTGATTTGTTTTAAATTGTTCCATTGTCTCCTTGTATACTGTAACAAAATACAGTGTTTCTAGAACATACAGTACTGTCCAGGCATATTGTACAGTACTGTACTGTATACTGTAGGCATGGTCAGTACTTTACTGTACAAGAGTATTAAAACAATACATGCTGTACGGGTATAGAATACACATATGTACTGGAATGCATGTAGAATAAATGCATACTTTTTATTTTCGGGTTTATTAAACGGTATATATAAAAATGTATTGTATACGGACTGAAAACCACAGCATACTGTTTCAGGTATTCTATCCTAATCAATAACAACGGCGACTAAACTGTAGACTCCGGTACGTGTTTTTTTTTCAGATTCAGCAATATGCAGGCATTGTAACACAAAGCGATATTATCCATCGAAATCCCTCCATTTGCTGTTTTCCGCATGAGATGAAAAAGTTTACTTTTCTGAGAAAAAACAAAAGTACAGATTTTACTGTAATGGTCAGTCAATCCCCTAAAGAAGTTCCCACAGTCAGTCCCACCAATAATTTTCTCGGGGGGCGTCTCCTGTTCACATACGCATGCGCCTACTGTAGATGTGATGACACGCATATGCGTTTCAAGAAGGTTCCAATGCGCATGCGCCTAGCTTCCACCAATTGTGCAGTACAGGTATCTACTGCAGAAGCTGCTCAGCCAATGATATTGCTTACAGGAGATATTGCTTATTGCTTGATATTTCAAAAACAGAATAAAATACGGCAACATTACTAACCATAGACTTTGCCAATCAGCTGGCGCCGAGCCACTGCCAGTCCCGTATTCTTGATCATACACGTAGTTAACAGGTGACAACGGGACTTCTACACCTATAATCAGCTGATCAGGCTGGAAATTGCTTAGGTACATGCAAGCTTGCTTGAATCTGTACGCGAAATCCATCTCAGGCTGCAGGTATCCGGGCGGGGACAGACAGCAAGGGTTGTCGGTCACCAGGTTTTCACTGACGGTCGGACCGTTATTGGAAGCCGGTGCTGGTGCTGTCGCATTGCTTGCCTGCGACTGACGTTTCTTAGTTGGTTTTAACATGACCTTTTGCCTTTTGAAGTCTCCATGATCATAGATACGGGGAAAACCCGGTGATACACACCAATCAGTTTTAGATAAAATACCGATAAATTTGAACAACTGTTGCCATCTTATCATCTGTTGCATTAATCGCGGCCCATATTAAATAAGCGTACGTTCTGTCGGGTTTTTGGTACATGGACTGCAGCGGTGCACTCATCTCGGAACTTTCAGGACAATAGAACACCAGACACTGCGCATTTAGTTTTTAATATGAAAAGCCTAAATTGATACAGTATTGTAACTTCTTCAGTACCAAGGTCAATTTACAATAGACCACTGTGGTATTTTTTTAAACACCTACAAGTCGACACATTACTGAAGCGCATGCGCATTACAATTCATGAATATCTGCCATCTAGCGGATACGCGAAGAATTGCAACCAATTAAATCCGAACCATTATCAATAAACACATCAACCGCGGGTGTGAATGCAACATGAATGCGGTCAGAATGCGGCATGAACGTGGTGAAGAGCGGTGAAGTGCGTGGCATTCGGAAAAAATCCCCGGAAAAATTCGGAGATGTTGGAGAATAAACGGGGCAGCGGCTTTATCCCTGTAAGCTCAGAGCTCAAGCCACCACATCATATATATTTGTGTCAAATGGAGTATTACTAGGATTGTGACCTAATGTCTCTAATGGAAGGAGGACATTCTTAATAGGCGGGTCATTCACAGGTGCTTATCAAGTACTACAATTAAAAGGGGAGAACGGGTGAGCTTGAAATCAGGGAGAAGGTTTCACAAACCTCTATGTTGTTTTAGCAACTAAAATTTACAAACACACACAGCCCCTGTAAGCTCAGAACCTAAATCCACCACATCATATATATATTTGGGTCAAAAGGAGTGCTACTAGGATTGTGACTTCATACTGTATATACTGTAGAACAAAAGCCAAAACTCCCCTGTGCTACATCCACTTTGATAAATTATATAGTTACATTCTTATCTGTTTATCTTCTCATAAGCAAGAGCCATCTAGTTCAATTATTTGGCCAAAGTATTTTAATCCTACAACCACTTCACAGTATGGCCCTTCTTATTAATAAGAAAATCTAGAACTTCACCCACAGCTACAAGATTTCACAAATGTACAAGAACAATACATTTATTGGTACGGGTTGTGAGGAAATTCTGAGTTGGAATGAGTATTCCCAATTTGGAGATAAACCTCCCTGAGGTAGTGACTACTACTTTGAACTACTGTACCACTGGGAGTCTGTGCAAGTGTTTGATCTTCAACCTCTGGCTCCTTCATATTTCTCAGCGAGCACTTTATAAAGGTCTTTTTTGCATCAGCCAATGTGATTGACAGTTTTGTTTTTTAAACCCTATACACAACGATTTGCTAATTGTTCGAAAACATGTCCCTTCTTGGTTCACCAATTAAAGAACTGATGTGCCATGATTTAGAGCCCAGGCATACCTCATTGGCTGATTCAAAATCCCAAATTGGTATAATGTTGCCTGGACACACACCTAATATGGATTGGCTGTTTTTATTAAAATCCCAAGATCATCTGGACAGTTTGTAATCTGACACTGGCTGATTTATTTGTAGCCCCGAGGTTGTTTTTCCCTCCCTGGCCCCTCTCCGGGAGTGCCGTGTGGTAGCGGGTGCCGCCGGAGGCTGCACGGACCCGCCGGCACTTCGCGAGGGTGGGGGCCAGAGCAGGGAGCAGCGCTAGGTATCGCGGCGCAGGCCGGTTGCCGGGGACGCGATCGGGCCGTCGCTAGGGCCGCGATCGCGTTGTCACCGGCTCGGCGGCTGGAGGAGAGTGCGCCTCCATTGCGCGTTAGTTTGCGCATGCGCAGGAGGCGGCAAGCGCGCGATAGGACTCCAGGGATAGGGAGAGATCGCGCGAGAGTAGGGAAGTGTAGAGGGAGATTGAGGCGGCCATTAGGGGTTCGCGCATGCGCAGGGCAAGTGCGCACGCGGCCCCAATGCTTTAGGCAGCCCCTGGGGACTACAACTCCCAGGAGGCTTAGGGAGACAGAGGTCAGGTGCTCCCTTGCGGCCAATAGGGCTGGAGGAAGCTCAGCCCGGGAATATAGATACATTTCCCGGGCTTTGCAGAGTCAGTCAGGAAGAGGAGTAGGAAGGGTGTAGGGAGCGAGTGGCTCCTGCATCAGGTAAGGGTTCTCCTTAGGTGCCCAGGCAGGCCCCAATTCCCGGTAAGGGCAGGGGGTAACTGAAGAGGGACGGCCCTAGCTAGGGAGGTTACCCTTAGGTGTGGAAGGTGCAGTTTGGCAGTGCCACAGCGGATAGGGCTGTGCGCACTGGCAAATAGGCACAGCGTGCGAGCAGTGGATTTGCTGCGGGTTCCAGAGAATGGTGTGTATCGTTCTGTGTGTGTTGCTGCATGTGCTGGGCGCAGTGTGTGCAGCGTGTGTGGATGTCTGCAGGCTGACAGTGTGAGCTGTGTGTCTGCTGCAGACTGTTAGCTAGTTAATAGCTAGTTGTTAGAGTTACAGATAGGACTGGGTAGCTAGGGGAGGGGGGGGGGGCAGGTTATTGTTCCACAGGCCCTAGGAGTTTTCCCCAAGCCATCCCAGGTTGCGGTTCATCAGGGACAGGCCCTAGGTTAGGGTTCCTGTCCTGATAGGGTTAGTTAGGGATAGCGGCGGTTGCTGTTCCCGTGCGACGGTGGTGTTACCGAGAGACGGTTGCTATTCCCGGGAAGCGGTGGGGCCCTCGTTGGGGTCCACGGAGAGAAGTACCTGGATAGGATCAGACGGACGTCTGACCCTTTTAGAAGTGTGTTGCGGTCCCGAGCATCGGAGTGCTCGGAAGGTACTTCTGTATTATAAGTGCACCAACAGGCCTATTCATATAGTGACTGCGCAGTCACCCACGACCTCCGTAGGATTACGGGACATTGGGTGTGGGGGATCACAGGACACTGGGTGGGAACACCAGACATTGGGCTGAGGTGATGCGGTTAGAGCATCAGGTTATGTTATGTTATGTTATGTGATGTGTGACATGTCGTGTTAGTAAAGTGTTAGTATCTTATCTATGAGTGTTATTGTATTTCTTACCCAGGGCTATCTTTCATAACGGGGGATCCTGGGTAAGTGGAGGCGCTGCACCAGGTAATGGTAAGGGTTTCCCCAGGCTCCCAGCTAGCGGAGGCTCAGATCTCCTGGAGCCACAGGTGTTACGCAGTTACCCGTAGTCCCTTAGAGCAGGTGTGTTGCGGGGAAAGGAACCGGTTAGACCACGAGGGGCCAATGTGAGATTGGGTGGGTCGGCCGGTTCACAAAAAGGGCTACATATTCAATTAAACAAACGCTGTCTTTTTACACAAAAAAGGGTAGCCTTGTATATCTATCCCAGTGGCCCACTCCTTTGAAGAAGAATAATTTAGTGGAGACGCTCAGCACTATCACAAGCTTCATCTTGCAGCTTAGAATTCCTGGATTTAGGAAACTGGATTCATCTTCATCTGGACTCACTGTGGATTTTTCCACTGGCCTGGAAGCACAAAACTTTGTTCATCAGTCTCCCCGCTACCCGCTTTCTTTTAGTGTGACTGTCTTATGGACCCTTTTGTTATTCTGTTACCTTCTTCTGTGAAATCTACAGTATTATTATTTCTAAGTAATATAGTGGTGCAACAGTATAATTATATTTGCCGTTGGCACTGGTTGCCCTGTTTGATATTTTAGTTTGGTTTATAGGGTACATACTGTAAGTGTTTGCTTACATAATTACTTGGCAAATGTATGTCATTAAATATTGTAAACTAAAGATTAAGGCTAGAACTCTGAGAAAATAATCTTACCTTTAATCATCTGAGGTTTGTTGTACAGACTTAACGGGTGATTATTTTATTCAGTCTCTGGGTTACAATTTATCTAGGCTTTAAACAGAAGTTTTTATAACAGGGGTTTGTGATCTATACTGTATGATGGCTCCTTTTAGCAGCTCTAACCTGATCAGTGCTTTGGTACCTTGCAACCCACTCACCCATGATACATGCAACTATACATTTCTTTATTACAAGTGAACATATTATATGACAGATGTTGACAAATATTCACAGTGTTATCACCGCAATGTTGAAAATAAACACCAGTAATATGACACAAGTACAGAATGAAAGTGACAATAGCATACCTTTAAACAAATGAACAAACTACATCTTGACCATCAAACTGTCTGGTTCATGCATTGTTTAAAAAATATATTTTTAACTTACTTTTCCAGCTGGAGTATATATATAATAGAGTTTAATAGAAAATCTTTCTACTCTACTCTCTCTCCATTGGGCAAGACTAAGAATAAATAAAATAAAAAATGGGGGTTGGGCTTTCTCAATAGACTGGTCATTCGCAGGTGCTTATCAAGAACTACAATTAGAAAGGGAGAATGGGTGAGCTTGAAACCAAGGAGGATGTTTCACAAACCTCTACAGGTGTATGTTGTTTTACTGAAATTTACAAAGAGACACAGCCCCTGTAAGCTCAGAACCCTCTACCCCTCTTCCATACACTCTTGCCCCTTCCCTTCCTCCACTCGTGCCCGTTCCTCTGCGGCGCGGTCTGCGCGGTATGATGCACGTTTGGGTCACGTGCGCGGCTCCCGCACTGTGCGTACATGTTCCCGGTCACTCTTTACCCCCCGTGGTGCGCGCATTCCTCGGCTTGCCTCTATCACCCCAGCCCCTGTCTTACCTGGCTCCTCCGCCTCTCCTTCCCTTCCGCCTCCGCTGCCGAGCATCTCCCCGGCGGTACGCTCCTCACGCCCTGTGACACGCACGGTGCGCGTGCATAGCAGCCTTACAGAAGGCGCGCGCACCCGCTCCAGTTATCGTCCGCCCCCGAACGTTAGCTCCGCCCCCCGTGGCTTACAGGCCATCTCTCTAGATTATTTCCCTGTCTCCTCCCCTGCTCTCTCTGACCTATCCCTGAAAACACTCACTCAAACCTCTGCTCCTCCCTTCATCTCTATTGGTCCTCCTTCCTTTATAACCCCACTCTGTCCCCTTTGCTCTGCATAGCTTTCCTGTAGTTCCTGTGTGTGCAGTGTCTATGCCCAGCTCCCTTGTCTGTTTCAGCTTTTGTTCCTGCTCCTGTTTGGATTCCCTTGGTTTGAACTTGAACACTGCTTTGGATTTGACTACTCTACCTGCCCTTGAACCCTGGCTTACGGACATCACTACGCTGCTATCTCCAATCTTTGAACTCTGGCTTACGGACTTCACTACGCTGCTCTCTCTTATCCTTGAACTCTGGCACTTGAACATTACACTCCGACCTCTGGCACCCCGGACTCAGCAAGTATACGTTAACCCTTTCTTACCAGGCCCGGCAACGCATTACCACACTCCGGGCATGCCCTCACTGCTGTGGATGCGTCTTATACCCTTACCCACCTCAGTACTGGGGACTGGCCAGGTCTGCGGGCATACAGGCGTTACATTATGCAGAGCCCAACAAATGCAGACCCCCCTGAGGTGGGCTAAGGTGTTTCCGTGGAACATTTGCAATTTCTAAGCAACCAACCTACCACTGTTACACAGCAACTTTCCAATTTATCTCTCCGGGAAACCCCAGTAGCCCCGTCACCCCCGGCTCCTGTAGCTATAAGTAAACTGGGACCACGTATACCACCTCCCAACCTGTATAATGGGGACCCCCTCGTTTGCCGAGAATTCTTGAATCAGTGCGAAGTTCAATTCGAGATGTCCCCGTCCCTCTTCCCTACTGGTCGTACCAAGGTGGCTTACATCTATGCCCTACTCACTGGCGACGTACTCGCTTGGGCTTCTCCTCTCTGGGAACACAAACCTGAACTAACCCAAGATTACCCCAAATTCCGATGTGAGTTCCAACTGGTGTTTGACATGCCAGCACGTAGGGAGACTGCTGCTTTTTCCTTGTTACATTTCTCTCAGGCTCGAAGGTCAGCTGCAAGATACGAGGTGGAGTTCCGCACAATCGCAGCAGAGACCCAGTGGAACGATGAAGCTCTCGCTGCAGCATACTGGCACGGTTTGTCCGAAACTCTTAAGGATGACCTCTCAGCCCACGCTCGACCTTCTTCCCTTGAGGAACTCATTGCTGTCAGTATCCGGATGGATCAGCGCACTCAAGAAAGACACCACGAGCGTCACTGTTCCCATTCTCTCCTGTCTCCGCTTGTTTCTCCTAGGTCTCCTTCTTCGGTCTTCCCTGCATTGGATGCCCCTGAACTGATGCAAATTGGTAGCCAACAGCCTCGGGCTGCTGAGAAAGCACAACGTCGTGAGGAAAGTCTCTGCTATTATTGCGGTTCCTCAGAAAACCGACTTCATCACTGCCGCCTGAAACCGGGAAACGGGAACGCCCAGAAAAGGTAGAGGGGCTTTTACTGGGTACTATCTCTCCTTGTCCCTCTCTCCCTAAGGAACTACAGAAGAAAATATTTCTCCCTGTAACTCTGGCGGGTCCTGATCTTCAAATAAAAGTGGAAGCGTTCATCGACTCCGGGTCTGGTGGTAATTTTCTTGATCACTCCATCGCTGACAAAAACAAAATCCCATTAGTCAAGAAAAAGTCGCCCATCGGCCTGGAGGCTATCGACGGTAGACCGCTCCAACCAGCCTTCATCATTTGGGAGTCTATTCCACTTACCTTGACCACCACTGTCCAGGTTATTCTGGGATTGCCGTGGCTCCAACTCCACAACCCGCGTATTGATTGGACCAATGTGTTGCCCATCCAATGGTCGACTACCTCTGAGAAGACAGTTACTCCTCCTGTGGCTGTGCTCGCTGGCCTCGACACCACCTCATCTAACCACTCTGCTTTGCCGATGGTGTATCACGAGTACTTGGATGTCTTCAATAAGGGACAGGCTGAGGTACTACCTCCCCATCGCCCCTACGATTGTCCTATTGATTTAATTCCTGGAACCATACTTCCTAAGTCTAAGTCGTACCCCTTATCTGTGCCTGAGACAGAGGCGATGACGTCTTATATCCAGGAGAATCTTGAGAAAGGGTTCATCCGCAACTCTGCCTCCACCGCCGGGGCAGGCTTCTTCTTCGTGAAGAAGAAGGATAGCTCTTTAAGACCCTGTATCGACTTTCGTGGGCTTAACAAAATTACGGTAAAAAAACGATACCCTCTCCCTTTAATTTCCAAACTCTTCGACCGTCTTCAAGGAGCTTCTATATTCTCCAAACTCTATTTAAGAGGAGCCTACAATCTTATTCGAATAAGAGACGGGGACGAATGGAAAACCGCGTTTAACACGCGTTCGGGACATTATGAATATTTAGTGATGCCGTTCGGCCTGTGCAATGCCCCTGCTGTTTTCCAAGAGTTCATGAATGATATCTTCCGGGACATTTTGGGAACATTCGTCATAGTATATTTGGATGACATCCTCATTTTCTCTAAAAACTTGGAGGACCACATTTGCCGTACCAAACTGGGTCTGTCTCGGCTTCGTGCTAATCGCCTCTACGCAAAAATGGAGAAATGTCTGTTCCATCAGGCTTCCACAGCCTTCCTAGGCTATATTATCTCTGACAAATGCTTTACCATGGATCCCGAGAAATTGAAGTCTGTACTCGACTGGCCCTTGCCGAATTCACTCAAGGCCATACAACGCTTCCTTGGCTTTGCCAATTACTAACGGAAATTCATCTGTAACTTCTCTACCATTGCACTACCTATCACTGCTTTGACCAAGAACCTGATCCGATTGTTTGGTCTCCCGAAGCCATCGAAGCCTTCGAGTTCCTCAAAAAAGCCTTCGTGTCCGCACCCATCCTACGGCATCCAGATACTTCCCTTCCTTTTACTTTAGAAGAAGACGCCTCTGATGTGGGAGCTGGTGCAGTGCTTTCTCAGAGATCCACCCCACAGGAAAAACTCTATCCTTGTGGATTCTTCTCTCGGAAATTCTCTTCGGCCGAGAGAAATTACGATGTCGGGATCCGTGAGCTTCTGGCCATCAAATTGGCTCTCCAGGAATGGAGGCATCTTCTTGAGGGTACCAAGGAACCCATTGCCATCCTCACCGATCACAAAAACTTATTGTACATTGAGGGGGCTCGTCGCTTTGGATCCCGTCAAGCTTGATGGGCAATGTTCTTCTCTCGATTCAATTATACTATTTCTTATATTCCCAGCACCACAAATATCAAGACTGACGCTCTTTCTCGCCAGTTCTCTACGGAGAACGACTCTAATGAATCCTCAGAGACAATCCTTCAAGCTAAATTTATAATTTCCGCCAATAACTTTGATGTCTTGGACGAAATTAATAAAGCTCGGGTTCACATCCCCAGCAGATTTAGGGTGCCAGAAGGTCGCTTGTACGCAGCTTCGCGTTTTCGCCATAAGATACTTCTATGGGGACATTCTTTGAGATCTGCCGGTCATCCAGGCTTCAAGAGGACAGTAGACCTTATTAAACTGACTTTTTGGTGGCCTAAGATGAACAAGGACATTTTCGATTTCACCAGAGCTTGTCCGGTCTGTGCCCAAAGCAAATCCGCCTGACACACACATTTCCGGTCTCCTCATGCCTCTCCCAATTCCGGAACAACCTTGGAAGCATATCTCTATGGACTTTATTGTGGAACTTCCCAATTCTAAAGGGATGAATACTATCCTCGTTGTAGTAGATAGATTTTTCCAAGCATTCACACTTTATATATGCGGATACCACAGAGGACTACGACGCATGTGCAGTGACTGAGACACAGTCCGCGTCATCATGCAGCCCATGGAGAATCTAACAGGAGGAAATCGGCATTCAGAATGACTGCGCATTCGCGGAGCATTGAAACGCACAGCGCTGTATGCGTTTCATTATACAGGATAAAGAAGAGTGAGCTAGTCAAAGATGGATACCGCAAGACGGACTGCGCATGTGCAGAGACTGAAACGCATTGTGTTCCACTACACAGGACCCAGGAGGATGACATCATCGGACATGGACGCAGCATAATGAAGATGGAGGAAAAATCTGTGGAGGCAGCCTTGAGGCAGCTGAATTAGAGGTTATATGATTGCATCATGGGTGTGGACATTGGAGGAATGGAGATATGCAGCACATGCTTTCTATCTTTGCTAATTGGACATATTGCACTATGGGGATTAGGGTGCTATTTAAATGCTGTCTTTTGGGATTGTGTGTTATGCCACTATGTCACTTGATAAAGACCTTTCAGGTCGAAACGTTGTGTTGGCTCAATAAATGAGTTGAGATTTGCAGCAATCTGTTGTGCCATGTGTTCCTTCTACTACTGATCTAGGACTGGAAACAGGCTTTCGTTCATGCACGGGAGCACCGGTAATTGTATCATTCTAACCATTTTTAAGGTGTGCAGCATTTACTTCATATACCTGGCATGTTATGTTAACCACCATATATTATTAGCAACTTATTTGAGGTTTTTATCTGTGTTCCTTTTCTCATAACTATATGTGCAGCTAGCTGACTGGCCGGTCCTGTTAGGGAGAGGGTCTATTGTGTACCCTCTCTTGCAATTTTTATACATAGGTGCTATTACACATTGTTTATTCCTATCGCTTACGTTTGTATTTGTTTGATATTTGGTTTATCCTTTATTCATTTTTGTAAGGGGTTGTCAGGGAATGTTTTTTTATTTATATGTGTTTTGTATATGTGACGTTTATAATAAACTTTATTTAGTGAGTATACCCGTGTGCTAATTCTCTGTTATATATATATATATATATATATATATTGTTCAAAACCATCTTCCTTTGTGGTTCACTTAAAGACCCGGTGTGCCATGATTTAGAGCCCCAGACATACTGTGACGATGAGGGGGTAACCAGGCACAAGCCTAATAAAGGTCAAGCCCACTTGGTTGTTCATGATCATGTTTTGGGGTCCTAAAGTGTCAGCTCTTGGGCCTGACTGTTGTATTTGTACTGCCATGCATTGTATGAAAATATGTGACAATAAAGAATATATGCCTTTTGCCTTTCCAGAAGTGGTAACTGGTGGAGATTCTCAGGCTTTGAGTTTCAGGATGAACTTTGCGGTAAAAGTGTTTTCGGATTGTGTCTAGATAGCCGGGTCCAGAGTTGCTGGCCACCCCAAAAATGTATCCGGGAGCCGAATCAGATTCCCGGGTACATGTAGACACAGACCTCCGCTGAAAAGCAGTTAAGCGACTCACCGCCAGGATGCCCTGCTTCAGCACAGACTAGAAAGGCAAAAGGGGGCATAGGGATATGGTATCCCAGGTATAGTCAGGATTCCTGGTTTAGGGGGAGTCCCCCACAGTATATGCCCCAAACCCCCGGACCCAGAATAGGGATTCAGAGTGTCTCCAACCATCCATGAGGTTGCAAGAGTGAAATTATTTCTAAGTCCAGCATCGGTACAATAGAAGCAACTCTGAAACTTAACCTAAGAGTTATATGAAGCAACATGGTTAGTAAACTTCTTATAGGAAGGTCTAGGAGCTTTGAAGATGAACGAGTGCATCTTTTCAGTAGATCCTAGGGGACGAGGGACTTAGAAGAATTTTGTAATAAATATCTGCCAAGATGGCAGAATTAGGAAGACCCTTAAGAGGAATGAAATGGGCCTGTTTGGGAAATCTATCAACAATAACGAGAATAGTATTCATCCCACAAGACACAGAAAGCTCAACAATTAAGTCCATCGAGAGGTAGGTCCACGGTTGATCCAGAATGGGTAAGGGACGAAGCAGACCAGACGGCTTGTTGCGGGCGGACTTATTTAGAGTACAGATGGAACAGGAGTTCATGAATTCCTTCATATCCTTAGACATATTAGGCTACCAAAAAGTGCGTCTGATCAAATCAAAAGTCCTCTTTGTACCCGGGTGACTGGCAGACCTAGAATAATGACCCTACTCAAGAATTTTCAGGTAAAATTGAGGTGCAGCATACAAACAACCCACCGGCACCTCCATACCCTCGGGAATGAGCGTCTGAGCCTCCAAGATCTTGTCCAGAATATCAAAAGAGTTAGCTGAAATTACGTATTTGGTGGGAAGAATAGTCTAAGGAATGTCTTCAGATTTGTCTTCACTGACGACTTGATGGGATAAGGCGTCAGCCTTTAGATTCTTCGTACCAGAAATGTAGGAGATTATATAGTTGAACCTGGAATAGAACAATGCCCAGTGAGCCTGACGGGAGCCGATGCGATGGGCACCCTCAATATATAATACATTTTTATGGTCCGTAAGAATTGAAAAAGGATTTTCAGTACCCTCCAGGAGGTGTCTCCATTCTTGCAGAGCAAGTTTGATGGCCAAGAGTTCCCTGTTGCCAACATTGTAGTTTTGTTCTGTGGGGGAGAATTTTTTGAGAACCCGCAAGGGTGTAGTTTATCCTGGGGGGGATAGTCTCTGTGAGAGTTCGGCTCCTACTCCAATATCCGAGGCATCTACTTCCAACGTAAAAGGAAGTTTAGGGTTCGGATGGCGTAAGATAGGAGCAGAGACAAACGCTTTCTTCAGGGTTTCGAAAGCCTGGCATGCCTCAGGAGACCAGGAGGAAGTGTTCACATCTTTCTACCTCAGGGCAGTTATGCGAGCCACTGTGGCAGAAAAATTACGGATACATTTACGACAATAATTGGCGAAGCCAAGAAACAACTGCCTTAAGTTTATCAGGATACATAGAGAATCCCTTATCAGAGATAATGTTTCCCAAGAAAGAAGTGGATGTTTGATGAAAAAGACATTTCTCCATCTTGGCATAGAGATAATTTTCACGTAGACAGGAGAGAACTAACTTGGTGTGCTGGATATGCTCGCATATAGATTTAGAAAAAATAAGAATATCATCTAGGTAGACAATTACAAAAATGTTGAGAACGCCCCGAAAAATATCATTCACGAATTCTTGAAAAACAGCTGGGGCATTACAGAGTCCAAACGGCATGACCAAATATTCGCACCCGCAGCAGCGAGAAATGAGCCTGGCAGGCAGGTTGTCAACGTAGCCGGGTCTGGGTTGGAGAGAGTGGGTTAGTAGGTACTTGCCAGGGTCTTGGATTGGAGAAGTCAGAATAGTTAAGTCCGTTAGCTGTGATCTGGGGTTGGAGATGTCAGAATCGTGGTAATCCGTATAGCCGTGGTCTGGGGTTGGAGAAGTTAGAGTTGTAGTGGTCTGTATAGCTGTGGTCAAGGTTGGAGATGTCCGCAGAGTAGAAGGTTTGCCGGGGTCAGTATCCAGAGGGGGTTCCAAGGTCAAGCCGGGTCGGTACACGAAGAATCAAGCTGCACGGTAAACACAGGACAAGGGAGCAAGGCACAACAAAATGCAGGAGCTCAAGGCTACAAACAGTTATGCTCAGCAGAGCAGGTGTGAATGAGCAAGGTATATAAGGAATAAAGGATCCAATGAGACAAGGGGTGGAACGGAGACGTGGCCTCCACGGAGGCATGGATTGGCTACAGGAGACAAGTGGGCTTGGAGAATACTTGCCACACAGCTGGGGAGTGGTGCACGTCATCACGTGTGCACAGGGCGCACGTGAGAAGCGCGACGCGTCCGAGGGGGTGGAGCCAAGCTCCGTGGCACTCTAGAAGAGCTCTGTAAACAGAGTGTGGATGCGCACATGTACTGGTGCCAAAGCGGAGGTCTGAGGCAATGCAGGTAAGGAGGGAACACGTCGCAAAGGACGTGTTCCCTGATTCCTTACATATATGTTTATGCACTGTATATGAGCTGGGGAATTTCCAAGTCCCTGGTTCCGAGAGAGCAGATGGCCACCAGGCTTGGAGCCAATAAGTCTGCTCGGTTCAATATACTAAGTGGCAGAGGTGCCAGGTTGGCGCATACACCTTTGCAAAAATGAAATTTGTGCCCGCCCAGCTTCAGGGTACTGGCAAATCGCTGATAGGCTGGTGGAAATATTCCCACGCTCTGATTGGTTGAGGTATTCTGTGAATGGGACTGAAATCCTATAAGAAACCTAGCAGCCAATCAGCGCAGGAGATTCTAAGCGCCAAAACTGCAGCGGTAAATTCAAAGATGCTCTGTGAGAAATGTCAGTGAGCCTGCTTCGGAAATTTCAAGGCGAGAATTTTTCTAAGTCCCACTTTTCGGGGCCAAGTTCTCAGAATACTTTGTAGCGTTCGCAGATGGAACTGCATGCCGAAAAGAGTACCCGAACGTTTGGTACTCGCTCCCTGTCAAGGGATTTCAGCACCTCCAGAGGGGAAAGAGTGGTGGCGTCAGGAACTGCATGCCGATTTCAGTTCCAGGACTTTTCGGGCTTAGTCATCTAATGGACTTTGTAAAGACTTTGTTTTCTGTGCTATTTCACTAGGAAAGGTTTGTTGTGTTGCCCAGACCTCCAGAAAGTGTGTTCCCTCTTGTTTATTGTAATTCACTTTGTGTATGTCTGTTTCTAACGAGTAAATTGCAATTTGTTTTACGTCTTGGTTTTGCTCAGTGATATGATCCCGGTATAAAGGTGTAAATTCCTGGTCAGCCGTGACACATACATCATTGGCTAATTTACAATCCCAAATTGGTCTAATGTTGCCTGGACACACACCCCACATGGATTGGCTGTTTTTATTAAAATCCCAAAATCATCTAGACAGTTTGTAATCTGACACTGACTGATTTATTCAATTAAACAAACGCTGGCTTTTTACACAAAAAAAGGGCAGCCTTGTATATCTATCCCAGAGGCACACTCCTTTGAAGTAGACTAATTTAGTGGATATGCTTGGCACTATCACAAGCCTCACCTTGCAGCTTAGAATTCCTGGATTTCGGAAACTGGATTCTATCTTTTACTGGACTCACTGTGGATTTTTCCACAGGCCTGGAAGCACAAAGCTTTGTGCACCAGTGTCCCCGTAAGTTTATGTTTTCTTTGTACCCGCTTTCTTTTAGTGTGACTGTCTGTATTATTGACCCTTTTGTTATTCTCTTACCTTTTTCTGCGAAAGCTACAGTATTATTATTTCTAAATAATATAGTGGTGCAACAGTATAATTAAAATTGCCGTTGGCACAGTTTGCCCTGTTTGCCCAGTTTGATATTTTAGTTTGGTTTATAGGGTACATACTGTAAGTGTTTGTTTACATAATTACTAAGCAAATGCATGCCAGCAAATTATAGGAAGCTAACAATTAAGGCTAGAACGCTGAGAAAATAGTCTTACCTTTAACCATCTGACGTTTGTTCTACAGACTTGATGGGTGATTATTTGATTCCGTCTCTTGGTTACTATTTAACTAGGATTTTAACAGAAGTTTTTACAGCAGGGGTTTGTGGTCCATATGAAGGCTCCTTTTAGCAACTATAACCTGTCAAGTGCTTTGATACCCCCAACACACCCACCCATGATACATGCCCCTGTAAGGGGTAATCCCTCCCAAGGAACAAACTGCACTAATGGCAGTGGCATGCTTTGTTTTTTTATACATTTCTTTATTACAAGTGAACATAATATATAACAGATGTTGACAAATATTCACAGTGTTATCACCTCAATGTTGAAAATAAACACCAGTAAAATGTTACAAGTACAGAATGAAAGTGACAATAACATACCTTCAAAAAATGTTACAGTCGCGTGCATCGCTGTGTTCTGTCCAGGAGACAGACCCACTAGGCAGAGGTGAGAGGTGAGAGCAGCGACCGACACGTACCTGAGATCTGAATCCTGATGAGTAGAATAGTAGGGTCAGGAGAAGGCAGCGGTCAGGTCAGGAGAAGGCAGCGTAGTAGTAATCAGAGTTGCGATGTGTGTCAATGAGGCAAAGAGACAGACAGGCGGGACAAAGCTTCCTGCAGGGATCAAGGTTAGCAGAACCTTGCTCAGGCAAGGAAGAGAGGGGAATGAAGCCTTATAAAGGGAGCAGACAGGTTCAGGCAATAGGTCCAGAATGAGGCTGATTTCCTGCCTCGGTGGCCGTGATGGTAGAGGCAGATGTCCTGCCTCGGTAGCCATGTTGAGGGATCATTATACTTCCTGACACACCATCTTAAGTCTTTAAATTTCAAAAAGGGGCATTCCTCTGTAATCTCTCAATATTTTGGAAAATGCTGCTTAAGGGATCCCTTTCTATGATGTTAGTTTTATATTACACAACTCCACATTGGGGACTTTTAGCTCAGTAACTGTTACACCATGCACCACTGAAGGGTTAATATATGAACTATTAATCACACAGCTATCCCAATTTATATATCACAACTGGTAAATTTGACTTAGACCGTAACACTGCGGTAAACAATGGGTTAAATCACTGTAGACCATTGTCTCTTGTATCTCATTTTAATTTCTTTCTTTTCCTTTGTAAAATGTCTTCCTTTAATGAGACATAGAATACTTGCATAAGCAAGCGAAAGAACCCCTTTAGAACAAAGCACTCGTAAAGTGAAAAAGTATGTGTAAATAACTAAACCTTTATTAATAGCTTATGGGTAACAGTGAACACAAAACTCTTAAAATACAAATTAAACAACTAACTCCCAGTCCTTAAACCAAGGCTGGTTTGACATGTGAATCTAGGGAATGGTAATTGCCTGGCAAAAGCAGAATGGATGTTTAGCTAATGCCTCAGTGTGGTATATTGCTGTAAAAATGGTTATATATCTATCACGGACAGACCTGACCAGACATATGAATTCGTACCTACACTGACTGAATTGATTCAAAGAGTATATTGGTGTTAATACATAAGAGTACTTAATGTATATGAATCAACCGAGATATATATAAAAATCCCTAGAAACGGCGCGTAAGTATAACATGGGTTAAAAAGGCTACTATGTAGCTAGAAATAGGCAAAGGATTGGATGCGTATTGTAATGAAAATATCAGCATGTCATTTACACATTGTCTGTTTATAATCAAATACCTCAGCGTGCACAGGAGTTCTCACAGAGGTAAATCTTAACTAGTGAGAGACTTCCCACGGGCTTCCGTGGAAACGGCACAGTATAGTGTTGTAGTTGAATGCAGCTCTGAGATTACTCCTGCAAGGGTGAGCTGTATCGGCGCTTTTCTACCCCCATTGGGACTTCCCCCCACCCGGCTAACTAATGTTCTGTGGTGTTCATTAATACACCACGCCGGGTGGAGTCCCTGTAACTTATGCTTAGCATATATTGTTAATATACTATGCGTTCTGTGCCTTAAACAACTACGATCATATGTATAACTTATTACATCTATCTGCATAAGGGGTATGCGCTAATAACACCATCAGACTTGGCTTATAAATTGTTTCATAAACTTTGACAGAGAATTGATTAATGTATTTACTCTACCAGGTTTATTAATATGTTTGGTGGTGTTCACTAATACACCACACCTGACTGGAGTTGTATAAAGTACATTGTATATACACTAAGAGGATCTAGCATATACGCATGGGGCTTTGTTTATTATCCTATGTAACGGTATTTCTGGCCCGGCCTGACCCACCCAATCTCACATTGGCCCCTGTGGTCTAACCGGCCCCCATTACAGTGTGGTAGTGTCTGATGGTGCACCTGTTGGCAAACAGGACTCCTGAGTCTCCCGCATGATGGTGTGTGGGGAGGACCCGTCCAGACAGGCAGCTGAGGTAGTGTGCTGAGTCCTACCTAGTTCCAGTGCAGCGCCTCCACCTCATCAGGGTCCCTTCGGTCACTTGGGGATGGTCCTGGCGAGGAACTCCTCTGTGGTGCTCCTCTCTGTACATTCACTCCACACATGTACACGAGAGGGTTTGTGATTAAGAGCATCTTTATTGCTTGAGGTGGGCTAGCTGCCCTCCACAATGGGGTGTACTTAGCCCTCCATCTTCCAGCTGCTTCCCTCCGAAAGGTACGCCTTCCCTTAATAGGTGGGTTCCCTATCCCCGCAGGGATCTCGGCCCTGTGCCAGGTCCCTGGTCACAGTTCTCTCAGGCAGCTTGTCTCTGTCTGCTTGTGCTGCCAGACTCACAGCTCTGCATTCAGACTACTGCAACAATGTTGCAGACCTCCATCTGCCTCTTACTGAACACAGCAGCACAGCAACAGGAACTCCTCAGCAACAACTCAGAACTGGACTAACTTTGGATCAGTGCTGTGCCTTATGTATCCTAGGAACAGGCACATCTCTGATGTCACTAACCGTGGACACACAGCATGTTGTCACTTCCTATGGGACATATGACACCTCACCAGGGTGTGAGGGCAAACCTCCATGATTACTGCTGGCATGCCCATAACTTACCAGGCCTTACTGTCAGCAGGAGAGATGACTGCAGCCATTTTACAGAATGGTTACATTCGTCACCCTGGTAACCCCATCCCACCTTCCCCAGACGACTGTGACTCTAAATTTGACATCACCTTTCTGCAGGTGAAGCACTGTAAAATGGAAGACATACACATATTGTATACAACATTAACAGTACATAACTTCATCACACAGTATAACAGCATACATCCATAGACTTTGGATGATAACAACCCAGGATTACTCCCCTGATGCGGAGTATCCATTACTGGTCCTACCAGACCCCGTCTTCTACGGTGCTTGCGCACAGCATGGTCCACTAGGGCTTAAAGCAGCAATGCTGTAACCCTTGGCTATGCGCGACACTTCTCATCTTAACCCCGCCGGAGTACACCAATCTCTTCCTGTCCTATCCTGTCATCCTCATCAGTTGCCATATCCCCTATCATCACCAGTGGAACCCAATTTGTAAACTATCAATTTTCTTCTACCTTTCCAGGGGGTTCAGGGAACATACAGTACTCCGACCTGTGGGGCGCTTGTGTACTTAGCTTAATAGCCCTCTCGGCACGCACGCTGCTCCTAGACTCGCTCTGCGTATCCCCTGCCCTCCCTGGGCAACACCCATACAGGCGGCCTGTGCTGTGTCCAGGGTTCAGATAAGTATCCCAGACTCCATAGGCTCTATATAATGCTAGACCATATCTGAACATCGTTCCTGCATTCTTCTCTTCTTACTGGGCCGTGTTGTAATTGTCCTTACTGCCCAACATCAGTCTCCTTACGTTCTCACGACCCCCACTTAGTGAGGTCCCCCTCTCTGTATACCCAAAGAAGATATTCCCCCCAGCGGTTCTTTCCACTGAGCAGGCGTGGACCATAGGTAATGATCCCGGTACCTTTTCCTTTCTCTGACCGATCGGGTTACATTAGGCACCCACGGGCATCAGATGCCATACCCTATGCCCTCCACCCCTGGACCACACCCTCCGAAAACACAACCGTTCATAAAGTCTCGTCTCCCCATTCCGTTAACCTCACAGTTTCCTGTGTCGAGCCGGGTCCGCACAGTCCCGAAAACTGGACGTGGACCCAACGGGACAAAGGTGACTGGACAGGGGCTTTATCAGGGCATGGGTTTGGGCGTAGGCGACAGGTAATTGGCATCACAGCGGGGTTCCGACCAGACCCGCTCTCTGCTCCATCTCGGATAGTCCCGTAGTCATTGTGCGGACAAGTGCCGCTGGTCTGGGCCTCACCGTTCCAAGCTTCCCTCCGCCACAGCCCTGCACAGAACTGCGCCTGCCATCCATGCTTGTGATCATCCAGTGAGACGTCCGGCAGGCAGGCGAGCAGAGACAGACCACTAGCACCACGACGCTTTGCAACTAAAGCGTTGCTTTACCCTAGGAGGACCTATCGGCAAATTCACTCTTTCATTCGATCTTCCTGCTTCCCCGCTTATACGTCATCACCTGTACTTTACTTTCTTTCCATCTCACTTCTTATCCCCCATCGTCGGATCTCTGCTTCACTTCCACTGATTCCGCGCCGGACCTAGTATTTTCATGGCGCTCTCATCTGCGTTCTTGAAAAATCTGGAATATATCTTGGTCCTTTTGCTCTACTTGTACCTTTTTTCTACTCTTCCGCTGCTTTCCTATCTCACGCTTTCGTCTCGACCAGATCGCCGAGTGAATGATATCCGACTTAGAACCTACACCAGCCGGAGTGCGATCACGAACGGAACCCGCTGGATGACCATGGGATCTCTTTCACATACGGCCGAAGGTTCCTGCTCTCGCTCCTTCGGGCTGGTAGGTTCACGTGCAACTGATGTAAATCTACCGTCTCACGCTGACCGTTCGTCTGCGGGATGGAATCTTCTCCTCCTTCACGCCTTGTAAGTCAACCACGGCCGTGGGGACTATCCAAACGCCGCTCGGTTGTCTGTCTCGCCACCGGCATAACGAGGTACTTCCGCTCCGCCGCCGCGACACAGTGTAGTGCCGGGTTCTTTTCCAAGCACCGCGGTAGTGGTTCCGACCGGTAGGCGCATCACCACCGGTCGTTAGGGGCTGCTTGTTCCTCTTTCGAGGGGCCGACTCCGACTCGGGGAGTGGCACTTGCCGCAGGGGACCGCCGGTGAGTTCCGGGTTCTCACCGACGGTTGTAGACCCCTCTCTCTTCAGGCTCCGTTCTGATCATTAGTGCGATCCCCATTCTCCGGGTCAACTGGTTCGGTTGCAGGCGCACGCACCGGGCCTTCAGCCGTCAGCATGGCTGTGTCTGCTCCCCGCCTTGACACCGAGAGACCTCCTGGCAATAAATAGGGATATACCCAATGTCCATCTCGCTCTTGTTGTGCTGTTACGAGACACTTTGCACAATGGTCTCAACTGTTCACCAGCTCGCACTGTGTGGACAGGAACTCACATCCAGCTCCTCCCTCAGACAACTCGGGTCTTGCTGGCAGACGATAGAGACCCCTCCCCCTGTTGAATATTTGGGGAGGGTCCCACAAGTAATTGGATGCCCCGGCACAGGGCTGAACTTTTCACAGTCCTGGGGGGCGTGGCCTCCGATTCGCGCCCTATACCCAACAGGGTGGATTCTTCTTTTGGCGCCAATCCGACAACTTTCTGCCAGTTTTGCATTTGCAGCATTTTCTGCAACTGGCCCACGCGGTCCTCCCCCGGGTAGAGGAACCGCGCATATTTGGATCGCTCTGCAATCCATATTCACAGCAGCTGCAACTTCTATTCCTCTATCTCATCCACTAGACCTCCCTAAGGACAGGGGATCACCCCGTATCCGGAGCACAGCATCCTATGCCCCAACAGAAGGTGGTCAGGTGATGCTCCTCTCAGAATTCGATCACAAAAGTACAACCTCCACCCTCAGTGGCCTTAATACAATCCCCCTTTCGCATCTCCTGTAAGACGGCTCCAATCCGCAGGAGGAACCCAGGTGATCCCTCCGTCTTCCTGATAAAGACTGAGTACCGTCATCCCTCAACGCTTCTAGGATCATTGTCCCCATTTCCTCTTTACAAACGCACACACAACCATGTGCGCTCGTCTCCATTAAATTAGCCTCAGCTCCGTTCCGCTATTTTGGACTATCCGCACCGCGCGGAGCCTCCATTCTTGCGCGTCGCCATTTTTCTCGCACGAAACCCATGCTCATGTTCGTACATGTGGCTGCCGCTCTCGGCTCGCATCCCCACCCACCACAGCAAACAGATGCATCAATCAAAATTTCTCAGATGCACACCATGTGTAACCTATCTAGCTGGACTCATGTTGCACTACCTCAGGCTGGCTCACTCTCTCAGTGTCTGCTGTTACTACTACTACCCTTCCTCCCAGTCTTGCTCCCTATGGTAATGTCTGAAATGGGCTAAGAATACTCTGGCTCTGCCATTACAGTACTTGGGGCGTCTACCTCTTCTGGTCAGCCTAGCGCAGACCCCTCCAGGATTCCTGACCACTTTAACAGGCTATCCCTTCTGGCGTCCATACCAACTAACCAACTACACCTACCTCAGGTGACTCGGTCAGCTATAGCCCGCTCCAAACCCCTCACTCCTCTCAGGCCGCCTATTCTGTACTCAACCCTGCCTGCGGGGCCCTCCCTGCCGACCCTGACTCAGACACCCCTTCTCGGCGCCCAGATTACAAAGCTAACCCCCCTTGACCTTCGGCACCAGTGCCACCCACACAGCAGACTAGTTGCAGCATATCTCTCGGCCTGTATTCCTCAGTGTGCTAGCTAGAGCTGTCACCTGTTTACAGTCTGATCTCAGCAGCGTCCTCCAATGTAACGTTATTTCCTCCGGCCCCAGGACCTTAACCGCACCCAATCTCACATTGGCCCCTGTGGTCTAACGGTCCACATTACAGTGTGGTAGTGTCTGATGTGCACCTGTTGCAACAGGACTCTGAGTCTCCCGCATGATGTGTGTGGGGAGGACCCGTCAGACAGGCAGCTGAGGTAGTGTGCTGAGTCCTACCTAGTTCCGTGCAGCGCCTCCCCTCATCAGGGTCCCTTCGGTCACTTGGGGATGGTCCTGGCGAGGAACTCCTCTTGGTGCTCCTCTCTGTACATTCACTCCACACATGTACACAGAGGGTTTGTGATTAAGAGCATCTTTATGCTTGAGGTGGGCTAGCTGCCCTCCACAATGGGGTTACTTAGCCTCCATCTTCCAGCTGCTTCCCTCGAAAGGTACGCCTTCCCTTAATAGTGGGTTCCCATCCCCGCAGGATCTCGCCGGTCCAGGTCCCTGGTCAAGTTCTCATCAGGCAGCTTGTCTCTGTCTGCTTGTGCTGCCGACTCACAGCTCTGCATTCAAGACTACTGCAACAATGTTGCACGACCTCCATCTGCCTCTACTGAACACAGCAGCACAGCAACAGAACTCCTCAGCAACAACTCAGAAACTGGACTAACTTTGGATCAGTGCTGTGCCTTATGTATCCTAGAACAGGCACATCTCTGATGTCACTAACCGTGGACACCAGCATGTTGTCACTTCCTATGGGACATATGACACCTCACCAGGGGTGTGAGGGCAAACCTCCATGATTACTGCTGGCATGCCCATAACTTACCAGGCCTTACTGTCAGCAGGAGAGATGACTGCAGCCATTTTACAGAATGGTTACACCTATATTAACCCCTTCCTTACCCGGCTAATTAAAGGTCCGGTGGTGTT
This sequence comes from Ascaphus truei, assembly GCA_036426205.1. Taxonomy (NCBI): domain Eukaryota; kingdom Metazoa; phylum Chordata; class Amphibia; order Anura; family Ascaphidae; genus Ascaphus; species Ascaphus truei. The sequence goes on from CM071572.1 coordinate 1,054,264, forward strand.
CACAAATACACCACACCGGGGGAAGGTACACATAGCTCTCCAGCAGCGGTTAATATATACCAGTTTACCCTTCCTCACCCGCCATAACTTAATGTCCGGGGTGTTCATGATCACCACACCCGGGTGGGAGGTGCCTAGAATTTTTTTAGTGCTACAACATATACATCGAGTATTTAGATCTGATCTGCTAATTATATTATTGCACACTGTGGGCATATTGAACAATTGCACTTTATATTAATAACTACTTATACAACTTCGCTCACTATACTGTGCCGTTTCCACACGAAGACCCCGTGGGAAGTCTCATCACTAGTTAAGATTTAACCTCTGTGAGACTCCTGTGCACGCTGAGGTATTTGATTAATACACAGACAATGTGTAATGACAATGCGGATATTTCATTACAATACGCATCCAATCCTTAGCCTATTTCTAGCTACATAGTAGCCTTTTTAACCATGTTATACTACAGCGCCCGTTTCCCTCTAGGGATTTTTATATATTCGGGTTGATTCATATACTTAAGTACCTTTAGTATTAACACCAATAACTCTTTGAATCAATTCAGTCAGTGTAGTGTAGAATTCATATGTCTGGTCAGGTCTGTGTCCGTGAATAGATATATAACCATTTTACAGCACATATACCACACACTGAGGCATTAGCTAAACATCCATTCTGCTTTTGCCAGGCAATTACCATATCCCTAGAATTCACATGTCAAACCAGCCTTGGTTTAAGGACTGGGAGTTAGTTGTTTTTTATTTGTATTTTAAGAGTTTTGTGTTCACTGTTACCCATAAGCTATTAAACTAAGGTTTAGAGTTATTTACACATACTTTTTTCACTTTACGAGTTCTTGTTACTCAAGGGGGTTCTTTCGCTTGCTTATGCAAGTATTCTATGTGTCATTTAGTTCCATAAACCCCTGGCACCGTTCTCAGGACAGTAGCAAGAGCCTATTCCCCCACTCCCCCATCCACCCTTTGTTTTTCCTTTAATGAGGCAATAGGCTCATATATTTCACAGGACAATTAGTATACACATGTAGCTAAGAAGACTCTCCGGAATCAGGGTAAGTTGTGATCACACGACCATGGCTGCTTTAGCACCAGAAGATTAACACTTTAGGGAGTCAGATCCAGATGCATGGACAACCCACAGATCAACCATCTTTAGGCATTTTCAACCGCGCCTCTGGAGACTAAGTTTTGCTGCATCTGTAGTCGTCTATTGATTAATGTTCTTGGTTTTAAAAGGGGACCCATATGGCTGGGCTGAGAATGTCTTTTCAGGGCTACAGGGCCCCTATTACTGTGATGTTGGTGCTTACAATGTCTATGAACTTGACATTGTGGAGTCTCGCTACAAGGAGTGTCTGCATGCAGGCATTCAAATGTATGGCACCAATGCAGAAGTCCTGCCATGTGGGGCCCTGTAAGTGCATTGGCATGGGGACTAACTATGTATGGCCAAGTTTATCCCACATCATTTTTGCGAGAACTTTGGTGTTGTGGCCACTTTGGACCCCAAGCTCATGACTGGAAACTGGAAAATGGCGCTGGCTGTCATACAATCTATAGCACTGCTGACATATGGGATAAATGTGTTGCAGCAGAAAGCAGCCCAGACCCTAACATTAAGTAACATTTGGCTAATACAAGAAGATGCAAAGGCGACTTGAAAAATGTAAGTTTAATAAAGCACATGACTTGAAAGCGTTTTTTATTTAATTTTTTTTAACGTTTAAATGTGTGAAGCTCTTTGAGTCCCAGTGGGAGAAATAAATATAACATTATTGTGTTTTAATTTTAATATATGTTTTTAAACCTTTGATTGCCCCATGAAATATCCTCCATATCACCAGCTTTTGCAATCAGGGGCACCATGACATTGTAGCTACAGTACCTTTTGGGCTTTATGTTGTGTTTCAAAGTGAGATTGTGTTCTATGCTTCTGTTGATCGCTGAACACAATCTGATCAAACATGGCATGGAAGAGGAGACCCCCTCCTCTTCTGTTTACTTCAGTGACGTTGCGATCTTATGATTCCTCCAAAGGAGCGCAATGTGCCGAAGAGAAAGTGGCACTCTGGTGCTTTGCTCAATGCAGTAATGAAAGGCTTAAGGAGTTCAGTTCAGTCACGGAAAGATCATTCTACACGCTTGGTATTACAAGACTGGAGTAAAACAGATGATGGGATTTTATTTTAAAAGGAGTAAAAGATAATACCCGATTCGTTGTGTCCTGATCTTGGGGTCTAATCGGGAAGCATGGATCACTCACAGTGATGATGCGATAAGCACTGTCTCCAGAGTCGCAGCTTCTTGCTTTATTAGGTGTGTTTCTGGAAACAATGGGCTGGCACGGTACCATGCATTGATTACATTTGCTTGATAACCCCTAGCTAAGAATATATTAAAGAGTTCCTTGGCTTGTTATTCAAAGTCTATATCTCTGAAACAATTTTGTCTTATTCTTATAAATTGTCCCAGATGTATATTAATATTGAAAAACCAGCCAATGAACTCTTTAATAAATTCTTATCTAGAGGATATCAAGCAGATTTAATAACCAATGCATGGCATGGTGCCAGAGCTACAGTATGGATAGAAATCCACTACTAACAGCTAAGGTTAGATCTACTTCTAATAAAAATAATACAGGTTCAATAATTGTTCCTTTCATCACCAAGTATAATTGCCAGGGTTCTGCCATCAAACATATCATCCAAAAACATTGGAATATTTTAGCTAACGACCCCATCTTGACCTCCAAACTTTCACATAGGCCGTGGGTATTATTTAGGAAACCTATGAACCTCAATAATTCCCTTGCTCCTAGTGACATAGGGATTAAGATTTCAAAATCTCCAACATTGACATGGTTACCCACAAAACTATTGGACAACTTTATATGCGGCAAGTGTTTAGCCTGTAAATATCTACATAAATACTGCCAAACCTTTTTCTGCACAGGTTAATCTAAATTATATGTGTAGCCAGGTCCCCCAGGTTCACCCTTATCTCCGCTGCAATGGGAGAGTAAGGGAAGGTCGCAGAGCATGCAGGGAGCGCTCAGGTGCACCGGAGGCTCCGTGGCGGCCCGAGCATTCAGGGCGCCGCCATTTTGGTACTCGCTCATGCGCAGTGAGTCCTGTAGGCAACGGCAACAGAAGAGAGGTCGCGCATACGCAGCAAGTGGTTGCGGTAGCGAGCGAAGCACGGACCAACCAGAGGAGGTTTAGAGCAGGGGACTACAACTCCCATGAGCCTCAGCCAGAACAGGTGATGCCAGGGAGCCAATATAGCAAGAGGATCTTGGCAGGAATATATAGGAGGTTGCGCAGGGGAGCACACTGGTCAGAGAAGACCGGGAAGGGGAAGAGGTAGGAGTTCATTGTGTAGAGAGGCAAGTAGCCTCTACACTAGGCCCGAATACCCCTAGGCCCATATAGGCCCTAAGTCACAGTCAAGTATAGTTAATACAGGGACAGGCCCTAGAATAGGAACCTGTCACATTAGTGTGTGGAGTTAGGGACACAGAGACTGTCACTGTATCATCCCAGAGGTTTGGGACCAGACCTCGTCAGAAGTATCATCAGCCGCCGGGTGTGATCGCCCCGGAAGACAGCCCCTGGTCGTCGGATCCTTTGTGGGCTCGAGCGCAGGAGCGCTTGGCAGGTAACATCCATTAAAGTGCACCAACTATAACATTGTTCATATAGTGGCTGCGCAGTCACACACATATACTCACTTTGGGGTTTACATTATTGGACACGGTGTGGGTACACGGTGAAGGGTCACGTCCTGCGAGACGCGTTAGTATTGTGTCTCAGTAAAGAGTAACACTGATAGGTATGATACATACATGGTTATGGTTACCGCTTGTAAAGCTAATGTTCCTTTTATATGCTGTGTGAGTAGTATTGTATTATTGTCCTGCGAGGAACAACTCCCGCTCTCCTGGGAGCCATCACAAGTGGAGGCGCTGCATCTGGTAAGAGATAAGTTATACAAATACATTGAGCCAGGCTCTCCGTGGCAGAGGCTTAGGCTCTCCTGCGAGACAACAGGTTATACAGCATTGGTAGTTATACTGTATTCAGTAGGAAACCGGGCTACATATGGTATCAAAGATTGCATAACCTGTACCACCACACATGTTATTTAGCTCCTCAAGTGTCCCTGTGGTCTCCTCTATTTAGGTAGAACCAAGAGACACTTGAGGAGATCATTTTAGAGTATGTGCATAATATCAAAATTGGATGTGAAAACAAAAGTGTCTCCAGACACTTACAATCACACCACGGACAGAATCCATCCCCTCTCCAATATAAGGGTATTCAATCTATCCCAGTAGATAGGAGGGGAGGTGACAGAGTCAAAGCTAGTGTCTCTTCTAACAGATTCTATCTGGAGTGTCAATATGGCGGTGTGTCTTTGCTTTTATTAATGTGTTTATATATTTTTTTTAATTATTTCCAGCGACCAACCCTGGTTCCCCTCCTTCTTGGCCCCAATGAGGTTGAATTTGATAACATTGGAATCTATAAACTGTCTATTCAGACATGAATACATCTCAAATTAATCTGAGTACCGTATATATTAATCTATCATGCTTTTCTTATATTTCATATCTCCTCAATTAAAATTCCCAGAGGATCACATACTGTAATTTCATTAATAATGTATGCTAGCTAGCATTTTATAAACATTATATACTATAAATCTGTGTCAATAACAATTTGTTGTGTGGGGCGGGATTGTGTCAACCCACCCTCTGTTAAACACACCTGAATTGTAATGAATCATGTTGAATTCACCAATAAGGTGTTCCGCATCTCAACCTTGCACACCTGTTCCCTGCCCAATCAACCTTCCTTTTGGGTTTAAATAACACACATTCTCACTCTCAATCATTGCCTGATGTAGAAGCAACAGATGTATTCTATTTGGACACATCCAAGCCTCTTATTTGCCTTTATATCCTTACAATCCCCAAATATGCTGTAAGCATTATTGAAGCGGCACCATCGCTCTCGAGCATATCTACCATAGGTACTGTACTAGCGAATGTGATTTTGCCTTCACTCACCCACTTATATGTGTCTGACAGAGATATGCAGTGTTTAATTTTGAAGACTGGGAGCATTCCCTACCGCAGCCGATCTGCCTCTGCTGTGCTGTGGGTGCCTATCTACTGCTGAGATCAGGAGCGTGAGCCACATCGAGCCGAGCTTATTCTCCTTACTCACTCCAAACTGGACTGTATGTACTGCTGCAGGCAGGAGCGAGTTCCTTCCCTACCTGCTTCACCATCCATTCACGTTTGGATACTCACCCCTTCTTTAAAACTTGGCGATTCTCCAACTGAGACCAATACTTACCCTGTGATGTCTATGGGGGACCAGTAACAATGTATCACTCATTATTATTTAGCACTTATATATGTTTTACTATCTGTTTTTTATATTTAATAAAATCCTTGTCTTGAAATGTTTGCGCTGGTATTGTTCTTTCACTATAAATGAATTATGCAATAGAGAAAGGCAAAATGAACAAACAACATAAAAACAATACAGTGGACGAACAAATAAACAAATAAACATACAATATAAACAAGAGGAAAAGTTGGGGATAGGAATTAGGGATCCCTGGATAGGGGAAAAACAAGAGGAAAATTATATATGTATGCCACGGAAAAAATGTAATAAAAAAATAAATAAAAATGCTGGAGCCTCCAAGCAGCTCTCAACAGCATCAACCACCTCCCTCGTGAATCTACAAAACAAAAAATGAAAGCATAGGCTCAATAGCGTAAATCCATACAAATAAGGTTTTAATAGAAACGAGGTAAAAATTGCAACTCACAAAGGTCGCTAGATCATTCACGATGATTGAAAACTGTAGCAACGGCCATAGATGAATTGTTAAGCCGAACTCACGAGCTGGGACCAGGATCTCATGGACCAGTCGATGCCGAAATTCTTCTTCTGTCACGGGAGACCAGGCATTTACACCTTTTTACCAGGACCATTCGTTGAGCAAAGCGGTAAAGTGAAATACATTTTAGATTTATTCGCATGAAAAGGCATACACACAGTGGAACACAAACTACATAAGAAAAGACATACTTACCAAATAGTCTTACACCTGAGGCATCCTAAGTTGCTTCCATGTCAGAGAAGACTCACTGGCGCCAGTTGGCAGCCCAGTGGATCACTCAGAACATTGGTTCTGAAAGTCCCAGCTCATAATACCATGCACACCAGTACATCTTATATTAAAACACAATGTTAATAAAATATACTTTTACATGTCCTACGTCTCTGGGTATGGGGAATAGAAAGCTGCAATTCATTTTTTACTAGCCTATATTCCCCACACACTATACAATAGACTAGGACAGGACTTTAAAAATCCCCTCACAACCTTATCTATGGTTGGAGCACCCCAGAACCTTTATACTGGTTCTGAGCGACCCGATTCCTGGATACATATAGGCACATTGCCCAGGCAATATCTCCCCTTGAAAATGCTTGCCCGACTCACCCCTAGGGTTCCCTGCTTCAGCACAGCCCAGAAAGGTAAATGGTGCATAGGGGTGCAAAGTGTCCCGGGAACTATGAGGGGTGCCTAAGTTAAGGGGGATACCCAGTTAATGCCAAGGTCACAAAGGAGTATAGAGGTTCTGGTGTGCTCCTAAAGTGGAGTGTCGGGAGATCCACGGTCTCACAACTTTACTGTACTTCTACATTGCTCTGCCTTTGGCAGGAGCACGCTGACGATCTATGAGGATCCACAGAACAACGAACTGAGTAAATCGTCTGTTCAATCACTCACTACACCATGGTGATGTACCACTATGCTGTGATATTGCAGAGCTAACATTATTTGCCCTAAAGATTGGGCTAGTAAAACTGCAGGCTACGTGGGAGCTTTTTATAAGTATATAAAGTGCTTTAATGTGAATCCAGTGTTTCTCACTGGCACCGTGTGACATGTCCTCTAATGCTTAATTGGGCTGCCTGGGACTTTTTCATGTGCTGAGATTGATTCTCATATGTACGTGTATATGGGCTTTACTCAGGGAAGAATCACATTGGGGTCTTTACTTCCACCTTCTCTACTGCAATGTTCTGAGTGAGCCCCTGGGCTACCAACTTGGTGCCAGTAAGTCTACTCAGACATCGGACATGAAAGCCACAGAGGATGCCAGTGGTGTGAAGAACATTTGAGCAGGAGGGCTAGGCTCAAGTACCCACATCCTGGGATGAATGGACTACCATTTTCCCCACAAGACTTGGAGGAGCTTAACCCAGAATGTGGTATCTGAATAGCAAGTGGCAAAGGTGGCAATCTTGTGCATGCCCTTAGCTGATTCAGAATCCCAGCTTGCCCGGCTTCCCAGGACCAGCATCGCTCTGCTTGGCTGGTAAGAAAGTTCCCATGCTGTGATTTGCTGTAGTATTTTGTGAATGAGTGCTAAAATACTATAAGAATCCCTCAGCCAATCAGTTTGTGAGATTCTAAGCACCAGAAGTCAAGTGGGAAAGTCGAAATGACCAAAAGATGCCTCTGCGCGAATAGCAGAGCACAGACTTCAGAAAAACAAAGACAAAATATTCCAGCTTTTTGCGACCAAGCTCTCAAAAACTAACGTAGCGGTCATGGCTGGGATTTCAAGCCAATTTTAGTTCCAGGAAGTTTGGAGCTACAGAAGCAGCAGCCGTTATTCGAACATTTCACGGAGCCGTTTTCGTGTGCACTGCCGTATTGCACCCGGCATTCACACGGCCAATCATCGCGGTTGCTTTGTTTGAATTTTATGGATTCTGTTTCTTTGGGTGCAATTCTTCGCGTATCTTGTAATGTGTTCAGTACTGTGCTACTGTGTCAATTTCAGGTGTTTAAAAACCGGAACACTAAAATGCCATTTTCTGAACTCGCTAAAACCGCAAGCAAACACGGTAAGGTTGGAAGAGATCATGCTCCATGACATGGGTGTTCCGAGGTATACAACGCGTGAAATGTTCAAATAACGGCCGCTGCATCTGTAAGTCCCGGTCAAGGAAAAACTCTGTTTTAGGGTGCACAGCAGCTTGGGAAGTCTATTTTTTTGCCCCAGTTCCCAAGTATGTGTGCATTTTCTTAAGTAGTTTGTTCCATTGTGTGTATGCCTATTTATGTGAATAAATCACAATTTATTTCACTTTACCTGTTTTGCTCAGTGTATGATCCTGGTAAAAAGGTGTAAATGTCTGGTCTCCCGTGACACCGACAACTCTGGACCCCAAAAACCTAGGCACATTCTGACAACAATTCCTCTGCAAAATTCCCCTTGAAACTCACCCCCTAGCAGTCCCTGCATGGCCGGAAAGGTAAAAACTCAAAAAACTTTTATTTCATAAAGCATGTAAAAACTGTACATTGTTACTGGGTCTAAGAGCTAACTCTCTTGAACCCTTATGCACGGATTAGGGGTAACCATAACAGGCTTAACCTTTATTTAAGAGCCTGGTTTTCCCGCTACCGTCACAGCCAGACTGTGAGAGCATGCTTTCATTATATTCATATATCTTCTATGATGGTTCACCATTCCTGCAATGTCACTCAGATGTCGTGATGGATAAGCTACCTTAGGTTTATTTGTCCATGCACCATTGCACTGACCTACATACATGGTTTAATATTTGGTCTCGTTCAGATCCCTTTAGACACTTGGTATCCATAGGTGTGTCATCTATTACTGCACTATGCATTTTACTCATCCTCATACAGTCTCATTAGTCAATGTGCCTTGCATGTATTTCCTTGCTTCTTGGCACAATTACTGATATTCACAGGATGTTATACACATACAGATATCGCTTGTTGGTTTCTCCGGCTCTCCGCACGGCCTCCTAAGCTGAGCCTGTCTCTGCCATGAGATTCCAAAAAAAAATTTATGCGAGTTATCCACGTTTTAACCTGGGTTAAATGTGGGCTGAAAGTGGTCAGAAATGGAAATTTAGCGTTGTCTGCAATACCGACCAGAAACACAAGTCGGCGATCATGGGTTATTGTGTCTTAAAAATCTAATTTGATAGTGATAGTCCACACAGGCCCGCTGCCTTCGATGGCTTTATTCACTTGACCCCTAACTCCTCATTTAAGTTTTAAGAGATGATTCTGCAGCTGAGCAGCAAACATGGGAAGAGAGAACTTGATGAACATTAAAGCACAGGTTCTCAACTGCAGTCCACAGGAGCCCCCAAGGGTTATCCCTGCTTCAGCACCAGTGGTTCAAGCTGTCACTTGTTCCTGTTCATGTGTGCCTGATCCGATATCACACAGATGTTTAGTACTGTATTGTACAATATGTACAAAACTTCACGTACAGTATACTGTATGTACGGTTGAACCACACATGTCACTGTGGAAACCCAGATGTACAGTATGTGTACTGTATGTGTCATGATGCCAGCCAGCACCTAGGGTACTGTATTTAAAGTACTAAGGTCATTCAATAATACTGTGTATATATATCTTATTATATATTTGTGAAAGCACTGTATGCCTGTCTGCATCTTCCTGTGTCCCTAGGGGAAATCTCATTGGTCCCTTGGGCCGCCCACCCCACACCTCTCATTTGCCTCAGGCGGAGTAACGACACACACACACACACACACACACACACACACACACACACACACACACACACACACACACATACATTATACATCAGGGACAACTCTGCTCTAAGTACATTAGGGACCTGGGTGGAGGTTAGGACTCCCAATAGCAAAGTTAATGGGGAAAACGTGATTATATTGTGTGATACCTGCCTGCTATCAGACATATAAATATAACAAAATATAGCTAAACGTGAGAGTAACCCGCAGCTTCGCGCTTGCCTCTTTAACTTCTTGTAGTCTTTATGTTGACGTCCCCGCTCACGCCCGGTCTCCAAAGCTTTGCGCTTGAGGAGACAAATGCCCCCACGTGCACGCTTGCAACATAGAACTGACACCCGGCGCTCATGCTTAGAGAGTTGGTGACATCAAAGCTCTCAAGCATGAGTGCTGTCAGCGCCATCGTGGACCCAGCCTTAGGCTGTGGATGGCAGGGAGCGAGTGCACTGGCGCTCGTGCACGGTGACATCACGCGCTCTGCGGGGATGGGTGATTTATGGTCAGCTAGTTGCACGCGTGGGGGACGTGTCGGGGGGCGCAGGCATGACGTCACAGAGCTGGTTCGCCCTCATTGTCGAACCATTCACATGACGCTCCAGCGAGCGGCATAATCAAATTTGCTTGCCTCTTCAAGCAGCTAAGCGCCGTGCATGCGCAGGCGCTCGCTCACGCTGGCCACACACATTGCAGCAATATGTTTCATCGCGGCCAGCGCGACCGAGCGCCCGCTCAGCTTCACCCTGGATGAGGCCTTAACCTTTGCACCTACTGTAGTAAGAGCCTATTCCAAGGTATGTACCAAGTGTTATTCAGCAAGTTACTTGTATGTTAGTCAAATCATACAGTATACTGTTATACACATTGGGTATAGGAAAGGTCTCATCACCCACTATTTTAATACTCCTTTGAGGACTGTGCTAATTACCTGGCTCAATGACTGTACCGAAGTAGGTGTAGCACCTGTCCTCTTCATGTTTGCACACTATATTTTTCTCGCTGATACACGCCTCGGAGCTATTCACTTTTAAGCAGGCTGGGCATTCCTTTCCATTGGATTCTCCATTATCAGGGGTCACTAAGAATGAAGGAGGGAAACCGTTAGATCTCTGTATATAATATATATATGTAAGGGTCCCCTTTTGTTCCGTGCACCCTGCAATTGCATAAATTTAACACTATCAGAGTGCTGTCTATCGTCCCCTTTTACCCTAAGACTTACAGTATGTGCCAGCTATGGGGGAAAATAGTGAGGATGCTACATATATTTTATACATAATGGACATTTCTTGTATAATATTTTGAATGAATAATTTTGAGTCAATATTGAGTGCAGTAGTTTGGTAAAGTCTTTTTTCTTATGGGTTTTCAATTCAGTTGAAATTTTTAAATTACATTTCTCGTAATAGTCAGTGCACTTACAGTTATAGTTGTCTTTGTTGCATTTCTCCCCAGAGCAGCATTTGTAGTACCCATATATTTGTATTTCACCGTTATTTAAATAGGTTGTAGTGCCACACAGTTTTTCTTCAGCACAGCCCTTATTAATTGCATGATATTCTTGTTTGTCTGTGAAAATAATTTAGGAAATGAGAGGTTAATGTCCATATTCATAGCCAAAGAGATCTGGGCACAACACTCACCGCATTGGAAAATTATCTACAAATAATCTACAAACTCCACCATATACTGTATAAATCAAAAGAAGCTCAAAATGTCATCTAGATTTGAGTATTTCTCTCACGCTTAATCATCTGCAGAATAACATAGATTAACCCAACTACATACGTGCTGCATTTTCAAAAGAGAAGAAAATAATTCTTTATCCTTTCATCAGAAGTGAAATCTTTGTTTTACATGAAATAATGCAAGAATATTGCAGATCAGTATTTTACGTTCCCCTGTATATGTCCCACAGCTTTCTATACTCATACGTCATTCATATGACGTATAGAACTGTTTGTGAGAAGGTGAGACAAGTCTCCAGTTCATACAGAAATTACCATGTTACTAGAGAAGGGGAATACAATGTATTGCAGGACTCCGAGGCAAAGCAGGGGGTTATGAGAACATGAAAACACTAGAAGAAAGTTGACAAGACTTTATATAATTGATGCATATAATTAAAATGTTCATTAGGTAATTGCCCCATTAGCTCATAGAATTGCTTCACAAATATCCCCACATTTTAAGGTGATGCATGACCAGGATTGATCCAAATTATATTGTTTTAAATACGTTTTCCCCTTATTCCTGCTTCATAAAGATTCCAATACAGATACTTGTCAAAATGACATAGTTTGGAGCTTGATGCATTCAATGGAAGGGAGTAACACACAATTAATAAGGTTGTTGGTTCTATTTGTAACCCGTGCTCCCCCACCCTAAGGAAGATTTACTGCAGTTACCTGTTGTTGGTGCTACCTGTTTGCTCACAGAAGCCCTGAGCATCCGTCGGTGTTGTTGGGGATAGACAGGACAGGCTTTAAGTGCTTCAGTGGTTCTTCTCTTGGTGGTACTGCGCCTCCATTCCCACAGGGTCTATCATACTGTAGATAGTTCAGTCCCCTGTGGAAAGCATTCTCCCCCTCTCCCTGAAGAACTGCAGCCTCAGCCAGGTGTATAAAACAGTAACTTGGGGGCTTATGCAGAGAGGCAAGTTAAGTTAAATTTCGCCAGGTTAGAGGAGAAAATGTCCGCATTTAGCCAGGTAGTGGAGAGAACTTGACGGGCCAATTCAAATTCGCCAGACGTGTGGCGAGAAGCGTGATTTCGGCAATGCTGAAACACGCATGATTCCAGTAACTCCGATGCGCATGAACGCGCCAATCGGAGCTACTAAATGGCGCGTTCAGGGGACATTTTGCCCGCCAACAAAAGTTGGCTGTATTGTGGGTAAATACCGCGCGGCTCTGAATGGCGAGTTTCACGCCATGTGAAACTCGCCTAATTAACAATTTCAGCCACACCGCGCTACCGGAGTACCCTGCATAGGACCAAATTTTATGCCAATCCTGCGGCGAATTTCAGCCTTTTTGGGAGGTACCTCTCTGCATAAGCCCCTTGGTTCTATATTGCAGCAAATACAGCAACAGCACACATCACAGCATACTCTTTACTTTGGTCCCTGGACTCAACCACCAGGGCTTAAGGCCCCATATGTCATCCCTGACTCCCATACTCCCTGGTTGAATGTGGGGTAAAGCCAGGGTATGTGAGACAGTACACAAGCGAAGGGAATAAGTAGTAGCTGGACTGCTCGTTACTGGTACAAAAATGCTTTATTTGCGGCACATAAAAACAGCAAGGGGAGAGACCCCCTCTGACGTGTTTCGTGTGTTCTTTATCAAAGAGTAAAAAAGACATACAAACAATAATTCCTAAATACCAATGGTGCCCCCGTTCAGTAGCCAATACAAATTGAGGATATCAAAAGCCACCCCACACCTTACGTGTCCGTAAACTCCATCTATAATCATAGGTGGGGCGGTCTTCTACAGGAACCGGAGATCATGGGCATGTAAACAAGAACACCGATTGGATGCGGGACTGTTGTCCCTTTAGAAAACTCTGATTGTGAAACATTATATAATTGTAACTGTCTCGCACCCAATTTTCACATAAACAAAAAGTAAAACATAAGTTGAAAATTAAAAACAATCCCTTGCTGAAATTGAAATCCTATTGGAGTTTCAGTAAATTACATCAATACCTAAATCTGTAGATTGTCTAATAACCCAAAACGGAACACATTCTTGGTGCAACACTTTTGATTTTTGACACATAATTACCAAGCTGTGTATCAAATATTCATGCGTAATTGTGACAGGGCTGCTTGTACTATTGTGGAAGTTAAATGCATGTTTGCTTTTTGGCATCAAGTGCACCACCATTCTTTCTGTTTTGCTTTTTGCTGGGCCCAGCGATCTTTTTTGTTTCCTTTATCTGAAACTTTACTAACCTTTAATGTGGTGTCCTGAGGTCAGTCAGTATAATGCAGGTATAGTTAATGTTAAACACAGTTTGATGTTACACAGCCATGGGCAGTCTCTGTTTAAAAGGAAAAGGGTGTTTCCTTCCTGCATACCATCCATGGTAAATTATACCATGGTATGGGGGGGTGAGGGGGGGGGGGAATTAAAGTAAGTGATACTGAATGTCATTTATTTTGCAGAGTAAAGACATGCATGGGATGTTTGTGAAAGGTACTGTTTTTTGGGGGCTTGCTATAGAAAATTGTATGTTGTGTGAAGTGTATTATGTTTGCTAATTGTGTAAGTTGTGGGAGACAACTCCCCTGTGTGGTTTACTTTAATTGGTTTTGTCCTAATTAACCAGTAATTAAAGGGAGGGGGTTTCTTTCCCAAGGTGGTTGTTCCCTTCTGCACTCCTTGTTGCTACTATGTGATATGAGGTTGTCTCTTGCTGCACTCCTTGTTGCTGCTATGTGATATGAGGATGTCTGTGGAACTTCAGTGAAAGGATGCAAACTTTCTAATGCAGATACAGTATTGCTGGCTACTCTGTGGCTGGAGACATCACGCTGGGAGAACTGGTTGTTGTACACCTGAATGTGGAATACCTAATAAAAAAGAAGATTCATAGAACAGCAAAAGCCTCTTTCATTCTTCCCAGGGTCTGATGCTGCTGCTTCTTTAAATAAAAAGGCTGGGAAGCAACCTTTCACCGTAATAAAGAACTGATCTCTAAACATGCCTCACTAATGCAGCAACATATAAAGACTGTTGCTAGTTCAGAATTAACATTTAAAGTCTAGTCATATGTAGGTCTAGCAATGTACATGGTAACATTGTATAAGGACATTCTAACGACTGGAGCACGCTGACGGTTCAAGAGAAGATACAATTGACTGAGTACAAATGTATTTCAATTACTCACATGCATTATTGTTTAAACACTAAGCCCATACAGTGCAGGTTAGAAATGTTGGTGCCTTGGGAAATAGGCCAGTTAACCTGCGGGCCAAGTGCAATATCTGAGAATGTAATGGAAGCATGTTAACAGGACTCAGTATATTTCATCAAACTCTGTGAGTCACATCCTCTGAATGTTCATTGTACCATCTGGGATTAATTATCTTTACTTTATTAAGATTGGAACTTGCCTCAGGGAAGCATTGCTTGGGGTTCTGCACTCCTATTTTTCTTTTGCTTGAATGTGGGGTAGAAGATCCCTCTCTCCTGAAGGAGGGGAAGGAAGGTTAACCTGAGCCCTGGCTCCACACTTCCAGGACACCAAATTTAGAGCTGCAACACCTTTTGTACCCTAGGGAAGGTCCTGGGTCTGAGCCCCTCATAGGGCAGTACCCAGGCCTTAGGCCCACCCAAGCGTCACTCAAGGGGGTTGTTTACTGCAGCAGCAAGGAGCATGGATTTAACCCTAACACTGCCTGCGCTGAACCAGGGCTTACATGATAGGTAGAGGAATTAGTAGCCCAGGGGGTTCCTAGCTACATGCTCCCCTGGTAGACTCTCATGCCCCAACTGAGGCATCCAATTCTTACCATACCTAAATTGAATGACAGAGAAATATAACATTTAATGACATAACATTTCATGGCATAACTGTTCAAAGGACTGGAATACAAACGGATCCCTCCCTAATATGGAGAATCCGTACCCACTTTACTAGTAGTGTTTTGGATCAGGTTTCTTAACCAACCTTCCCTCCTCATCAGGAACAGTGACAGAATAGACCCTCTTTGGTCCCCGCTCAGAGATGTATTCCGCTCTGTCCATATATATGTTCTTCCCCACCTTTCATACTTGGATGAGGTAACATATATTTTCCTCATTATAGTACCGGGACATACTGCACATGTATGCCAGATAATCTAGGACAGCATCCCTCACCCACTCCTCTCTATTGGCCTCTGCTTCCTTCATTAACGGTTCAGGGACATAAGGGTAATCAAACCCATGGGACTGGTAGTACCGTTGAACTACTATTCTTCAGCCCAGCTGATCTTAGTTAATTTCCGAAAACTGACCTGGCCAGGTAGTACCCAAAATAATGGCTCATGAGGGATATTTTCTTGGTACATTATTTGTAGACCTGCCTATGATATTAGCCCTCATATAATGTCTCTATATCTCTCTCTTAGAGCCTCTACCATCTCTTCCGCAGAGAACTCCCATTCCTCCTACCATTGAACCACAGTATCCAAGGACATCACCACTCAAATGCGGAGTTCATGAAGGTTCAGCACCATCTCTAAACATTCATTTTTATTCTGAGCCCTTTATTCTTTTAGAGTATGTGAGTATAGCTTGTACTTACTTTTTATAAATTTTAAACAAATTGATCTGCACTATGTCTGCTATTTCCTTACCCTGCGGAAAAACTTAACCTACCACAAGAGAGGGAGATCCAAACCACAACACTTTGTAGAAAGGCTTTTAAGTAGATGTAAGTAGGAAATTTATACGAGCCAAGTGTATACAGTATAGGAATATTATTTGTCACATCAGAGTGCACTATATTTTTTCTTTTCTTTTGGGTTGAACCGTGCTCCCTCTGAAATTTTGGAGAGGAACATACCCTTGAAACATGTGTCCCACCTCGGCAATACCTGCCCCACATTTAATACAGATAAATCAGACATGGAAACTGCTCTAGAGGGTGTTCCTGATCTCTCTGACCGATATGACCCCTCTCTTCAGAAAGCAGTATACTTAGCCCTTCCTCCCCCTGAAGGATCATCATCCAACCCAGCCTAGCTTCTCCAGTCCTGGGAAGATTTGATCACACCTTTTGAGTCCTTTGCAATGTCTATGGGGGTATTAGTTATGTTATGCCTACCGCGGACCATTACTGCCAGCACTTAATTGGTATCAGGGTCCATAGGTAGCGCCGTCGTATCTGATAATATCACAGATACGGGACAGAGCTCCCGCTCGCCCTTGGTGATTTGCACCACCACAGCGGCAGCACTTGGATGACACTCTGGCCGGAGCATCACTATGGAGCACCCCTCTTCACTTTCCTCCAATTCAGCCTCAGACTCTCTAGATGGAGAGGATGACAGGCTCAACTCAGCAATCTTTACAGCAGTTGGCAAGCAGTGGTCCCGCTCTTGCACCACTGACGGAAGTGCGCCTACCACCTCTGGGGCGGTCATCTCTCCAGGTAAGTCTCTTAGGTAACTCTGTGCAGGGACAAATGTTCCCTTGGAGCGTCTGCTCCTGAGTCTGCAGTCAACTCTGCATAAGTTTGTAGATAGGCCGCATCCTCTTCTCTCTGCTCAAGGTGGCACAAATTGTAGATTGTCATCATACAACTCTGCTCCTCCTGGGGGAAGCTTGTTTCATATGTGACGGTGAGAGGGTAACCAGTCTCACTAATAAAGATTAAGCCCTTTTGGTTACCTCTGATCCATGGGTTGGGGTTCAAGTGTCCGCTGTTTAGCCTAACTGTTGTTAATGAATAACCTGTACTTTTGTGACAATGAATTTTTGTGTTTTTACCTTTCCAGGGATGCCAGCATGCAGGGATTGCTATGGTATTTGTTTCAAGGGGGGGGGGGGGGGGAGTTGCGTGGAAAGTGTGGACAGAATGTGTCTAGGTAGCCGGGGTCCAGAGGTGCTGAATACCCCAAAAATCTACCCAAGAATCATGCATGATTCCTGGATACATATAGGCACATTGTCCTGGCAATATCTCCCCTTGAAATCACTTGAGCGACTCACCGCTAGTGTTCCCTGCTTCAGCACAGCCCAGAAAGGGGAAAGGGGCATAGGGATGCAAAGTGTTCCTGTAACTATGAGGGGTCTCTAGGTTAAGAGTGATACCAGTTAATGCCCAGGTTACTCAAACAGTATAGAGGTTTTGGGGTGCTCTAACCATAGATAAAGTCCAGTCCTAAGTCTATTTTATAGTGTTTGTGGAATATAGGCTAATAGAAAATAAAGTGCAGCTTTTTATTCTATTCCCCATACCCTGAGACTTAGGACATGTAATAGTATATTTTATTAAAAGTGTTTTATATAGTATGTACTATTGTTCATGGTATTATGAGCTTGGACTTTCAGAACCAATGTTCTGGGTGTGTCACTGGAGTCACTGGGCTACCAACTTGGTGACAGTGAGTCTGCTCAGACATCGGACATGAAAGCCACAGAGGATGCCAGAGGTGTGAAGAATATTTGGAAAGGCGGGATAGGCTCAAGTACCCACATCCTGGGATGAATGGAAGTCCTCCAGACTACCATTTGCCCCACCAGTCTTGGAGGAGCCTCACCCAGTGGGTTGCTTCTGAATAGCAAGTGGCTACGGTGGCAAACTTGTGCATGTCCTACGCACCTAGTGGTGACATGCAGTACAGGCACACTACAGATGGGCGCGGCATCGGTTTTCGCGCCGAACCAAGCACATTTCAGGGCGTGGCATTAGCGGCTTTACCTTCACGCCAAGCTCATTTTGCAAAAGAATGCAACTCTGCAAACCTCACTACGTGGTTCTCCCATTTTGGGAGGAACTCGCTCTTTCACGCACTGTAGTCTTTGAGACACTACCACATGTGGATTATATAATACAGTATCTACTATATATTTGTGAAATCACTGTATGTCTGCGTCCCAAGGGTCAATCGCATTGGACCTTGGGCCTGTCACTCCTGCTCAGGCCATGCCCGCCCCCGCACACCTCTCATTGGCCTACGTCCAACACCAATGCCACACTGTCCCACCCCTCACTGACTCTCATTGGCCTGCGTCCACTGACCGGCCCCCGCACAACAATATCATTGCATCGTCCCACAGCCCACGCACCCTCACGGACTTCATGCCTGCGTCCAATGCCCGCCCCGCCACCTATCGCATTGCCTGCGATCCACCCCTACTGAATCTCATTGCCTGCGTCCATGGCCCCGCACCTCCATGCCCGTCCCATCACGACTCTCATTGTCGTATGCTCGCCCGCCCTCTCAATGCGCTCACCAATGCCCTACTACTTCAACACGTTTCCCACCCCTCACTGAGTTGCTTGCTTTTGCAAACCCTAATCCTTAATCCTCAACCTGCTCTGGGGCCAACACGTCTTCAGCATCAAAACCTTCACGTCTGCTACCACAGGACGAACTCAGGGTCAGCAGGTTTCCCAAACTGTTGCGACCGCGGTATGGCTGAGGGGCGCCGGATCAGGGCCTGCCAGAGCAGGGAGACAAGGGTATACATGCTAGATCATTTAAAAAAAAAAAAAAAAAAAAAAAAACCTCTGAGGGGAATGCAGAGGACGTCACGTACGCCGCTCCCATACAATGGGGTCTGACAGCCCTGCCCGGCATTGCACTAGCAGAGCCAACAACAGCAGCAGCACCAAGGTGTGTGTGTGTGTGGTGGTGTGTGTGTGTGTGTAGTGTGTGTGTGTGTGTGTGTGTGTGTGTGTGTGTGTGTGTGTGGATTGTGTGTGTGTGTGTGAAAAAGGCGGGCTGCAGGTGGTGTGAAAAACGGGCTCAGAGGTGGTGTGTGGTTGTGTGGTGTGTTTGTGAACGTGAGTATGGTGTGGTGAAAACGTGTGCTTGTGTAGGTTTGTAGGCTTGGTGGTGTGTGTGGTGTGTGTTTGTGTGTGTGTGTGACGCGGCTGGCGGGGTGTGAGGGGATAGGGGTGCTGTTGTGAACTATGTGTGGGTGTGTGGTATATATTGTGGTGTAGTGGGGCTATATATGTGTGGGTGTGTGTGTTAATCATATGTAGATATGTGTATAGTGTGTGTATGGTGGTGTAGTTATATTATTATATATACTCATATATATCCTACTATATTATTATATATACATGTGTGTGGGTGTGTTGTGTGTGTGTTGTGGTGGTGTGTGATGTCTGTACTATTATCACTACTATCTTATACTATCTATAATATTACTATATCTCTGGCTTTATGGGGTCTGTGTGTGTGTGTGGGTAGTATAGGTATGTGTGGTGTTGTGGACTGTGGTGCGTGGTGGTGTGCGGTGAATATGACTTTATCAAAGTGCACAACTGTTAAGACAAAAAGTGTTAGGTCGCACATGGTCTTGTGGGGTGTGTATTTCTTTGAAAAATCTAACACCACCACACTACACACACCACACACACACACACCACACACACACCACACACACACACACACACACACACACACACACACAACACACACCACACACACACGCTAGCCAAGGTGACAAACACACACAGTGAGACCCGTCCTACCAGCGCGCTTTGCTGTATCCTCTCCAGGACAGCGAAAAAGCTCCTGGTAGCGAGCGGCAGCAAGAAGAGCGAGCAGCAGCACTAAGCGCTACTATGTCCAGTCCAGAGAAACTCATAGCAGCGCTGATTACAGATGCAGGGATTTGTGCATCGTTCACCGGTCTCAAGCGACGCTGAGAGAGGGAGGCCGGGCGGCGCACGCTGGAGGAGTCAAGCACCGAGACTGAGAGAGGAGTCAGGGGGGTCCAGAGAGAGAGTGAGTGTCTAGAGAGAGAGAGAGTGAGGTCCGAGAGAGTGAGTGGAGGTCAGAGAGCTAGAGAGACGGTCTCAGAGAGAGAGAGTGAGGTCAAGAGAGAGAGAGAGAGAGAGAGAGAGAGGTGAGGGTCAGAGAGAGAGAGTGAGGTCAGTAGGAGAAGAGAGTGAGGTCAGAGAAGAGAGGGTAGTGTCAGAGAGAGAGTGAGGTCGAGAGAGAGAGGGAGGGTCAGAGAGAGTGTGAGGTCAGAGGAGAAGAGAGAGAGAGAGAGGTCTGAGAGAGAGAGAGAGAGGTAGAGAGGGAAGAGAGTGAGGTCAGAGAGAGAGAGTGAGGTCAGAGAGAGTGGAGAGTGTGCGAGAGAGACACAACTGCGCAACTGCAACGTTTAGGTTGTATTAAACCTTTGTTTTTACTTTGGGCGCTCGCGTAAAAATCCTGATCGCCTTGGGAGCGCTTCGAAAAAATTCTGATTGCCTTGGGAGCCTTGAACCGAAAAGTGTTTGGGACCACTGAGGTACAGAATCTAAACACAACGCCAAACACAGCACACACACACATCCACACAACACAAACACTGCGACTGCCTCTTCAAACCCCCCCCCCCTCCACGCCACACATCTCCCTCCCGCAAACGGACCGCGAGGCCGCGGACTCCACTCACAACCATGGCAACGATGTCCCTCCCCCTATCCCGCTACCTCAACAGTGTAGCTCCCGCGAACCGCACAGCACGCCAATCTCCTGCACACTCACACAGCTCCCTACCGCAACCGGACCGCGAGGCCCCCTACCCGCTACACCATGCCACCAATGTCCCTCCCTATCCCGCTACTCCACAGTGTGAGCTCCGCACCGACAGCACGCCTCACATCTCTGCACCTCACACATCTCCTCCGCAACCGGACCCGCGAGGCCCCCCTACCCCGCTACACATGCCACCAATGTCCCTCCCCCTATCCCGCTACCTCAAAGTGTAGCTCCCGCGACCGCACAGCACGCCTCACATCTCCTGCCACCTCAACATCATCCTCGCAACCGGACCGCGAGGCCCCCTACCCGCTACACCATGCACCAATGTCCCTCCCCCTATCCCGCTACCTCACACAGTGTAGCTCCGCGGACCGACAGCACGCCTCTCACATCTCCTGCACCTCACACATCTCCCTCCGCACCGGACGCGCGGCCTACCCGCTACACCATGCCACCAATGTGCCCTCCCCTATCCCGCTACCTACACAGTGTGCTCCCGCGGACCGCACAGCACGCCTCACATCTCCTGCACCTCACACATCTCCCTACCGCAACGGACCGCGAGGCCCCCTACCCCGCTACACATGCCACCAATGTCCCTCCCCCTATCCCGCTATCACACAGTGTAGCTCCCGCGGACCGCCACAGCACGCCTCACATCCCTGCACCTACACATCGCCCTCCGCAACCGGACCAGCGAGGCCCCTACACCCGCTACACCATGCACCCAATGTCCCTCCCCCTATCCCGCTACCTCACACAGTGTAGCTCCCGCGAACCGCACAGCACGCCTCACATCTCCTGCACCTCACACATCTCCCTAGCAAACAGGACGAGGCCCCTACCCGCTACACCATGCCACCAAGTCCTCCCCCTATCCCGCTACCTCACACAGTTGTAGCTCCCGCGGACCGCAAGCACGCCTCACATCTCCTGCACCTCACACACTCCCCTACCGCAACCGGACCGCGAGGCCCCCTACACTCGCTACACCATGCCACCAATGTCCCTCCCCCTATCCCGCTACCTCACACAGTGTAGCTCCCGCGGACCGCACAGCACGCCTCACATCTCCTGCACCTCACACATCTCCCTCCGCAACCGGACCGCGAGGCCCCCTACCCCGCTACACCATGCCACCAATGTCCCTCCCCCTATCCCGCTACCTCACACAGTGTAGCTCCCGCGAACCGCACAGCACGCCTCATCTCCTGCACCTCACACAGCTCCCTACCGCAACCAGACCGCGAGGCCCCCTACCCCGCTACACCATGCCACCAATGTCCCTCCCCCTATCCCGCTAGCTCACACAGTGTAGCTCCCGCGAACCGCACAGCACGCCTCACATCTCCTGCACCTCACACATCTCCCTACCGCAACCGGACCGCGAGGCCGCGGCCTACACTCACACCATGGCAACGATGTCCCTCCCCCTATCCCGCTACCTCACACAGTGTAGCTCCCGCGGACCGCACAGCACGCCACATCTCCTGCACCTCACACAGCTCCCTACCGCAACCGGACCGCGAGGCCGCGGCCTACACTCACACACCATGCCACCAATGTTCCTCCCCCTATCCCGCTACCTCACACAGTGTATGAGAACACATCAAGGTGGAACAGGCAAAACATTTCTCATAAATTTACTCCTTGCAGAAATAAGAATGCACAATCATGTTGCACTTGCACTTGCACTTGCATCATCTGGCATTGCAGCCACTCTTATGGATGGAGGAAGAACTGTGCACTCAGCTCTTAAATTACCACTAAACATTGCTCATGAAGAAAACCCAACATGTAATATTACCAAGACATCTGGCCAAGCCCGTGTTCTTCAAATTTGCAAACTTATTGTTTGGGATGAGTGTTCCATGGCGCATAAAAAAGCACTTGAAGCCCTTAATAGAACCTTGCAAGACTTGCGTAACAATAAACAAATAATGGGTGGTGCTGTCATTCTTTTAGCTGGTGATTTCAGACAAACACTTCCAGTCATACCACGATCCACACCAGCAGACGAACTTCATGCATGCCTTAAATCCTCTATTTTATGGCGACATGTCAAACATTTTCCATTAACAACCAATATGCGAGTCCAACTTCTCGGCCACTCAAATGAACAACTTTTTGCACACACACTTCTTCAAATAGGTGAAGGCACTTTACCTACTGACTTAACATCAGGTGAAATTGCTTTTCCCACACATTTTTGTCACATGATGACATCACTTGAAGATCTCATACATCACGTCTATCCAAATCTCTTACACAATTACACAAACCACCAGTGGCTCTGTGAAAGAGCCATCCTTGCTGCCAAAAATACTTCTGTCAATGACATCAATCATCAAATTCAAGACATTATTCCAAACACAATTACTCAATACAACTCAATCGATACAGTTGTGGATTGCGATGAAGCCGTTAACTATCCACCTGAATTCCTACACTCCCTCGAACCATCAGGGATGCCACCACATCATCTTCGCCTCAAAGTTGGAGCACCCATCATGCTACTTCGCAACCTACACACACCTAACCTTTGTAATGGAACCAGACTGTGCATAAAAACATTGATGCCCAACCTAATTGAAGCTACTATCTTAACTGGCAACGCCAAAGGCCAAGATGTCTTCATCCCCCGCATTCCACTCATTCCTACAGACATGCCTTTTACTTTCAAACGGCTACAGTTCCCCATCAAACTAGCTTTTGCTATCACCATTAACAAAGCACAAGGACAATCTATAAAGTGCACTGGTATCAACTTAGAATCACCATGTTTCTCCCACGGCCAGTTATATGTTGCGTGCTCTAGAGTTGGATCCCCCCAACAATTGTACATCTTTGCTCCAACTGGAACTACCAAAAATGTCGTTTACAAACAAGCATTACAATGAACATTGACTTTCCTCAATTTCCATGAACTCTACATATTGCCATAAGAAATTACAAAAAAATGAAAGACACTCAATACACTATTGTCATCTTTTAATACTACATTATTTTACAACACACTTTAACATTACATCAAATACACTCCTCTCAACAATGGACATTCACATCTTTCAAGAAGCATTTCCAACAATAACATTTTCAAAAATAACTACCGTAACAACTAACATACACTTCAAACATTTGCCCTCATATACATGTGCTTTCTACTACTGTTGATTTACAAACACAATTCTAACTAATATTACATAACATTGGCATCACATTACAACTTTCACATACAACATTTACACATACTTATTCACACTTCACATCCCGGGCAACGCCGGGTTTCTCAGCTAGTATACATATAAATATACATATACATATACATATACATATACATATACATATACATATACATATAACCATAATACTGAGTTAAGTTATGGTGAGTAAAAAAAGTGACAAAAACCCTCCACAGGAAAGCAAATATGCAAATATAGCTGTGTGCTCATCTGCCTGTCTTAGGCAGGTCTGCAACCCCGCCTTTCCCCATTATCACCCAGCATACAGCACTTCCACTGCAGCAAGGGATTCTGGGAAATGACAGCTGTCTGTGGGTGGTTTTCTGGGTATGCACCTTAACCCTGGCTCTCACACAGTGTAGCTCCCGCGAACCGCACAGCACGCCTCATCTCCTGCACCTCACACAGCTCCCTACCGCAACCAGAACGCGAGGCCCCCTACCCCGCTACACCATGCCACCAATGTCCCTCCCCCTATCCCGCTAGCTCACACAGTGTAGCTCCCGCGAACCGCACAGCACGCCTCACATCTCCTGCACCTCACACATCTCCCTACCGCAACCGGACCGCGAGGCCCCCTACCCCGCTACACCATGCCACCAATGTCCCTCCCCCTATCCCGCTACCTCACACAGTGTAGCTCCCGCGGACCGCACAGCACGCCTCACATCTCCTGCACCTCACACATCTCCCTACCGCAACCGGACCGCGAGGCCGCGGCCTACACTCACACACCATGGCAACGATGTCCCTCCCCCTATCCCGCTACCTCACAGTGTAGCTCCCGCGGACCGCACAGCACGCCACATCTCCTGCACCTCACACAGCTCCCTACCGCAACCGGACCACGAGGCCGCAGCCTACACTCACACACCATGCCACCAATGTTCCTCCCCCTATCCCACTACCTCACACAGTGTATGACAACACATCAAGGTGGAACAGGCAAAACATTTCTCATAAATTTACTCCTTGCAGAAATAAGAATGCACAATCATGTTGCACTGGCACTTGCATCATCTGACATTGCAGCCACTCTTATGGATGGAGGAAGAACTGTGCACTCAGCTCTTAAATTACCACTAAACATTGCTCATGAAGAAAACCCAACATGTAATATTACCAAGACATCTGGCCAAGCCCGTGTTCTTCAAATTTGCAAACTTATTGTTTGGGATGAGTGTACCATGGCGCATAAAAAAGCACTTGAAGCCCTTAATAGAACCTTGCAAGACTTGCGTAACAATAAACAAATAATGGGTGGTGCTGTCATTCTTTTAGCTGGTGATTTCAGACAAACACTTCCAGTCATACCACGATCCACACCAGCAGACTAACTTCATGCATGCCTTAAATCCTCTATTTTATGGCGACATGTCAAACATTTTCCATTAACAACCAATGTGCGAGTCCAACTTCTCGGCCACTCAAATGAACAACTTTTTGCACACACACTTCTTCAAATAGGTGAAGACACTTTACCTACTGACTTAACATCAGGTGAAATTGCTTTTCCCACACATTTTTGTCACATGATGACATCACTTGAAGATCTCATACATCACGTCTATCCAAATCTCTTACACAATTACACAATTACACAAACCACCAGTGGCTCTGTGAAAGAGCCATCCTTGCTGCCAAAAATACTTCTGTCAATGACATCAATCATCAAATTCAAGACATTATTCCAAACACAATTACTCAATACAACTCAATCGATACAGTTGTGGATTGCGATGAAGCCGTTAACTATCCACCTGAATTCCTACACTCCCTCGAACCATCAGGGATGCCACCACATCATCTTCGCCTCAAAGTTGGAGCACCCATCATGCTACTTCGCAACCTACACACACCTAACCTTTGTAATGGAACCAGACTGTGCATAAAAACATTGATGCCCAACCTAATTGAAGCTACTATCTTAAGTGGCAACGCCAAAGGCCAAGATGTCTTCATCCCCCGCATTCCACTCATTCCTACAGACATGCCTTTTACTTTCAAACGGCTACAGTTCCCCATCAAACTAGCTTTTGCTATCACCATTAACAAAGCACAAGGACAATCTATAAAGTGCACTGGTATCAACTTAGAATCACCATGTTTCTCCCACGGCCAGTTATATGTTGCGTGCTCTAGAGTTGGATCCCCCCAACAATTGTACATCTTTGCTCCAACTGGAACTACCAAAAATGTCGTTTACAAACAAGCATTACAATGAACATTGACTTTCCTCAATTTCCATGAACTCTACATATTGCCATAAGAAATTACAAAAAAATGAAAGACACTCAATACACTACTGTCATCTTTTATTACTACATTATTTTACAACACACACTTTAACATTACATCAAATACACTCCTCTCAACAATGGACATTCACATCTTTCAAGAAGCATTTCCAACAATAACATTTTCAAAAATAACTACCGTAACAACTAACATACACTTCAAACATTTGCCCTCATATACATGTGCTTTCTACTACTGTTGATTTACAAACACAATTCTAACTAATATTACATAACATTGGCATCACATTACAACTTTCACATACAACATTTACACATACTTATTCACACTTCACATCCCGGGCAACGCCGGGTTTCTCAGCTAGTACTGTATATAATACAGCGGCTCCCTGTGCTGGGGACCACTATAGTATTGCTACAGCTCCTCAAACGGAGGTTCTGGCCTCCTGAATGTCAAGAACCCCCCCCCCCTTAGACACTACCCGCACATACTGGACTTATTATGGATATTCATGTGATGGTTTCCCCTTCAGGCGATTCTGGCCTCCCAGGTCTCGAGATCCCCAGCAATCCCAGGTCGAGTAGCCATAATTCCTCTTGCAATGGTCTTGATATGGTGGTTTTCAAGCACCTCTCAATCTGGCATGAACTAGGATCGTTTATTATAGCCTTCCTGGACCGTACATCAGGGCGTAGCTCATAATAAAATTGAACAGCTTAGGCTGAAGTTCCACTGGTGGGGAAGGTGGTCCCTTGCTGGGCAAGGGTCCACTTGGACACTACACCTGAGGAGATCATAGATTAGGTGGAGGGGTCCATGTCATAGCTCCATTAGCAGGGTGGTCAGGCCCTTTAGGTCCCATAGAGCCCCCTTTGGACACTACACCCATGGGCCCACTGATCATAGCATCATTGAGAGAACTCTCTTTGTCTCACTGCAAAAGCCTGTCCTGATTGTAAATAAGAGATCCTGAGTTTGAATCTCAGCAGCGCCTCCAAATGTAATCTGTGTTCCCCCACCATAAGGAAGATTTACTGCAGTTACCTGGTGTTGGTGCTACCTGTTTGCTCACAGAAGGCCTTGAGCATCCGCCGGTGTTGTTGGGGATATACAGGACAGGCTTTAGGTGCTTCAGTGGTTCTTCTCTTTGTGGTACAGCATCTCCATTACTACTGGGCCTATCATAGATAGTGCAGTCCCCTGTAGAAAACACTCTCACCCTCTCCCTGAAGAACTGCAGCCTCAGGCAGGGGTATAAAACAGCACACATCACAGCATACTATTTACTTTGGTCCCTGGACCCAACCCCCTTGGATTGAGGCTCAAAATGTATATCCCTGACTACCACACTCCCTGGTGGATTGTGTGGTAGATTATCCCACTCCCTTGAGGAAGGGGAAGAAAGGTGAACAAGAGCCCTGGCTCCATACTTCAAACACACACCAAATTTAGAGCTGCAGCCCCTTTTGTGCCCAGGGGAGTGTCCTAGGTGTGAGCCCCCTTGATAGGGCAGTACCCAGACCTTAGCTCCACCCTCCCCTGTCACTCAAGGGAGTTATTTACTGCAGCAGCAAGGATAATGGATTTAACCCTAATACAGTACTACCTGTGCTGGTACCAGGGCTTACTTGTTAGGTAGAGGAATTAATAGCCCAGGGGGTCATAGCACTAAGAAGGAGGATATTTAGAGTCCCACAATACGACTCCTGTTCTATTTCTCCTCATATCTAGCACATACTGTATAGGAGGGTACACACTGTATCAAGGAAACCACTGTTTAATGCACTGCATTATATTGTTACGTTCTGCTTCCATCTGCATAAACTGTAAGGAACTTCTGCATCAGCACAATGTGTGAGGAAGGTCTACACCCCCCAGACCTGGAGGAATGGGGTGTTATTTGTCTGTGGCTGCAAAATAGGGTAGAAAATGCACCAGATTAATGAATAAAGAGAAACTTTGCACCACAATCCTTTCTTTGCACTAGTTTTGCAGTTGGGAGATTTTGATGGAGAAAAATGAAGATACACTGTATTAGGATAGCACATTGCTTTATTAAATGATTAATAAATGTGACGGATTATATGATATGTGTAATGTTCAAATAGGGTGTGAGGTTTAGCAGCGGTTAGGAACATGGTCTGACTCAGGGCAGGGCCGGTGGGTTACTATCTGCGGTCACAGACTGTGTTTCTATATACAGATATACACAGAGGTGAGAGACAGAGATGTCTATAACTGCACTCTAACTCAATATAGAAATACAATATAACCTTTATTAAAATAGTTAAAATGCAAAATAGGTGGCATTCAAAAAAGTGTCCCTGTGACTATGTAGTTTGATATACAGTAAGCACAGTATTACATGTGCATTATGCTGCTAACGCACACAATATTATCTGCATTATTTCCTGTATTAACCAATACAATAATATTTCCTTTCCTTTATATATATAAAAGGCTGCAAAATATGACCTAAAACTAGAGCTCCCGTTCCCTTAGCACAGGACTACCCACCGTTACAGATTTGTACTTACCCATATTGGTATATTCAGACATCACAAAGCATTGGGACACCCCCTTGCAGGACACGGGCTTTTCTTCACATGTGCCGCCGGTGCGGTTGATGCACTCATAGCAAATGCTGCCATGAGCTGGAAGATTAAAATATTGATTATGTGGCTATGTACAGTATCATAAATATAGCAGAGAGCAAGAAACCCAAATAAAGCACGCAGTTCCCTATTCTGAATGAAAAGATGAATGAATTAAAAATAAATCTTTAATGATCATCAGTATTAAAATAATGGGGGTTAAAATCAAAGACAATGGACTCACACGTGAATCCTATCCTAGTACATAGGTACTCTGGATTCAATTAAAACTAAAGAATTGAGTGGTATTAAATCAATGTTTCCAAGGGATCTGATATGCAGCTTGCCCTTACAGAATGGAGTCTCTTAGAACAGTAGGGATGTGGATAAATAGGATGGTAATGCGTGGAGTTGCCTGTTACAGAGGTAAGTTAACCACAGTGACTATGCCCCTGGGGGCTACTCGTGGAGTGTAGTTGTGCCCTTAAACAATTGTAGGAAATTACCATATATGAGCACCGAGCAGTACCAATACTCTCTGATACTTAGTAGGGGGGTAGTCACATCCCCCTATTGCCCCTGATTTGCACTATGAGGACTTTCTTGCACTTCGGTATTACCTTGTGTCATTCTTTCACAGAGTAATAAGTACATTGCAACAGTAGCAGGGTTGGTTTATAATACTGTTGCATCAATAAGTGCTATTTTGTAGTATATGGAATACTGCCACATATGATACTCAGTACCAGTATACATTGGATGGTCTGCTTTCTGTCTTTCAAGACCATCACATATTGTGGCATACACTGTGAGTTCATCAGCCAATAGGAACGCGAGACACCACATATAAACCCACCTTTTTTCTATGGGACCCTCCCCCACCCTTCCCCACCCTCCCCCACCCTCTCACACCCTCTCACATTTGCATTGAGAAAGCTCACGTTGTCAGCTGCTGGTCTTCGCCGCTGCACAAGATTATCAGAGTAGGAATAATGGTGTGTACTCTCTTTACCAACAGTAGTTGTGGAGTAGTTCAGTTTTGCCGTGAGATAGCTTGTTCCACTGCACCGCACGGTCGAGCCCATTCACTAATAAGGGCATAGGCATACATATTGCCACACCGTTGCATTGCTGTTGGGAGCACTGGTTATGTATACAAGTTACCTCTGTGGTGTTGTGTAGCCTATACAGGGGTTCCCAGGGTCACATCCTATTTTGGTCGACAGTGTTGCACAGTACCAAGCAGTTACGCCTATTAATGAATATGAGCATAGGTATGCCCATCTGCCACACCACAGTCTTGGTACCTGTGCACTAACACTCCATAAGTTGAGTTATCATTGTGGCAGTCCTAAGCTGCACTCTGGGACTCCAGGTATATACTAGAGGCTACACTTCAGACTCAGTCTCTGTACACCCACACCTTCCAGTGTTTACCATTGGCATACTGTACTTCTGGGATTGGTACTGCTCACTGCTCATATATGGTAATTTCCTACCATTATTCAGGGGCATGACAACACTCCACGAGTAGCCCCCAGGGACATAGTCACTGCTCATTTGCATGCCATTTCCCAGAATCCCTTGTTGCAGTGGAAGTGATGTGTGCTGGGTGATTATGGTGAAAGGCAGGGTTGCAGGCCTGTCTAAAACATGCAAATGAGCATACAGTAATATTTCCATTTGCTATATACTGTGTGTGTGTATATATATATATATATATAACACAGAAAGTAGCCTTCTCATTGGGATCCAATTGTGCCCAAATACAGTATATATAATCTCTTAATATGCAGTAAATGTGTTATAGTAGAAAGAAGCTGTATTACCTGTAGTGGTTAGAGCCAAGAACACGAAGATATACAGGATTAAGGAGAACATATTGATAGAGAACCTTGTTGGACACTGATCTCTTATAGTCTCCTGCCTGCGTGGCTGGGCAATCCGTGGTACTGAACAAGTGGAATTTAGCTGCTCTTTGACAATGTGGATAACCCAATAGTAATCTCTTTTATCACCTTGAAAAAGTAAACCAGAAGAGGCAGCTGGATCAGTACATGCAAGGGTTCAAAATGACCCACTGGGAATTGTAGTGTACGTGTTATACTAACACCAGCCTCACTGGCCCAGTGGCTGCTCTGAGCAGTTCAGAAATAGCCATCACATTACTCCTAATCATTAAATGTCATTGAACGTATGTCATTCTCAAATATTCTGTAATGTAAAATAGTGTAAACAAACCCCGTAAATATAATTAACTTTTTTTTTTCTCTTCATCATGATCTTGATACATATACAGATGGGGAGTGAGGATTATTTTAACCTCTGCCACGCTATGCTTATATATGTTGTAATATTCTGCGTTATCACTGCCATTCAATCCTATGATATTCTGCATAGTAATAATATTCTGTGATATCAGTAACAAAGGTAAAGCTGGGTACATCTGTATGTTAACAGTGAAGTATTAAATATAAGCAAGATGTGGGTATCAGATACAGTATAAAAAGATTCCTCTAAGGCTGCTTATTATAGGAGTGTGTCCTGTTATCTCCTTTCTCACTATCTCTTGTTGTGTGTTTGTTTGTACACAAAAAGAAGATACATCAATTCCCCAATAAAGGTATTCCTCCCCCCCCCCCCCCTTATTCAGATTGAACAATGTGTCCCCTGGAGCAGCTGTGTGTGGGAGAATGACCTATTATGCAGATCAGCTGTCCTTGGGACTTCCACTGGGACAGAGGTACTGGGTAATACCCGCTGAGACACCTCTATTATCAGCCATACCTTATTACTGCATGAGAAGCATATATTCATATAGTACTCACCTTATTAGTAATTCTGAGATAGCATTAATCTTCAGATGAGCTAAGGAATAATTCCTCAACTGACAGTAACAGGGATATTTAAGATATCAATGTACTGTACTTTCTTCTTTTGGTTGGAGTAACACAAGCGCCAGTCATGATCTTTATACCCATGTTAGAGAGGATTACATAAGGCATTTGAAACAAAGTTAGTTGACGTGGCAGGATGCAAGGTTTGGAAAAGTCAACAAAATAATTGGATGGGGCACCTGGCACACTGGTAGTAACTGTAATAACTACTATAAATCTCCATTTTCTTATTGTGCCAATATCATAACCCATGGTACAGTAACCATCATTTTAATTAAAGTGCTTCACTGGCAACAGGAAATAGATATTACAAGTAATTTATAGAGATGGGCAAATTATTCACCAACATACACATTTGCCACGAATATAGAATTTGTTTAATTTTGGTAATTGGTCAAAAAATTACTTGATTTGCCTAATTTAAAAATGAATACTGTAGGTTCCACAGAAGAAATTAAAAGTATAATAAAAGGGTCACCACCATAGACAGACACACTAAATGAAAGCAGGTATCAGGAAATCCTAAACTTACGTGTAGACTGGCACATGATGCTTTCTGCCTCCAGGCCTGTGGGGTCATGTAGAAAATTCTTGAATTACGGAGAATCCTGTTTTCTCAATCCAGCAATTCTATTGAGTTAATCTCCAAGGTGGGGCTTGTGATAGTGCAAAGCTCATCTCCAAATGAGTCTAGCTGAAGTTGTTGGGCTTCTGGGATAGATACAATAGAAAAAAAGATCCTGGCACTCTGGCTTTGCAAAGAAGGAGATTTATTCACAGCCAAAAAGTCCAACGCTTCAACTGCACATGCAGTCTTTCTCAAGGTGAGGGCTATAGCATGGGATAGTTGTGCTACTACATGGGACCTGCAGGACATTCCCTGATCCTGCGAGCACTGGCAATTGGCTTTGTCTACTCAAGTAAGATGTGTGCCAGATATACAGTATCTCCACTGATTGCCTCTGGGATAGATAAACAAGGTGAACCTTTGTGGTGTAAAATGCCGGAGCTGAGAATCGGCCAATCGGTCAGTGTCGGATCACAAACTGTCCAGATGAGCTGAAGACTTGAATAATAAAATAAAATTCATGTTGGGTGTGTGTCCAGGCAAAATCATACCAATTTGGTGTTATTAATAAACCAATGAGGTATCTCTGGGGTTCACAATCATGCCATACAGGGTTTTTAAATGACCAATCAAGAAGGGTCAGGGTTTTAGACAGCCAATCACATTGGCTGACGCAGACAGACCTCCAGAAAATGAGCGATGAGAAATAAGCAGGAGCCAGAGGCTGAAGCGGGATAACTGTCACAGACTCCCAGTCTTACCAGTATAAATTAATAACTTTATTTGAGCCATTGAAAAAAGGATACAAACATCCCCCAACGCGTTTTACACCTACAGTTATGGGAGCTTTATCAAGGAGTAACAAACATCAGTAAAAGCATAAACCTTAGACCCCTACATTGTGAATGGTGTCCCACATCATCTGCAAATTGCCAAACATCAAAACACAACACACCAATAACATCACCATGTTAACCAAACGCAAACAGCATAGCACCAACAATGGTGGTGTGATGAATACTACAAAATGAATAAAATAATATCTTGTGTATGGTGTCCATAGGGACAATGATCTGTTAAAAGAAATGAACCTCCATTTCATAGTCACAGGATAAATGTGCTAAAAATATAGAATTGTGTAAGAAAACTAGCTATACAATTTCAAAACAATAAAACATTTAAAAAAATTATAAAAGAGAACAAGAACTATGAAGTCCCAATGAAAAAAGTACCAAGAAAAATTATAAATTAGCAAATCAATTCATAAATATTTATCAATTAACAAGTATTACTAATAAATAATACACAACTTTATAAAAAGTTAAAAACACATGTATTATAAAGATATCTCTCAATGTAATACATACAAAACACTTGTGAATTATATCATTTCTATTCCAAATGGAATGATTTACAAAATTGACAAAACTAAATTCATAACGAACTTATTACAGATATTATTTTCTTCTTCTTCTCTTCTCAGGTATGTTTGTTTGTTGGAACCCCTCTTTTAAATTAAGCCCATCTGCTATTGATCTTTATTTAACATCTACTTGGACAACCCCCTGTTTAGAAGAACAATCTGTTTTAATGTCAACCATCCCTTGCTACAGTGGCGGCCGAGCTGAGTCTTCAGCGGCCGCCATCGCAATGTGGGGGCAATGTGCGGGCAGACGGCGGCTGGTTTTGTTTTTTTCCTGGCGCATGCCGCGCGTCACTGTGGCACCGGTCACACGTGCCAGGGTTCCCCGGCATCCCCGAAGGCTGAAGGGGAAGCAGGGGTAAGGAGAAGCTGCGCAAAGCTGCGCGAAGCAGAGGAGCAGCCAGGGGGAGCAGCCAGGGGGTTGGAAGGGGAGGGGAACAGCATCTTGATTTTGCACGCGGGGAGGGGAAGATGCGGCTGGCGCGCGGCCAAGTTTGGGGCCAGCCGAAAAAAGCCCCGGACAATTACGGGCATATGTTAGACTCAAGCTGGCCGCAGCAGTAGACTGGATTCTCTCCTCAATTCCAAGCAAAATCCAATCCTCTGGCATCCTTCCTGACATTTTCAGTGACCATGCAATACTGTACTGTGTAAGGAAAATTAAACCGCCCCAATCAAGCCCTAAAGTTCTCCTCACTAGAACATTTAGAAACTTTAACCCACAACAGTTTCTGGATGACCTTACCAACTGCCCTTGGCACAGAATCGATTTAATTCCCGACCCTGATTCTGCGCTCGACTATTTACAATCCGAGTTCTTAAATCTCTGTGATACCCGTGCTCCATTACGCAGAATAAGGGCTGTTATATACTGCACGCGGCCGCGCGTGCCTATGCGAACGAGCGTGCACGTGGCATATGCTTTTCCTGTTTATAGAGCAAGGTGCTGCAGGTAATGTGTATGTGTGTGTGTGTATGTGTGTGTATGTGTGAGTATATATGTGTGCATGGGTTGTGTGAGTGAAAGAAAGTCCTAAATAAGCTTTTTTAAAGAAAAAAAAAAGTTTAATATTTTTTTTTTTAGTTCTGCAATCATTCACGCACGCACGCACGCACGCACGCACGCACGCAGATCCATACAAACACACATCCACGCATAGATACATACATACATACACACATACACAAACATACATACATTTGAGCGCAGGCAGCGGGGCAAAAAGAGGATTCTCCCCGTTTTCGCAGCTGTGTGTCGGCTCCCCGCTCCCTGCCGTGTGCGCACGCGGCCCTTGTATAGAAGGGCTGACTCACGTCAGCCAACTAAAATTCCGCGGGCATAGCGTAGCGCACGCCCGGCACTATAGAACGTGCCTAAGGGTAGCGGGGTCCCACCTTCCATGGGTTACAACTGACCTTATAGCACTCTACCAGTTCAGGGATGCCTTGTGGAAAAGCTACAAAGTAACTGGCACTACCAAGGATCTCAATCACTACAGATGCATGCGGAATATGTGCACAAGGCAAACAAGGCACGCAAAAGCACAATATTACTCTGACAATATCCACCAGAATACATCAAACCCAGCTAACTTCTGGAAGGTTATCAACAATATATTCCAGCCTCCTAACCATACCCAACCAAGTAATACCACTAAGGGGGATATTACTCTGACAAGCCCCACTGACATTGCAATTGTATTCAATGATTACTTTGTGGGTGTGGTGAAAATGGGGGTAATCAGCGCATTAATAAAGGCAGTGGGCTCAGCTGGTTACCCCTATTTCGCGTTGGGGATGAAGGGGTTAATTCTATATGCATGGCTGTCCCCATTTTGCAGGCTAATCTCTACCTGCAGTGAAGTGCCTTTCTGTTGCTGTTTTAAAATGTACAGGCAGGATGCTATTTTTTTGTCTGCCTGCCTTTGTAAGGCAGTAAGGAACAAATGTTATGCATACAGGAGCCCCCTGTTGGGATGAAAGATCACAGATTCGTAAAGGGTCACTTAATCAGGATGTTTCTGAGTAGCAGATCCTGTTACTCCTCCTGGATATTTCACACCTCATGACCAAACTCCAGACATTGCGTCCCCAGAAATGAGTGGCCCCTTTTTACTTAGCAGTGCTACCAAGCTGCTTACTGAGCATGCTCAGAGATACCTGAGCTGGCTGTAGGACTTGCCCATGTGACCTGGCAGGTTCTGATAGGAGGAAGATAATTCCTTGCCAATGGGATGAGGCTAATGTATCCCTTCACAGGCCCTTGTCCTTAAAAAGGCCTGTACCCCTCATTCCTGGGTGATTCCTGTGTTATTGCTGTTGCTGTTACCTGATTTCTTCAAGCGGATAAGACCTAAGTACAGCGGCTACAATTCCAGAACGCAAGTGGTTAAAAACATCGCAACAAGGAAACTTGCCCTGCTTCAGGATTTCGTTAGCCCTGGGGATTCCAGCAAATCCCAGAGAACCAGAAAAGACTTTGCCCATTCACAGAAGGATTGGACTGGGGCTATTTATTTGGCAATTTGCAAATGGACTACATTTTAAAGAACAATCTTCTGGTTTTTTTGGCACCTTTCTGGACATTATCCTCTGTTTCTCTACCCGTGAGTGTAATTATTAAGTTTATTCTGCAGTTGTCGTGTGTTTGCCTATCAAGGGAATAAATCTCAGTTTATTTTGCTCAACCTGTTCTGCTCAATCAGGACCCACGAAATATAAATGTGTTATTAAGCGCGTCTCCCGTGACAGTGGGGTGTGCTACTAACTTATTAGCGTAATGCAACCCAAACCACAAATCTGAATCCAATCATTGGAGTACCCATATAGCCCCACCCCCTCCCAACACTGCCCACATTTTTCAATTTGGCCCAGTATCCGAAGAGGAGATTACACAAGCGCTCCTCAAATTAAAACTAAGCAACAAATGTGGACCTGATTTACTGCAATCTAGGTTCCTAAGACTTGGTGCCCCAGCCATTGCCAAACCAATTGCTTCCATAGTCAACTCTATCCTGTCTGCAGGCCATATCCCTAAAACCTGGAAAACTACAGGCCAATCTCTCTTCTCCCAATACTATCCAAAGTCATTGAAAAATGTGTCCACTACCAATTAAGCAATTACTATACCAAGACAAATTTCCCTAGCCAATTCCAATCTGGCTTTCGCCCCAAACACTCCACCATAGCACTACCCTGCTAAAAGTTTGCAATGAAATCCAGTGTGGAATGAAACCGGGAAAACTCACTGGTGCAATATTCCTAGATTTTGCAAAGGCTTTTGAAACTGTTGATCATGCTATCCTGCTTAACAAACTCCAGAGCTCTGGAATAGGGAAGCATGCTTTAAACTGGTTTCAATCCTACCTATCAGGTAGATCCCAACATGTGTCAAAATCAGTCTCTGAAACTCCAACCCCTTGTATATCACTTGTAGTGTCCCGCAAGGCTCTGTTCTGGGGCCCCTACTCTTCTCAGTGTTCATCAATGATCTTCCCACAGCATGTAAGGAAGCTTCAATACACATGTATGCAGATGACACAATTCTATATGCACACAGCCATAGCCTCTCCGACCTTGAAAACATACTTCAGTCTGCCTTTTGAGACTCGAAAACTGGATTTTCCGAAACAAACTGTTTTTAAACAGTGGCAAGACTGTAACAATGGTATTTGGGACCAAGACTAAATTTTTAAAGCTTCCAGTGATGGAGCTCCAGATCAGAACCAATGCTAACACCACCCTAACTCCTGTTACTACTTTTAAATACCTGGGTATATGGTTTGACTCCCACTTAACATTCTGGATGCACATTGATACCCTGACATCCAAAACCTCTGCCAAACTAGGTGTACTTTGCAGGAACAAATCCTCCCTAAGTCTGCTGGTCAGAAAGTGAATCGCTCAACAGATGTTAATGCCAATTATCGACTATAGAGACATAGTATATGGCTCGGCACCCCAAACCCACCTTAGCAAACTTGACACCCTCTACAATTCAATATGCCGTTTTGTTCTCCAATGCAACTACAACACACATCATTGCGAAATGCTCAAAGAACTAGATTGGTCATCACGAGTCAAGGCGCAAAATTCACCTTTCCTGTCTTGCCTTCAAATACTTTCTGGCAAGCTACCCATCTATCTGAACAAGCTCCTCACCCCTACCACATGCAGCACTTATCATCTGAGATCAGACTCCAAAAGACTGTTCATGGTCCCAAGGCTCAACAAAGTATCCGGCCGCTCCTCCTTCCCTTACCGTGC
The DNA here is from genome assembly GCA_036426205.1 of Ascaphus truei. Lineage (NCBI taxonomy): Eukaryota > Metazoa > Chordata > Amphibia > Anura > Ascaphidae > Ascaphus > Ascaphus truei. The sequence continues at coordinate 1,092,401 of CM071572.1, forward strand.
ACCCAAAAACTGGAACAACCTACCAGAGACTCTCACATCCACCACCGGTATAAGTTCTATCCAAACTAAGACTGTCTCACATTTTAATCTGGTCTGTAACTGTTACAGTACATAAGCCTATGATATATATTTTCTTTAACTATGCATGCAATGTCTTGTATATAATGTATACCCTGTCCATTTATGTAATTGTATTTGTAACCATGTATTATTTGTCTTAGCTCTATGCCCAGGACATACTTGAAAACGAGAGGTAACTCTCAATGTATTACTTCCTGGTAAAACATGTTATAAATAAATAAATAAATGTGCTAATTAAGTTGCCTGGGCTGATCTTAATTCAATCAGGTCACATTTTAGAGCTATATAACCAAACACATGGAAGCCCATGCTGTCTACAGCCCATACTCAAGTAGCCCATTTTAAGTAGCAAGCAAAGTTGTGTTTAAAAGGGTCTTCAAAAGGAGTGAAAAAGTGGACAACTGCTACTGGCCCCGAATCCTGGATTTGATCAAAGCTGAAAAGGAGGATATTATCTATCCCATACTGCACATCTCAGCACTTTACTATTGCTGTGATGCCGCCTTTACTTTTTAATCTTTATATTTGCAGCCATGCTTTTAAGTAGACATGTTTAAAGTAGAATGGTAGTGATGAAGTTTAAAAAGGAAGTTGGGACTCTATTGAATTGCTGATCATCTTTTTCTTCACAGGTAAAAACATATTTCAAACTGTCTGTCTGTCTTCAAATCATCCCTTGAAGTGTCTTAATTCAATTCAGCTTTCACACGTGGGCAAGACAACATCCATCTTAGAAAAACCATCTGCTTTAATGTCCCTCACATGTGCTAATTAAGTGGCTTGGGCCAGCCAGGTGACTTTTTAAAAGTATATAAGTAAACACACAGCAGCCATTGCTGTTTGCAGCCATGATTTTAAGTAGACATGTTTAAAGTAGAAGGTTAGTGATGAAGTTTAAAAAGGAAGTTCAAAAAGAAGTGGAAAAGTGGACAATACCTACTGGTTCTGATTCCTGCATTTGATCTGCAGATGAGCCTCTCCTGGCTTTCTATCAAATCTCGCATCTCACACTCAATTCTCATCCTCACTTTTAAAGCTTTACACTCTTCTGCTCCTCCTTATATCTCAGCCCTAATTTCTCGCTATGCACCATCCCGACTCTTGCGTTCTGCTCAAGGATGTCTTCTCTCTACCCCCTTTGTATCTAAAGCCCTCTCCCACCTTAAACCTTTCTCACTTTCTGCCCCTCACCTCTGGAATGCCCTTCCCCTCAATACCCGACTAGCAACCTCTCTATCCACTTTTGAGACCCACCTTAAGACACACTTGCTTAAAGAAGCATATGAGTAATACCGTGGCTAATACTATACACAATACATAAAGCTTGCCCCTCTGCAGACGCACTTACCTGAATGCCCTCCTATTGTCTCTGTACGTTCTCCCCACCAATTAGATTGTAAGCTCCCCGGAGCAGGGACTCATCTTCCGAAATGTTACTTTTATGTCTGAAGCACTTATTCCCATGATCTGTTATTTGTATTATTTGTTATTTATATGATTGTCACGTGTATTACTAATGTGAAGCGCTATGTACACTAATGGCGCTATATAAATAAAGACATACATGCATACATAAAACACACACAAAGATGTAGCGCTAAGGTGGAATAAATGTGGATAATAGTGAAAGATATTAAACTTATATAGTGAAAATAATTGTATATCAAACTATACTATAAACAGAACATACAGGACCCCTATAAGCTCATATTGAAGCCCCAAAATAACCACAACATATATATATGCGTGTAAGTGTCAAAGAGGAGTGCTACTGAGCATGGAAATATATATTTAAAACCAGAGACAGAACATGAAACACAGACAGAGCTCAGTGCTACTTCCAAAAACACTAATACACGGTACAGTACCTATATATATATATAGATATCTTTTGAATAAAATGGTCTTTTAGTTTAACTCTTTGGCGAAAGTGTTGAAAGCCCTTGAGCCCCTACAAGGCAGATCATGTCTCAAGGGTCCTAACACTAAAATAGATTCTTAATAACCTGTACATTACCAGGAAGAATGATTTATAATAAATCTGTCAAAATTAGTTGCATAGTTCTAAGTCTGATTGAAGCTCTTATTAACCTGTATAATACCAGGAAAAGCACTCTGTATTAGATTTGTCGCAATCAAACGGCATGCAAGTTCCCATAGGTGTGGAAGGTGCAATGGAGTGAGCTTTAACCATTTAAAAGTGGGAGGGGTGAGCTTCATACTAGGGAAGGAGGAGCCACCCTCCAAATCAGCTAGGACCAGCTGAACAAGAATTGCAAATCATACAGGACCCCTATAAGCTCATATTGAACCCCAGAAATAACCACAACATATATATATGCGTATAGGTGTCAAAGAGGAGTTCTACTGAGCATTGTTCAGCTGGTCCTAGGGCAGTGCTGCCCTAAATTTAGCAGTGCCTCTACCTACATGAGAGGGGTATGTCACACAGCCAAGAGCCTAACTATTAGGCCTTCTCTGGTCCTCTTCCCCATGGGGGAGAGTGAGTGTGTACCATACCTCTGTCCCTCCTTCAGTGAATAGCTGACAGTTTCTCCATTGGGCCAAAACCTGTCATGTACTGTGCTGCACAGAGTGAGAGAATAAACCATTCCTGTTGTTATACTGTGATCTTACTGGGCATAGAGGTTATAGTTCTACTGTAGGAGATCATCTCCACCAACCTGGAGCTTACAGCAGATGGAGGCGCTGCACTGCTAGAGAACCACGTGGGTAATTTACCCCAGAAACCTGATCCTGTGTCCCCACTACCATCGGCGGACAGTTTAGCCCTCCTGTTACCAGCAGGTATCATCCACCACATACATAGTAATGGAATAATCTCCCAGAGGGTGGGGAAGCACTGTTAAACTCAGAAAGTGTGTTAATAGCTTAGGTGACCAGCCTGAAACTTTCTGTGTGGGATCGGGATGGGGGGAGTTGTTTTTGAAAAAAAGTAGTAACACAAATTGTAATTAAATGGTGCTGGGTCTAAATAAATACATGTTCTCTTCCTGTCATTACATTACGATTCATGAAACCCGGATTTTCTTTTCCTTCATTAGGAAGCATATTGTAGGTAGTTAAGTTTAACAGCACAATGTATATATTACTTAAGGAAACAATATGAGTTCCTTTCTGCCCAGGTCTCCTCCATGCAATCACTATAACTACCTCACCTATTAGTTCTCTTTCCCACATAGCCTCTGAGATCCATAAGTGTTACAGTATATCACAACAAATTACCAGCAGACAATGTGAGAGAGGGAAAAAAGCAAGTCGTATTGTTACTGAAAGAGACATATTGTCGTTGTTGCTGTGTAGATAATGCTTTATTGAACAGTTAATTTGCATTGATTAATCACAAAAGAGATACAGTTTATTGACAGTGCAATAACAGCAGATCATACTTAAAGCTAGACCATTGTCACATCTCTGAAACCCCATGTTAGTCTCCAGACTGCTGGGGGTTAGACCAGCTATTTCATAGCATAAGGTTATATCTCCCACCTTTATAGATATTTACCTTCAACAACATGTTTATAAAATGACAGCTCCACAAATAAAAACTAGGACTTCTTGGGCCTGTAATATTAATACAATTCATTTTAATATCATTATTAGAGTTGGGCAAATGTCCGAGAAAGTTGTTCACACAATGGTTTGCGGTTTTCAATAAAATGTTGTGGTTCTAGTAACGTTTTCACGACATTTTACTTTGCCAGAACTTCACTAATTGTGCCCGAATTTCACAACATTTCACAAGATAGGTTTGTGAAAATTAAAGTAATGGGCAGTACACATAGGCCCCCCGTGACCTTCACGCTTGGTCAAATAGTTTGCGAAGTTTGACATTTTTGCTATTTATTTTTATTTTAAAAAAATTGCATATTTCACCCGAATCACAAAACGTAAGCAAAAACAATTGCCCAGAATATAACTCATTTAGAGAAACAGGAGTCTGTATGGGTTTAGCTCTAACTTTCATTGAAGCGGTAATGGAATTCTGGTTGAGACTGGTGTTCTTAACTCCAGTTCTCATGAACACTCAGCAGATCAGGTTTAAAAGATAGCCCAGCTTCAGCACAGGTGGCTCAGTCTCTGTGCTGAAGCAGAGACTGATTGAGACACCTCTGCTGAAGCAGGGACATATTGAAAATCTGACCTGGCCCTTGAGGACTACAGTTGAGAACCCCTGGTTTAAGTGAAACATCTGTGCACTGCTTACTGTACTCAAATTTATATTTTAATTTTGATTATAGTTCCTAGTGCTACTCTAATACTCTAAAAGTGATGAGAGATCTTGGTAGAACAAGATACTCTCTGTTTTTAACCTTTCCTGTTATTTACATTCATAATTAATGCTGGAGATTTCTTCCACTCCAATCATTGCACTGAAGCCCATTGTACACGCCAAGGAAGATGCACAGCCTTTCACAGAAAACTGTAACTCCTCAGCATCTGCAAAGATACAATATTTCACAAGCTTTAGAGTGAGCATACTGTATACAGCAATGATTATTATAATCATACAGTAGGGGCTAGCATTACAGCTGTGCTGTCTCACTGCAGTGTAATTAAAGTTACTGCTCTCCAGCGATGGGCACATGTTTGGCGCCGGATTTTGATTTGCGGCAGACCGGCCAGTTCCTTTTGTCCACGGATTTCCGAGCATCGATCTCAAAAAGGGGCGATTCGCGTTTTGCAGATTTTTAAAAATAATTTTTACCAATACACTCCACGGATTCCACAGCCTGTCGATGGATTTGTGGGATCCACTCCCCGGATCCGGCCGTCTTTTGGCGGATTCAGCCAGCCAATCGCTGAATCCCCGGATTGGATTCTACAAATCCGTCCACGGGTCATATCCAAATGGCGGATTTGGATGAATCCATGTGGATTAAAACCGACCAAACCCGTTTTGCAGATTACACCACAAAATGGATTTTGGGTTTAAAAGGTGAGAAATTCCGGGGAACTAATTTGGGCGAATTCGCCCATCTCTGCTGATCGCCATCTGCACCATACAGTCATTTACATTACTGCTCTCCCACTGCACTGTAATTAACAATATGGCTGTGTACTGTATGTACTATAAGTATAAAGTTTTTAGCAGCACCTAAAATAAAGCATATGTAGAAGTGAAAACGTGAATGGTGCACGGGGACACGGAGGGACCCTGATTTCCTCCAAAGTTACAATATACAGTAGAACAAAGGATGATGTTCCCAGCACTCAGAGAAAAAAATTATGGAAATAGAAAATGTCATAAAATTTCATTTTTACTTGTATATAAAGATATTACACAAGGCAAACATCAGCACATATCAATGATATTATTGATATTGATACTAACTGAATAGCAGATCAGCAATATGTATATCACTGTTTTACACGATACAAACGCACACAGAACAAGAGAAACGTTTCGGGGCACCTAGCCCCTTCATCTGACCCGTTCCCTTACTTCAATCTGATCTAGGTACTTCCCTTACCCCTGTCATAGATAGGTGTTCCCTACTACCATACACAAAACATCAAAGGATATACAAGTGGGTAATACCTGTGAAGAGATGTCCCACAAAACATAAAAGGATATACAGGTGGGTAACGCCTATAGATAGATATCCCAAATTGGGGTACTATTACCACCATTTGTGTAAGACACTACCTCTATGTGAACTGGCTGTCCAAACAAACACACAAACCAACTATGCCTGAATTAATATTAAGCTAATGCATAGTGTTGACGTACTCATGCATTAGCTTAACATTAATTCAGGCATAGTTTTTTTGTTCTGATTATATATTTATACTGCATTTAGTTGGACAGCCAGTTCACATAGAAGTACTGTAGTGTGGGATATCTATTCACAGGTATTACCCACTTGTATACCCTTTGATGTTGTGTGTATGGTAGTAGGGAACACCTATTTGTTACAGGGGTAAGGGAAGTACCTAGATTTTATGACATTCTATTTCCATCATTTTTTCTCTGAGAGCTGGGAACACAATCCTTTGTTCTATATTGTATGTACTATGTACACTGCACTATAAATAAATAGATCATCATCACTGATCACAGACTGCTAATATAATATATAATATGCTAATATACCACTGTGTATCTTCCCCTTTTGTTTTCCTAGAACCTGTTGTTATAATTGATGCACTTTTTGTGGTGTCACTCGCTGTTTTGTCATTAGAGACGTATGAAGCTTTCGCCCGCGTTCGCAAACCATGCAATTGTAGCCGGGACCCCCTTTGGCCACCATTTGTTGTTGTGGGGTGGGGGAGTGCCGCACTTAGGGAACGCTCTGATATCGGAGGTTCCGCGTAGAGGGAGCCGCCATGTTAAGGTTTGCGCAAGCGCAGGACCGGCCCGGCAGGAGGTTGCGCATGCGCGGGCATAGTGGCAGAAGCCAGCGAAGGAGGAGAGCTCTGATAGGAGGGAGGCCAGGGAACTATGGGTCCCAGCAGCCCCGCGGACCCCCCGTGACGCGCGAGGACCAATCAGGTGCTAGGAAGGGAGGAAAAGGGGTCGAGGGGCACGCATGTTGCTCAGAGATGGCTGTAGGAGGAAGGAGAAGGAGCTCCGGTGTAGGGAGGTATTCCGCCCCTACCTAGGCCTCATACCCCAGGCCCAGTTAGACCCTGAGCCCCAGTAGTGTGAAGCTGAGCTAGGGACTGGCCATAGATAGGTTCCGGATTCCCTTACTGTTGCGTGATCACTACCGGGACATTTCCAAGTCAGCGGGAGGTCTGGGCTGCCGAGTTGCTGCGTGTCTGGGTGGGATCGCCCCGGACACCTATGGGTGATGTCATCTAGGCCCACACCGATCCTTTGTGAAGACTGTTGCAGGACCGGGTACTGGAGTGCCCGGCAGGTAAACTTCAAGTGTACCAACTGTATCATCATTCATTCAGGACACGGTGGCTGCGCAGTCACATACATATAGATTCACTGTCTCACTTGAGGGTGGGGGAAATATTCAAAGAGGGGACTGGACATGGGGTGGGATCACCCGGTGAAGGAGGGGGGGTGAGCGTCCTGCGCGACGCAGAGTATAGTGTCTTCCTCAAAGACGGACACCTGTTGCTGATAGAGTAAGAGAGAGGTTACGTCATTGTGTTCATGCCAGTAAAGTTAATTGGTTGGTTATATCGCTGTGTATGTGTGTTAATGTACATAAGTGTCCCGCGAAAAACCACTTCCCCTCTGGCGGAAGCTGTCGCAGGTGGAGGCGCTGCACCAAGTATTAAGTATTGTGCGTGCCCCAGGCTCTCTGTGGCAGAGGCTTAGGTCCTGTGAGCCTACAGGTTATTCAGCATACGGTAGTGGTCTGTGTTCGCTAGGAACCAGGGCTACACAATATTTGCAGTTTTTATTTCTGGATAAAAGTTGTGTCTCCGTCGGTGTTTGTCAATCATTAAGTCAATGTGCAGTTCAATTTTGTTTACTGTGCTAAACTCGCATTGGGACCCTGGAGTAGGGATTATGTTAGACAAGCGAAGAGGGAGCCCATATGTCCGGATCTGGGTGGGAGTTGACATAATTAAACACAATTCAGATGATTTGTTCCATTCTCCTGTCTATATACAGATATAAGATCCATCTGGTCAAAGTTCTACCATTTCAATGATATACTGTGGCGTTTAGCAACATAAGAAAAACACTGTGTACAGTACTGTAGCTGCCTACAATAATGATAACAGACAGCATCCTAATCCTGGTTTATTTTTATATATACTTCTATTATAAAAGTTTAACCACTCATCATGGAAAAATATAATCAGTGTCAATAAATTAACTGCTAACAAATACATTTCTCCATAACTTTACTGTATGTGACTCTTTAAAGACACTGCTTTAATGATAGTACCTGATGGTAGCCAAGCTCCACAGTCCAAATGTTGGCTAAAAAGGAGGGACTGCATGAGATTTTGCAAGGAACTCAAACTTGCATACAAATAGCCATTTAAGCTATCCCACAAGCATACCTTCTCCCTTAGTTTCCCAACTGTGAATTCAGAGAAATTACCTGGTTTCTTGATGATTCCGATATAATTCTTACATTTCATCTCGTCTCCTTTGCACACCATGTCCCTTTTAGTGACGCATTCTTCCCTAGTGTCCAATTCATAGCAGCTTGGACATATTACTCCACTGGGTTCTCCGCTATCTGGTGGAACTAACAGGCAATAGTAGAAAGGAGAGTTACAGTATTGTGCAGTCCCTCTTGCCTACAGGACAGTATGTGGGCTGGAGGAGTAGCTTAGAGGTAAAGTAATGTCTTTTCAAGCAGATGAATCAATTTCTAATTCCAATATCAACACCACCATTTGATTGCAAGCTCTTCAGAGCAGGGACTCACTGTGCCAACAAAATTATGTGTACAGTGTTGTGTATATTGTCAGCACTACACAGGGAGAAAACATTATTACGTTAATTTAGTTTTATTTTCTTTGAGATATAAAAAATGGATCAAAGGTAAATTAAAATGTCACTAAAAACTAACATATAAATGTTAGTTAAAGAACATATTAAAAGAAAATAAACGTAAAATTATATGTAGATGTGGGTGAATGTGAGAAAGTTCAGTCTATAAACTTGTACACACACATTTCTATTTCTTCTCAAACCTGTGAAAAGTCATTAGAACATCTTATCATTAACAAATGGTGCAAAACATGCGATTCTGCATTGGACCACTAAGGTTTGCGTTGACAACATTTTTAACTTTATCCAGAACCTGAACTATGGGTTTTGACGGAGAGCGATAAACTCTTCTTTGAGTCCCAAGTGTTGTATGGAGTACACCTCCTCAAACACACCTTTATACAACACACAGAGAGACATCTGTACACATAAAGGAGCCCCCTTGGATACCTGGGAAATATACCATGCTATAATGCACATGGACAGTAGTTAGTTAGGGACAACATTCTTACAAGTGCGATGTGGCTCATCTGTGTGAGGCTCTCCCAACACATTTTGTGGTGTAACAACACTTTAGCAGAAAATGTTCACGTGAATACAGGTGTTCTTATATACCGTACAGGATATTCAGTAGATCCACACTCCAATAGGACTAATTATCAATGAAAAAGACAATTGATGTCATTGATTTAAAATATATTAAATAGGGACTAGTATGAGGGCTTGGAAAATCATTGGAGGTAAAATAAACAAACTCCGAAATGCCACAATAAAACTCAAAATCATCAAAATAAATTGAAAATGATAAATAGTGAAATCTACATGAAATAATCTAGCATTCAGGATACAAAATATATATATACAGAATGGGTATCACAATGAATAACTTGTACTAGTAGAAAAGATAAAATCTAATATATATATATTAGACATACGTTACCGTTCCAAGGTCTGGTAAAGCAAGAGACAGCACTCAATTGAAGAAAATTCACAAAGTGTATTGGTGAAAATAGTGGTACATCAAGAAACCCAACGTTTCGGTCCTCCAAAATGGGACCTTCCTCAGGGGTTTTCAATGGGATACTTTGTATACCCCTGAGGAAGGTCCCATTTTGTATATAAACCAACTGTAAATATTACTGTATGCTCATTTGCATGTCTTAGACAGGTCTGCAACCCTGTCTTTCCCCATTATTGCCCAGCATACAGCGCTTCCACTGCAGCAAGGGATTCTGGGAAATGACATGCAATTGAACACTCAGTGCCACCTTTTGTCTCAAGCTCGTATTACACAAGCAGATCCTCAAGCCAATGCATGCTGTTTTAAACACAGCTTTTAGACAGAGGCTGGGATGAGATGCAAAGCCATTAAACCCACTCACAGACATGTTTCAACCTTGATGGGTATATATATATATATATATATATATACATACATACATACATACATACATACATATATATTTATATATATACACACATATACATATATATATTACTATATATCTATATCTATCTATAGATAGACAGATATATAAATATACAAATCTGTGTAATAAAAAGTATATATGTAAGAATCACACATGCATATGCAGACTTTAAAAAAATATGTTTTAAATATATTTTTCTGCATCCATATTATGGAGTATTGTTTACCCCAACTGCATGTAACAGAGACAGAAGAGCCATATACCCTAACTCATTAAATATTCCATTCTCATACAAAGGTGAGAAAAGGGCAGAAGGCAGTGGGACCTGCATCCCTAGGGATTTAGGATTTCCAGGACACTTACTTTCATAGTTATCAGTGTTGCAGTCATCTCCAGTGCAACATTTATAATTCATTCGTACATGTTCCCCAGCATCATCAGAAGTGGACATCATCTGGTCACAAGGTAATTCTTTGGCACAGCCCTTGTAAATTGAATTATATATTTTCCCACCTGTGGAATGAGTGAAGGGTTTCAGAAGTGGGATGTTCATGTCTATAAAAAAGGATCACCCTCCATTGCATGCCCACTAAAGTTTCTTCTAGCAGAAGTCTACCCACCCAATACATACACATACAGAATATGTTTTAATCAAACTAAGATTATGGTTAATATAGTACTGATCTCCCCTAAGCCTGAAGCCAGACATACACACCTGATCTCACCCACGGCTAAATGCCATCTCTTCCCCCTGTAAATGGTGTTAACCTTTTCATTTCTCCAATGAAGTTTCGTTCTCCAATGCAACTACAACACACATCACTGCGAAATGCTCAAAGAACTAGATTGGTCATCCCTTGAGTCTAGGCGCAAAGTTCACCTTTCCTGTCTTGCCTTCAAATACTTTCTGGGCAAGCTACCCGCCTATCTGAACAAGCTCCTCACCCCTTCCGCATGCAGCACTTATCATCTGAGATCAGACTCCAAAAGACTGTTCATGGTCCCAAGGCTCAACAAAGTATCCGGCCGCTCCTCCTTCTCTTACCATGCACCCCAAAACTGGAACAACCTACCGGAGACTCTCACATCCACCACCAGTTTAAGTTCTTTCAAATCTAAGACTGTCTCACATTTTAATCTGGTCTGTAACTGTTTCATACGCCCATAATATACATCTTCTCTAACTGTGCATGCAATGTATTGTATATAATGTATACTCTGCTCATTTATGTAACTGTATTTGTAACCATGTGTTATTTGTCATATTATCTATGTCCAGGACATACTTGAAAACGAGAGGTAACTCTCAATGTATTACTTCCTGGTAAAACATTTTATAAATAAATAAATAAACAACCTTATCATTTAACACTGGCTAACCTTAAAACTTGCCCAACAAATCAAGCATCCCAATACCCTGCACTCATGGCTATTGTCCCACAGTTACTTATACCACTTATTGTGGCCACGCACACCCACCTACAGCACACCCACCTATTCCCTCACCTGCTGTCTCTGTAAGTTTCCCCTCAAACCTCTTAAATTGTAATCTCTTTGGGGCAGGGATTTCCTTTCCCATTGTCTGATTTTTGCTGCACTTATTGTATTTTTAAAAATGCCCTGTACTCTATTCTTTGTGAAGCGCTTTTGGCGCTATATAAATAAAGACATACAATACAATACTGAAAGTATGTTTCTTGTTTTGCAATAGAAACACATGGTTCGTAGTGGAGTACTCCACCTTCTAGAACGTAATGTAACTATAATAAAATTAGCATTATTGGGATCTTCTACTAACCTAAACAACATAAAACTACAGCAAGTGTGGAGAGACAAAAATCAAAGCTTTTCAGTGGCACTTTGACTGAGCCACCAATTGAACCACATGTGCTGATACAGTGATATCCACAAATGCCTACTTTTTGGTGGACCTTGAGTAATGAGTTTGAAACCCCTGATGTATAGATACAGACATAACCTGGGCTGGTATTGAAACCTGGCCAATTGTTTGGCTCTTGTGGACTGGAGTTGACAACCTGGGACCTAATGAATCCTACGTTTCACCTTTCAGAAGATCATCACCGGATTGCAAACATTTGCCAAACAGAAGGGAGGTTTATACAGGATTTGCTTTGACTGATACTTACAGGATTCATAGTATTCAGAAATCACAATGCACCTGGACTCCCCTCCACAATCTTTGGATTCAGTCGCACAAGTGGTAGAGTTGCGCTCGTGACAGTGATGGCAGCAGCCACCGTATGCTGGGAGAGACAAATACTCATTATTTGTGTATCTCATTTTTACAGGCTCAGCTCACAAAATGAAATAAAGTTGGGGAAACTTGCTTCCTGAAAGCAGCGTTTTAATGGGATTTTCCCCACTGTTGCTAAGTTCCTAGCGTGGCTTTACTTCTACATTTATATTTTGGATGTCCCCGTCCTTCAACTCACCTGTGGCAATAAGAGCAGAGAAGGTGCAGAGGGTGGTGATGAACGAGTTCATGTTGATGGAAGGTGGGTGCAGATGGATGCTGTGGCCTTTGATTTAATCTCTTCTCCTGGATGGTGCAGTATGAGTTATTGTAGTGATACTTATACTCTGGATGATGGCAGGGTGGGGGCACCTTTACAACTCATGCTGTGTCCTGTGCCAAATTGCCTGGTTACCTTATTGACACCATTCTGCCAGGATGCATTAGAGAAAATAAGAAAATTAGAGTTGGTCAACACACACACACACACACACTAAGCCAATTTTTTTCCTATCTCACATTGCCAAATGGACTCATCACCAAATATATTTGTTCCACCCTAGAGGTGATACTGTACACACCTGTCTCCCGAATCTCCTTATTTCCCAGGGGGATGAATATTATGTGTAAAACACACAGTACATTTTGCTATATACAGTATACAATGTATGTTTAAAATAACTTGATACATGCAATACAGCGGGGGCTGCTGCTTCATTACAGCGGGGGGCTGCTGCTTCATTACAGCGGGGGGCTGCTGCTTCATTACAGCGGGGGGCTGCTGCTTCATTACAGCGGGGGGCTCAACCCCAGTCCCCAAGCATCGCCCAACAGGTCAGGTTTTCAGGATATCCCTGTTTTAGCACCGGTGGCTCAATCAGTCCCTGCTTCAGCACAGATGGCTCAATCAGAGGCTCAAGCCTGGTGCTAAAGATATTGCAAGATGCAGTAAAGCCTTTTCTTTTTACTGCACAGGATTGAAACCGGATACCGGCGGGGACCCCCCGAATAGGCGCGGCCTCCCCCGGGAATCCCGGGATCACCACCGCTATAGTATTGAAGGGTCTACCTCCTCCTGCAACCATTCCAGTAAGCCTAACCACCCACCCTGGGCCACGTACCCCCTTCACTCACCCCCTCTACCCCTAATAAACGAGCTACTGTGCCTTAACCCCTTCATTGCCTTAGTGGCTAGCAGCTAAGATAATGAAGCTGCTTTAATGTGACTTTTAATAATAGGGTGCAGGATCAGGGGGTCTCCTGAGCTGAACCGCTTTGATTTCAGCCTCAGGGAACTCCCACAACCCCCTCCTGTGTTGCAGTCCACGGTATGGGGTGTCGGTATCCCAGCAAGGTTTAAAATTCCCGCGTGACGTGACAGGGAGATTTAAATGCACAGGGGATACCGGCACCCCATGTCGGTATCCCCACCATGCCTAAATCCTCTGCATCACGTGACCAGGGGATTTAAATACTCCAGGAGATACCTGCACCCATAACGGGGCCTATAACTCGGGAAGCAGGGGATCCCCGATGCTGAAATTAATGCGGTTCAGCTCAGGAGACCCCCTGCTCCCTTACACTATTAGTAAAATTCACATTAAGGCAGCTTCATTACCTTAGCGGCTAGCCACATTGATTTCAGCCTCTCTGACCCTCTGCTTCCCGAGTTACAGGCCCCATTATGGGGTGCAGGTATCTCCTGGAGTATTTAAATCCCATGGTCACATGATGCAGAGGATTTAGATGGCGGGGATACCGGCACCCCATACCAGGGCCTATAACTCGGGGAGCAGGGGGTCTTCGATGCTGAAATCAATGCAGTTGAGCTCAGGAGACCCCCTGATCCTGCACACTAGTATTAAAATTGATATTTAAACTGCACGATCGCCTGTAAGAGCCGTGCATGGAGCCGCAGCGTCTGCGTGCAGCTCTTCCACGCCGCAGTTTCACCAATCAGTTGCCGATTGATGGGAATATAGTGCGATAACACTTAGGAAAAAGAAGTCATTCGATGCTGCATTTTTTTACCGAACTTTAAAAAAATGCTGTTTTGTCTAAGTTTTGACCCACATGTTTTATAGCGAGATAAAACAATGGAAAGTCGGTCGGCAGTGCACTGATGTTATCACAGTTTAGTGAATAGGCCCCTCAGTCTTCCCCCCCCAAAAAAACACATTTCCATAGCCTGAAATATTTTGTTTGTAAGAGAAAGCCCTATTTTATAAAGCAGAAAAACATGTAGCACTGAATGATTTATAGATGTATTTTTAACAGGATTGAAACAGGGGGTTTCCGTAGCTGAACCCCATTAATTTAATCTCTGGGTATCCCTGTTTCCAGAGAAAAGTAGCTTTATATGGGGAGTGCCGGCATCTCTGTAGCCTGGGAGCTGGTATACCTAATGAAATGGTGGGTTAAATGCCCTGCGTCACCATGGGCCAATAGGAAGCCGTGACGTCATCCCTTGCGGCTTAATATTGGCCCGCCTCGGGCATTTAAACTCCACATAGATACCGACGCCCCCTACGGAGGTAAGTACCTCTGAGAGCAGGTGGTCCCCAGAGATGAAAGTAACACTACTCAGCTCCGGAGACCCCCTGCTTCAATCCTGTAATCAAAACATTGCAACAATTTCATCATGCAGTGCTACAGCACATGTTTTGCTGCAATAGTATACATTTGCTGGTTAAAATTAGCTAATTTTTCTACAACTTAGAAAAGACATTTTCAAAACGTTTTTGGTAAAAAAAGATTTAGGGAACATTTAAATTTTTTTTAGAATAGCAACAAAGTGCATCTCAGCAAGTGCGCGCGTTTCTACTCCGCGGGTCATTTTGAGTTTTTGTATTTGAGGGACACAATCAAGGTTACCAGAGGGAAAGAGACACAATGAATCATACACCCCTTCTGCTGTGTTTGCTGTGTTATTAACTCATGTGTCTTGGCTATTTACATTCTTGGTTCTTCTAAGGACTTGAGCCTTAAGGAACAATTAATTAAATTAAATATATTAAAATCACAGAACACGTTGACAATTTGGAACCTGAATATAATTGTAATTAGTACGTAAGTACCTTAGGAAATAAATAATTGAAGTATGAATAGTCATACAGTGTAGCAGCCTAAAGTTTTTCTTTTATTAAACTGTGGTTAATAAAGGACAGGGATTTCATAAAACAACAGACTTTAGAAATACATCCTCACCATTCCAGGGCACAAGGGCCTCTTTGCTTCCGACAATTAATTAAAGTGCAAGAGGGACCTGGAGGTTTCCAATAAAGTTTTCTCTCTCTCCCCTGACATGACAAGACTTGTGGGCAAAATAAAGAAACACCACGTTTTATTACGAGATTTAATAAAGGCGCAGTATCAATTAGCAGAATCATTAATCGACATTGGCATATTTTATTGAACTATCCAGTCTTAAAACCTATTTTATCTAAGAAACCCAAAATAATTTGTAAGAAAAATACAAATCTAAAAAAATATATTGGCTCTCACTGAATTAAAAAAAAAGCAAAACCGGAAGTAGGGAATCAACAATGCTGGATTCCAACGAAACCAATGGAGTATTTCAAACATGGGTAAGTGTGCTCCACAGGGGCTTCTTCTGATTTAAATATAAAGAATTTCAATAAAAAAATATCAGGAAAGAATATAAAATTAAACAGTTCATGAATTGTACAACACAATATATTATATATCTACTGGAATGCCCATGTTGGCTACAATATGTTGGGAGGACCACAGTAACAAATACAGAAAGATGTATGTTCAGTAGCATAAAAGAAAGATTGAAAAAGGGTATCAGCAACATACTGTAGCGTATCTAAACACATTACTGATAAGCACAATTTCAACCCGAAAGGATTAAAAATGAAAGGTATTGAATGTGTATCACTATGACCTAGGGGTGGGAATAGGCTTAACAAATTATGTTAAAGAGAAACATATTGGATTTATGAATTACAAATCTTAAACCCTGGAGGTCTGAATATAGACATCGACTTAGCAGCCCTCATTAGATGATCCTATATGTTAGGAATCGTTTTCCTTTTAACAAAAAATAATGTTTTATTACATCCGTTTTAATGCCATTTTAAGCTAGTTTTAATTTAAATTTAATGAAAAAAATATTTTTAAGAAAATGTTTTTAATTTTTTCAATTTTAATAATTCCACGTGGCCTATAAGATTTTAAAATATAATCATTTTTAAATGTAATATTTTTAATTAAGTAATTGTAATAGTTTATTAATATATATAACTAATGTTTTTAACATAATAGTGAAAAGATCAGTAAAATATTAATATAAATATTCCAATTTATTTTGTATTTTTAATTAATCTTTTCAAAGTACAGCAGCGGCAGCTCTTATTCGAGCAAATGCCGCTGGCTGTATGAGGCTGGGAAGCGGGTAGCCGCGGCGCGTGGCGGCGCACTGTGATGTCACAGTCACATGCGCGCCCGGCTTCCCCGTCTTCCCCGGCTTCCCCAGGCTTCCCCGACACCCCTGGAGTTCAAATCTAAGTAAGCGGGGGTGCGGGGAAGCAGAGGGGCAGAGTAGAAGCCGGGTTCGGGGTCCAGAAGGGGGGGTAATTGCACGTGAAGTGGAGGGGGGGTGCGTGGGGGAAACGCGGCGGCGCGCGTTTTTTACTGGCGGCAGCTGGGGTAGATCCCGGCATGCCGCCGGCATTTGCTCGAATAATAGATGTCGCTACTGTAGATCTAAAAGGGATAGTATAAATATATACAATTAATATATACTATATATATAATATATATATATATATATATAGTTGTGTGTAAAACAAAGTACACCCTCTTTGATTTCTATGGTTTTAAATATCAGGACATATTAACAATCATCTGTTCCTTAGCAGGTCTAAAAATTAGGTAAATACAACCTCAGATGAACAACAAAACATGACATATTTAACCATGTCAAATTAAAGGGGAGAAGAGCGGTCCCGGAAAATCCCAGAAGTATCTTCCACAAAAATAGGATTTGTTCTGCAGCAGAATGACTGCAAGGGTTTTGGATATATCCTTAAACGGGGGTTAAAATACATATATTTCATATCAATTTTTTTCAGGGTGGGTATCCCCCTCCGGCCACGTTCCCCCTTGGTTTGGAGAGGGGGGGGGGTGTTTGCAGTGCACGGGGCTTCCATCGATCACCGGATAAGGTAGGGTGGGGGGGGGGGGGGCCCGCGAGGGAGGGGGGCCCACCGGGTGGGAGGTGCCAGCGGGGGTGCTCCCGGCCGGATACTCTGTTAAATAAAACATTGTTTGGTTGATTGTAACAAGTCTTTTATGCTGTCTACAGTTATTTCTTATGTATTTGTCCCATTCTACACTCACCCAGTCAGTCACCCACCCAGTCAGTCAGTCACTCACTCACCCACCCAGTCAGTCACTCACTCACCCACCCAGTCACCCAATCAGTCACTCACCCACCCAGTCAGTCACCCAGTCAGTCACTCACCCAGTCAGTCAGTCAGTAACCCAGTCAGTCAGTCACCCAATCACTCACCACCCAGTCAGTCACTCACTCACACACCCAGTCACCCAATCAGTCACTCACCCACCCAGTCAGTCACCCAGTCAGTCACTCACCCACCCAGTCAGTCAGTAACCCAGTCAGTCACCCAGTCAGTCACTCACCCACCCAATCAGTCAGTCATCCAGTCAAGTCACCCTCCCAGTCACCCAGTCAGTCACCCAGTCAGTCACTCACCCACCCAGTCAGTCACCCAGTCAGTCAGTCACTCACCCACCCAGTCAGTCAGTCAGTCAGTAACCCAGTCAGTCACCCAGTCAGTCACTCACTCACCCAGTCAGTCACTCACCCACCCAGTCAGTCAGTCACCCAGTCAGTCACTCACCCATCCAGTCAGTCACCCAGTCAGTCAGTCACTCACCCACCCAGTCAGTCAGTCAGTCACCCAGACAGTCAGTCACCCACCCAGTCAGTCACGCAGTCACGCAGTCAGTCAGTAACCCAGTCAATCAGTCACCCAGTCAAGTCACCCACCCAGTCAGTCAGTCAGTCACTCAGTCAGTCAGTTGCCAACTCACCCAGTCAGTCACCCAGTCAAACAAGTAGTCTGCGGTCTACACATAATAATGTATTGAGGTTTTAAAATAATTTCTAACTTGCTTTGTTCCAGATCAGACTAGAAAGCTTCTAACATGATACCTCGGAATCCCCCTAACGCAGAAGACAGGTAGGGAACGTCTGCACTCGTGTGTATTTGCTGACAGTTATGCTTTCATTTTGTCTTGGGATTGTTAACAATCACTTATATTCGCAAACCTGTCTGCATTTGGTTAATATGAAGAAGCACAGTAGTTTTCCATTATTCAAGAATTGTCAAAAACTAATCTTATTAGTTCTTACTAAGAATTTATTAAATTTGCAACGGGTGGGGCTATGGGGCAATATAGGGGCAAGTAGATTTTTTGGTCGGCAAGTAGATTTTTGGGTGATTTGTCGAACACTGTATATATATTCATGCAGATGAGCATACAGTTGTATTTACATTTGCAAATGCAGATGAGCATACAGTTGTATTTACATTTGCAACTTACGCCTATAGGGAACCATGTTAAAAATGGTTTTTGAAGCAAAAAGTGGCACTGTGTGCTCATTTGCATGTCATTTCCCAGAATCCCTTGCTGCAGTGGAAGTGCTGGGTGCTGGGTGATAATGGTGAAAGGCGGGGTTGCAGACCTGCCTAAGACATGCAGATGAGCATACAGTTGTATTTCCTCCTACATACCAATCAGATTATAATATCCTCAAAGCAGGGACTCCTCTTCCTAAATGTTACGTTTATGTCTGAAGCACTTATTCCCATGACCTGTTATTTGTATTTGTTATTTATATGATTGTGACATGTATTACTACTGTGAAGCGATATGTACATTAATGGCTTTATACAAATAAAGACACACAATACAACACCTCCCCCCCCCCCCCTTGAAACTGAAACACCAGCAATCCCTGCTTGATTGCATGCCCAGAAAGGGAAAAACACAAAAAATGGTTTTATTACATAAAGTACAATGCAATAATACAATGTTACTGGGCCCAAGATCTAACTCTCTGCGGCCCTTATACTCAGGCCAGGGGTAGCCAGGTGATCTTGACCTTTATTATGCAGCCTGGTCACCCCCTCTTGTCACAGTCTTCAAATGCCAGAAATTGTCTCATGGCAGAAGACTGCGTATTAGATACGTTTCTCTATCCCAGGAGATGGTAACATGCTTTGTACAATGTTAGCACTCAATGAGAAGGAGACCTCAAAAGTATCCTGTGACAGTGGTGCCAGCCATTAGCAGGTTTAGCTCACACTGCTAGAGCTGCTGTCCAAAAGAATAGAGGTAGTGTGGATTCTAATCCTTAAGGGTCAGTCACCAATACATCATTCCAGTTGCTAGGTTCCTTAAGTTTACTAACTCAATATAGTTCTTATGGAAATCTGTGTGGGATGTGACTCATTTAAATATACTTTGCATAGCCATTAGCATATATCCCAGGGTACACCATGTGTGTTCCTTTTTCAGTGCAAGTGTTTCTCCCTAATTTAATTGGAGACAGGTGTGAGAGGTGATATATATATATACAACCGAAGACATCATTAAACTCTCCACATCCTGCTCTAATCTATCTGTTGGATTACTATTGATAGTAAAAAAAAAAAGAAAATGCCTTTTTGAAATTGGCCTGCAAATTTCTGCGACTGAAAGGAACCGGACAATCCCCAGCGGAGACTAATTCCTGCAACATTTTCGTCCATCTCGAGCCCTTAGCAGGCTTCGCTATAGACACAAATCAGAAAAATCCTGTTTGAACCGACAGTACTTTAAATTGTATTCTAAAACGATGGGGACTGATTATTTTATTCTGATTGTGTAACTATGCTCTTCTGTCACAAGATGTAATTAATGGATGGGGCACATACAGTATATGAGAGACTAAGAAAATAAACATTGCACTGTTTTAAATGTAGCAGGTAAACATTATTCCAAAACCTGAAATATATATTTTTTTGTGATAGAGAAAGCCCTATTTTGGGGGTTTGGATGTTGTTTGAATATAGATTCTCTGGTGAAATGTGCTAATTTCACAACAATTTAGACAATTTTTAGCCCATTTTGCTAGGACTTAGACAAGTTTCAACAACATTTTCAGAACAGTTCTTTCACAAAATTGCAAATTTGAGAAGTTTTTGAAAAGTCGAGCAAAACAGGAATCTTAGCAAGACTACACATTTCTTGTTTCTGCCTGATATTTGGAGTTTTTGAAATTTGAGGGTTACAAATAATTGACAGAATAGCCCTGCTGTATCTGTGTTACTAATATTATCTGTTTTAATTGAGTGATACAATAAATGAGTATCAGTTTGTTGCCATGAAGAAAGAGTAACAATGAACCATAAATCTCTTCTGCTTTGTTTGCTGTGTTATTAACTCTTGTGTCTCGGCTGTGTACATATTTAGTTCTTCCAACGGCTTGAGCCTTAAGGCGCAATGAATGAAAATAAATATAATAATATTAACATTTAATTACACATTCAGGGTTTGGAACCCGAGTAGACTTGTAATTAATGTGTAAGCACCATTAGACCTATATATTTTAAGCATGATTAGTCATAGTAGCTACAGTGTATATGTTTTAATTTTTTTATTTTTGATACAGATAGAACTGTGATATTTCTGATCAGGACAGGTATTTCGTAGACAAAACAGATATCATATACATTTGGAACAATCACCATGTCAAGGATCAAGAACCTCTTTGTTCCAAGGCACTTACTAAAGTGCTAGAAGAACTGGACGCTACCTAAAAAGGTGGGCAGTGCTCCAAGTGTTTAAAAATATATCTTGGTCTCCCTCCCTTTTTCAAAGAAACCAAAGGAGTATCCAATTGCATGAGCACCCAATGAAACAAATGGGCAACTCTAATAGTGAAACAAAGTGCAGGTATGGGAAAAAGACCCCAAGTTTAATTTCAGTTCTCATAAAGTCCAATACCTATATGAGAGTTCAACATGAAGATGGCCAGAATGTTCTCCACAAATAGGGAATGTGTCCAAGATTGTAGATCCTTAAAGAACCCAATTCAGTTCCTCTATAAACACCTGTGTAAAACACTCACAACAAATAATGTCTACAGCGAATGCTCTTCGTAAACTTTTTAGGAATACAAACTGTCTCTCACCCCTTATAAAAAAAATTGTAAAGAGAAAAATAATTAACAACTTTTTTTTTATTTAATAAAGGATAATATGGTAAAATGATAATAACATTGATACGCGATGAAGGACCCTGAGACGTTCTAAAGCTTATAACATATCAACTACTTGTTTTTCCAATTAAGGGCATCACGCCACCTCCTCCCTCTCCCTCCTGTGTTACTAACCTTTATAAATTCTCCTCCTCACTTTAAAAGCTTTACACTCTTCTGCTCCTCCTTACATATCAGCCCTAATTTCTCGCTGTGCGCCATCCCAGCTCTTGCGTTCTGCTCAAGGATGTCTTCTCTCTACCCCTTCTGTATCTAAAGCCCTCTCCCGCCTTAAACCCTTCTCTCTGACTGCCCCACACCTCTGGAATGCCCTTCCCCTCAACACCCGACTAGCACCCTCTCTATCCACCTTTAAGACCCACCTTAAAACACACCTGTTTAAGGAAGCATATGAGTAGCTCCATGGCTGATAATTAATTCCTTATACATACTGTAAACCTTTGCTCCTTGCAGATGCATTTACCGGAACGCCCTCCTACTGTATATGTACGTTATTCCTACCAACAAAATTAGATTGTAAGCTCTTCGGAGCAGGGACTACTTTTCCTAAATGTTACTTTTATGTCTGAAGCACTTCTCCCCTTTGTGTTATTTATATCATTTATTATTGATATGATTTTCTCATGTATTACTGCTGTGAAGCGCTATGTACATTAATGGCGCAATGTAAATAAAGAAATACATACATAAAGTAAATGACATATTCAATCTGTAGATGAGCTAAAAAATATATTAAAATCCTTAAAAGACCCAGTGAAATAAATAAATAAAATAAAAATAACTTTAAGCAACCAAGTCAAGACCTTCACTTAACCAAAAGGGAAAAGACATCCCAACTGTAAAATACAGTAGGTCCACAGTACTGTAGCTTCTACTTCGCTACAATAGTTGAAACAACCCCCACTCAAGTTATTGGATTTTATGTGTTCAATGTCAAAATCAGGCAACTGACCATCCTGTATGTGGATTGTGAAAGAGCTTACAGTGTTTTGTGAAACACTATGCATCATAAAACCCTTCTTCACATTGCACCTGTTTGCCGAAAATCTCTCCCTAAGTGTCCAAATACTCTGCAGTTCTTCCAACATGTTGCAAACCACCTTTCAATACATACATCATATAGGTTGTGTTACCATTAATAAAACATTCAATTTGAAAAATTGTTCTTATTTAAAAACAAAATAAAATTGTTCTTCTTATTAACAACTAACAAAATTTAACACAACTGGTACCTCTGTATTTCAAATTACCTTTAGGTTACTCCGGTAACCATGGGCTATTATATTTCATACTCATATTAATTATTGGAAGAAAATTGGGTGAAAGACATAGTTTTACAATCTTAGCTTTCCTAAGAGACATGCCAGTCTCTGGGATATAATAACCGTCCCTTGAATAGGAACGCGCCAGCCACCCCAGTGTTTATTTAAAACTCTAGAGATGAGCGCGCCATTTGGTTGGATTTTACCTGTTAAAACTCCAATATAATTTCCCCTTCTTCTGTCTCTTGATTCTTATGCCTGGGAAATTTTGGAAATAGTGTCTCAATCGAAATATAGATATCTGTAGGACTGTTCAATGAACCCTGCACCATAGCCTTTCGGAAGAAACCTATTCTTAAGGTCAGGAGACTGCTCATGAAAATTTTGTTCTCTGAAGAAGTTACATCAAATCTTTTGGAACTAACCATACAGAATTCACCTAATCTAATGTAAGCTGTTGGTGATCTAAAGACATGGATTATATTTTTAAGAAGAATTCCTCCACTTCCAGACCGTTTATTATGCATCAATAATACCCATATGCAATTTGTGTCCCATGAGTATATTCTCAAAAGGACTAAAAACAAAAAAATATTGCAAGGAAGTTTACTCTAAAGATTCATTGTTGGACGCAAACAGTGTGTGCACCAAAGGTAAAAAGACAAGTGTTTGTAACATATTTCTGTAGAATAAAAAATCAACATATTGGGAAATATTAGCCGTCATGGATTCTGTGTCCAAAAGTATGGGACAACCAGAGGTATTTTGCTTGTCTTTATTATATTAAGAAATTAGGCAAGGGTACAAAAAGATATTCTGGGAAAGACTAATATACTGTACATGTCAAAACGGGTTCTACTTCATATCTAAAATGACATTATATAAAGCCAACGTTTAAAGATCTCTCATGCTTTCAATCTCTCAGTAGGATCAATGCTAAGCTTTTCTTAAGACAAATTAACCGCCAATATCCTAAGGTCTTCATGAACATAAACATCTCTATCCTGAATATTAATGCTGTCCCTCATATCAGCCCGTCGGAATTATTATGTAGGACTCCTTATTGCTCTCCTTCTCACATTCAGGTGCTTATTCTAGTACAGTAGCTTCTTTGTCATTGCCAAATCTTACATTTTCTCATATTTAGAAGTCGGTATGAAATGTGTTAAACGGTATTCTCTATTGAAAATCACATTTTCTAAACCGCTTCCATAAAAAGTGACATACTGCCTGATTTTGTACCTAATTTAAATGACCAGTGTCACGGGAGACCAGGTTTATTAAAACCTTTAATACGCGGATCATTTGATTGAGCAAGACAAGAGGTAAAATAAATTGTAATTTATTCCACGAAAAGACATACATACAATGTAACACAATTTGCACTGAAAACACACTTACTGGGATCTGGGCTAACAAAATAAACTTTCTTGGAACGAAATGTCAACAACTGAGCCCTTAGGAGCCCTTTCCAATGACCGGGAGGTACACACGAAAGTCCTGGAATGCAATTCGGCATGCAATCCCAGCCACGACCGCTACGTTCCGTTTTCAGAACTTGTTCCCATAAGCCGGTTCACGTCTATTTCTCATAGAGCATCATTTTTCGTATCTTGAATTTGCCGCTGATGGCTCGGCGCTTGGAATCTGAGGTCCTGATTGGCTGTAAGGTTTCTTATAAGTTTTGGAGTCCCATTCAGAAACAACTACAGCCAATCAGCACGTGAAAATTCTCCTGCCAGCATATCACCAATTTGCCGGTATACTGAAGCCGGGTGGGCACCGATTTTGACCAACCTGGCACCTCTGCCTCCTAGCACATCGAGCCCACTCGCTGTCCAGGCGCCGCAGAGTCTGGGGCTGGGCAAATGGTTGCCAGAACGCCCATCGTTAGCCATGGACGGGGGTATTCAAATATAACGACATTACTCCTCCTGTTCTCACACCTAGGCATCCCTGAGGCTTTCAACTCTGGGTCCCGAGCAGACCAGGTGGCGCCAAGCCTTGTAGCATCTGGTCTCTCGGAACCATGGACTTGGAAATCCCACAGCCACATATACATTGGTACAAGCATATATACTTATTTATTATACACCTTTTATAAAATATACTTTGACTCTGGATTGTGTGTTTAAACATGTCTAAGTCTGGTCTGGTGTCAGAAATAGAATAATAATATGTGTTCCCTACTCTTACCAGCCTTATTCCTGGCACTCTGCAAAAACCTGACTTTAATTTTATTCACATATAAAACCCATGCAGATTTATCACATCGCTGGAGAACCCCCTGAACCCTACACCAGGTTCAGGGTGACTTGGGCATGAACTGGGCATCCCACCTTATGCTAGGGACCCCTGGACTGTTCTGAGGATACCTTGATCCCTGATGCCCTTTTTACCATTCCTGTTCGTGCTGAAGCAGGGAACCCTGTCGGTGACACTCGTCCATTGGCTTCTAAATGTCTCTCAGAGCTTCTTTCTCCCGTAGCTCCTCCACTCTCTGGTGATCAGCCGGGGCAACAGTCATCCAAAAATTACAAAAAAAGTGGAGCGTAGAGAGAAAAAAGTATTAAACAATCATTCACTTTTAATGATACACTGTACAATTTAAAACTTACAATCAAGTATAGCTGCATGCACGATGAGGATCCCACGCCCGTCCGTCACTCTCGCCGTCACTACCCCTGCCCTTCTCTTTTCCACCGCGGATCACCGCTGGGTTCCGAAACCGGAAGTCAACCCGATACTGGATGGTGGGCGGGCTCTCTCGCGAGAATGCACTGCCTGGCAATACGTGACGTATAGGCAAGCTGACTGGGTACCTCTATCGGGCAGGTATCACACTCTAGGAAAACCGTGTGTACCGGAAACCTTAGCAACCCCTCAACTCGTATCGCGCTCACTAGCGCTTGATCAGGAGGTAATAAGGCATGTCAGGAGGCTGCCTTATATAGGCCAACACCCCCTAATTGCCCCTAACACTAAAAACATGTGTATACATGCTGAAGGCATTTTCTTTTTTTTTTGTTTCAATTTTTTTTATTGTTTTAGAGAGACATAACAAATATATAGTCTTGGAATAATTCTTAAAAGTTCTTAAAAGTTCTAAACGATTCTAAAATTGTTTTAAAAAAGTTGCTTATTAACAGTACACATATTTGAATTAACATGTACTATTAAAAACCTAATTTAAAACTGCTATTCAACTAGAAACTCATTACAATCAATCATCTAACTTGATAGTTATCCTTATGGGATATATGTATGTATATATAAGTCATCTCTTCTAACTTTAGATGGGATTCACCAAATTTAAATAGTATTATTAACATTAGCAATAACAATTGATTTACACCTAATCCTTACCATAACATAAATCTGTACATATATAACTATCTTGTTAATAAAATACATACATACACATATAAATAACAATAAAATATTGACTTTGCCCCATTAATACCATATTAAAACAAATTATTTATCTATTACTTATAATGTTCATTAGTTAATTATCAACTGTAGATTAAAGTCACGTATCTATCTAAGGAAGGGGTTAAGCTCTATAATATCATTTAACCCACCCGGTATTTTACTTCTTAATGTAGATGTAGCCAGGTCCCTTTTTCCTCCCTGCTGCCCCGCGACCCCTACCTCAGTTCTTCCGCTGCCACGGGTCACTCGATGGACCCGTCGGCACTTCTGGAGGGTGGGGGCCAGTGCAGGGAGCGCTTTGCCATTCCGGTGGTCCCCGGCGGTTCACGAACAGGGCGCCACCATCTTGATGCAGGTCGCGCATGCGCAGTAAGTCCCTGGCGGCCCTGCAGAGATCGCGCATGCGCAGGACAGCGCGAGGAGAGCCTGCGAAACCCTAGCCTACCAGGGAAGGCTCTAGTTCGCGCGCTGAGGCCACGCTAGTTAGTTGGATCTGGGAGCTAGGAGGGAGCAGGAAGGGTGTAGGGAGCAAGTGAAGCTCATGCACCAGGTAGGTCCCCCACATTTCAGGTAGACCCCAACTCACCCCCAGGCTAGTGGGGAATTGATAAGGGACGGCCATAGGTTAGGGACGCTGCCCTTAGGTTCGTGAGGTGCCTTATTGTCCAGTCACAGCGGTCAGTGCTGTGAGGGCGGACAAGGGGGCATCATGTCAGGCTGCAGTGCGTTGCTTCAGGAATGAGGCGAGGTTAGGTAGGAGTGAGTCAGAGGGGACCCGGGTGGGTACAGGAGAGGTAGTGTGGGTGCAGGGGGTCAGGGACCCACCTGCATAGGATAGGCGACCCCATAGGCCCCTAGGAGTTTCCCCGAAAGCCATTCAAGGTTGCTGTGCTGTAGGGATGGCCTATAGTACAGAGAGTGTCACGTTAGTTCACAGAGTCAGTTAGGGTCTCCCTTGACGCTGCGCATCCGTGCAGAAGGTTGGGCGCAATTCTTCATTGTGGCTGCAGAGGCTATCCTGGTGTTATCGTCCTGGATGGTGGTTCCGGTTTTCTTCGGTCGCCGGATCCTTTGTGAAGCCAGTTGCAGATCCGAGCACGGGAGTGTTCGGCAGGTACTCTAAATCTACAAGTGCACCAACAAGGCCGATGACATTCACAAGGGACATAGTGGCTGCGCATTCACACATATCATTCTTACGGTGTGGCGTTACAGGAGGTGGAGGTAGAGGAAGCGTCCTGCACAACGCCGTGTATAGTGTCGCCTCTAGGGAGGGACACCGGTTAATATATGTACCTAAATGTATGATATTGCATGCCAGTAAAGTCATTGATTGTTTTACCTACGTGTGGAGTGATATATATATATTTCCTGCGAGGAACCACTCCCCTTCTGGTGGGAGCCATCGCAGGTGGAGGCGCTGCACCCAATATAGTATTGCGCGAGTAACCCCAGGCTCTCCGTGGCAGAGACTTAGGCCCTGTGAGCCTACAGGTAACACAGCACATGGTAGCCGCTTGCTAGCGATAGGAAGCAGGGTTACATATATATCCAATATTGTTCTCTTTGAAGTAATTTAAGTTCTCTATCACCCCTCCTAATATTCCTTTTGTACAACCTCAAGGCCTCTAAAACGTAAACCTTCTGTTACCCCATTATGGTACTCCAAAAAATGTTGTGCTAGATTATGTATTTTCTTACCTTGTTCTACAAGGCGTTTGGCGTTTTTAATACCATTCACATGTTCACCAATGCGCACCTTTAGGGGCCGAATGGTCTTCCCAACATAACATTTTTTGCATGGGCAGTCAATGACATTAACTATAAAATTTGTTTGGCATGTGATAAAATGTTTGATTTTATATTGTAGCCCTGTCTGATGATCTTCAAAAGTTTTATCGGGAGACATATATTGGCACATAACAAATTTACCACGCCTAAAGTTACCAATGGGTTTACTTAAAAAATTGGTTTTCCTAGCAACTTGAATCTTGGATCCCTTTAAAAGACTAGGGGCTAAAATACTTTTTACATTTTGTGCCTTCCTAAAAACTACCTCGGGTCTATCGGCTAACTTACTTCGTAAAATGGGGTCCATTAAAAATACATCTAGTGCTTATAAATTAATTTCCTTATCTTAGATTCCTGTTTGCAGAAATCAGCAATAAACATTGGTGTAGGATTGTCATTGGTAGGTACAACTTTCGTTTTTGGTATTAGCAGAGTATTCCTCGGTCTATTCTGACTTTTATTAAAGAATTTTTGTATCACATCTTTGTCATATCCTTTATCCAAAAATCTCTGCCTTAAAACCTCAGATTGGTCATCACAATCCTTTGGCTCAGAGCAATTTCTTTGAACCCTCAGAAATTACGCTTATGGTATATCGTTGAGCCAATTGGCAGAGTGATTACTTGTATAATCTAGGTAGGAATTATCATTCACCTTTTTGAAGAAGGTTTTGTGACAATACGATGATCCACTGCTTTTAAATTTAAATCCAAGAAATGAATTTCTACAGGATCAATTTCCCCACTTAGAACTATGTTTCGATCATTCCTGTTAAGAAATGCAATAAATTCTTCCAATAGTTCTTTGGGTCCAGACCAAATAATCAGGATATTATCTACAGTATGTATCTGCCATAATAGATCAAATATTGCCGAAATCCATTTTTAATCCACACATAATCCTCTTCCCATTGACCCATAAAATGCCCCGCATAATTGGGGGCAAAGCAGGTGCCCATCGCCGTACCATTGATTTGAATAAATAATTCGCCCTCAAACAGGAAATAATTATGTTGCAGAATAAATAAAATACTATCTACAATAAACTCCTGTTGGGTGCATGATAGAGGTTTTAAATTGTACAGTGTATCATTAAAAGTGAATGATTGTTTAATACTTTTTTCTCTCTGCGCTCCAACTTTTTTTGTAATTTTTGGATGACTGTTGCCCCGGCTGATCATCGGAGAGTGGAGGAGCTGCGGGAGAAAGAAGCTCTGAGAGACATTTAGAAGCCAACGGACGAGCGCAGCCTCTATTGTGGGAACTGTGATACTTTTTTGATCTTATTCAAGACTTTGCATCTTGTTGTTCTTTTTGAATTGTCTACAGAGAGTCATTGGTTCACTTTTTCCCTCTGCCCCAACTTCTATGGGGGGTTAATAGGGAGGAGAACACATTTTAAATCATGATCCATTTCATGTGATAGACTCAATCATTTATATTGCTATCTGATGATATTTGTGACTGTCTAGGTTATTAGTTATTTATGTGGTGTGTCAGTGTATGTTTCCAGTGTGCATCATATGATCTTGTGGTCATCATAGAGTTAACCCATATTTTAAAATATTTCAAGTGGTTGGTTTAAATTTAGGAGGGGAGGAGTGCGTGTTTTTTTAGGCAATTTCACCCTCAACCTCAATAGAGTCATGGCTCGGGTGTTTGAAAATAGTATTGCACGGAGGGAGCAGGCAGAGTCCTTCTTTCAGGATAACTCTGATCCTGAATGTATCAGTCCCACCCAAGATGTTAATCCGCTATGTCTCACCTTGGAGAAATGTATGGCCACAGAGACCAAGCTGTGGTTGGATAAATTTAGTTTAGCGCTATCAGTTAAAGTTCAGAGAATACCTAGGGGGTTAAGGTTGCTAAAATTACCCACATATGGCCGCGAAGATGATCTGTTCATTTAAAATCTTAGAGTTACTTATTGAAGAACGGAAGGTGGTTTTAGAAAAATTACATAATCGGATTACCAATATTAGGGCAAGTATAGTATCTATAATTTACCAGGAAGATATGATTAAATTTGAGGAAGAATTAGAAAAGAGAATAGACGAATATGAGGCTAATCAAATGAGTAATAAAAAGAACAAATATATAAGGGATAAAATTGATTATTTAAATAATAAACAGTATAATTGGGCTAAGAACCAAAATCCTAGTACTGTAGGCACTCAGGAGGACCCTTATGAGGAGATTTTTGCCAAAGCATGTAACAATAAAGAATCCTTGGTTGGACCTACTATAGCCCGACCTCAGGAATTAAATCTTATAGATATTGGTCTACCAGGGGAAAGTGTAGGCCCACTGCAGAGTAATAATGGTTATGAGACATAGAGTAACATACCCCATAAAAATAAAAGTAAAAATAAAAACAGCAATAAAAATCGATATAAAAATAAAAACAAATATATACCCAACTGGTTCGATAAATTTCTTAAAGGGGGTTACAGGGGTCCTCCTACTCCCTATCAATGGAGGGCTATTAACAGACAAGGGGGGACCAATTTAGTAGATAGCCGGATAGTACCCCATCCACCCATACCTATATCCAACGCCTATCAGGTTTTGGGTGGAATAGTCGAGGAGGCTTCAGAGCCAGGTCCAATTGGTACAGCAGGGGCTCATTCCCTGCCTCCCCCTGCTTCTTTCCCTTCTCTCCCTTCAGCTTCGACCTCAATTCCTTTTTTAGGGAGGGGATCACAGCTGGGGATGGGGTGATACTCAAACAAATATTGCCCACCAAGTCGCCGGGTCTGTTGCCTTGGTTGAGAGGAGGAAGGGAAAGAGAGGAGTTAGGGGTAGTGGGGGTAAGAGGGACAAGGGGACGTATCAGTCCTCAGACATTATTGTCACAGAAGACATGCTAAGAGGCAATGGGATCTATAATCTATAAAGGTTTAAACTTTCAGCATCCCAATTTAGTGTCCTTCAAAAAGGGTTATCCTTTTCTCCCAGTTAATAAGTCCAATGAGTTTAACTTGTATGTTGATTTGCAGAAATTTTTACGGAAATTGACACTCAAAAGGCATTATGCCAGAACTCAAGCACCCAGTGATAGCGGGATTAACATCTATAGGGACGAGTCCAGGTCAATTCAAAGGGATCTGGTTTCTGACCAAGATTTAACTTTATTACCTATGAGTAACACTCTAAGTGAATGGATTGATTTATCTGAAAATAATGACATTCTTGGAAATGGATCCATTGCCTCCCCTAATGAATCTAATTCCCAATTATCTATGGATGACGGTTCTTTGGAATTTGATAGCATTTACCACAATCTCTTGAATTTGTATGAGGAAAGTGATTTGGGCAAAAGTACCGTTCATACAGGTCTAAAACCAAAATCTGTTTTTTATCCCTATGAGTCCAAGGGACCCTATATAGAGCTCTTTGGCAAATTAGTGGAACAAGAAATTTGGGGATTGTGTAGCAATAATCGATATTATATAGCCCATGACAATCTCACCCATAGTGAGAGAGGAGCGTTGAAAGGTTTAAATCAAAATGGGGAATTGATTATTCGACAAGCGGATAAAGGGAGTGGTACAGTGCTGCAAAATCGAGAAGATTATATAGGTGAGGCACATCGACTCCTTAATGATGGAGTATCATATCGTAAATTAGGAACAGACCCAACTAATGAATATTTGGTATTATTGGAAAGATTTCTGACGGATGCGAAATGAAGGGGTATTTGTTTTCAATCGACATCCCCGAGTGCCAATATTATACCACATCCCTAAAATTCACAAAACCCTGATCAACCCCTCAGGACGACCGATTGTGTCCGGTATTAATTCTATAACTGCCAATTTGTCACGATATGTGGATACATTGTTAGCTCCCATGACCTCTGCCCTCCCATCTTATATCAAAGATAGCATGGAAGTGCTTAATTCTCTAGACAAGATTTTTTGGGAGGATCGTTTTATTTGGGCCACATTGGACATCAGTTCCCTGTATACCTGTATTAATCATAGTTTGGGGATTAAGGCGGTAGCCCATTTCCTATACCAACATAACACTCTATCAAGCACCCAACAGGAGTTTATTCTAGATAGTATTTTATTTATTCTGAAACATAATTATTTCCTGTTTGAGGGCGAGTATTTCATTCAAATCAATGGTACGGCGATGGGCACCTGCTTTGCCCCCAATTATGCGGGGCTGTTTATGGGTCAATGGGAAGAGGAT
Organism: Ascaphus truei; assembly: GCA_036426205.1. Lineage (NCBI taxonomy): Eukaryota > Metazoa > Chordata > Amphibia > Anura > Ascaphidae > Ascaphus > Ascaphus truei. Next base: position 1,124,612 of record CM071572.1, read on the forward strand.
TATGTGTGGATTAATAATGGATTTCGTCAATATTTGATCTATTATGGCAGATACATAGATGATATCCTGATTATTTGGTCTGGACCCAAAGAACTATTGGAAGAATTTATTGCATTTCTGAACAGGAATGATCGAAACATAGTTCTAAGTGGAGAAATTGATCCTGTAGAAATTAATTTCTTGGATTTAAATTTAAAAGCAGTGGATCATCTTATTGTTACAAAAACCTTCTTAAAAAAGGTGGATGCTAATTCCTACCTAGATTATACAAGTAATCACTCAGCCAATTGGCTCAACAATATACCATGTAGGTATTTTCTGAGGGTTCGAAGAAATTGCTCTGAGCCAAAGGATTGTGATGACCAATCTGAGGTTTTAAGGCAGAGATTTTTGGTTTAAGGATATGACAAAGATGATACAAAAATCCTTTAATAAAAGTCAGAATAGACTGAGGAATACTCTGCTAATACCAAAAACGAAAGTTGTACCTACCAATGACAATCCTACACCAATGTTTATTGCTGATTTCTGCAAACAGGAATCTAAGATAAGGAAATTAATTTATAAGCACTGGGATGTATTTTTAATGGACCCCATTTTACGAAGTAAGTTAGCCGATAGACCCGAGGTAGTTTTTAGGAAGGCACAAAATGTAAAAAGTATTTTAGCCCCTAGTCTTCTAAAGGGATCCAAGATTCAAGTTGCTAGGAAAACCAATTTTTAAGTAAACCCATAGGTAACTTTAGGCGTGGTAAATGTGTTATGTGCCAATATACAGTATGTCTCCCGATAAAACTTTTGAAGATCATCAGACAGGGCTACAATATAAAATCAAACATTTTATCACATGCCAAACAAATTTTATAGTTAATGTTGTTGACTGCCCATGCAAAAAATGTTATGTTGGGAAGACCATTCGGCCCCTAAAGGTGCGAATTGGTGAACATGTGATTAGTATTAAAAACGCCAAACGCCTTGTAGAACAAGGTAAGAAAATACATAATCTAGCACAACATTTTTTGGAGTACCATAATGGGGTAACAGAAGGTTTACGTTTTAGAGGCCTTGAGGTTGTACAAAGGGATATTAGGAGGGGTGATAGAGAACTTAAATTACTTCAAAGAGAACAATATTGGATATATACATTAAGAAGTAAAATACCGGGTGGGTTAAATGATATGATAGAGCTTAACCCCTTCCTTAGATAGATACGTGACTTTAATCTACAGTTGTTTATTAACTAATGAACATTATAAGTAATAGATAAATAATTTGTTTTAATATGGTTGTAACCCCGGTCTCAATTCACCCCCTGAGACACCCCTCCGAGAGTGCCGAGCGGTCGCGGGTGCCGCCGGAGGCAGCGACGGACCCGCCGGCTGCTCGCGAAGGTGGGGGCCGGAGCAGGGAGCGCTCCGAGTCCCTGGAGTCCCGGCTCATGCATAGCAGTGATCGCGCATGTGCAGAAGGCTCACAGGAGCCAGTAGGGACTCGCTCATGCGCAGGACAAGCGCGCACGCCACCCCAATGGTACAGAGGCCTCCACGGGACTACAAGTCCCATGAGGCATAGGGAGGGAGACCCCAGGTGTCTGCAAGTGGCCAATGAGAGGCCAGAATTAACTAGAGGAGCATATAAATACATTTTGCGGGCTTTAGTGCAACGGCAGTTGGAGCTGGGAGCAGGAAGGGGAAGGAAGGGTGTAGGGAGCAAGTGGCTCCTACACCAGGTAAGGTAGTTCCCCAGATCCCAGGCAGGCCCCAATCCCCACCAGGGTAGTTGGTAGGTACTGAGGGACGGCCCCTAGATTAGGGACCCTGCCCTTAGGTGTGGGTGAGTGGGCATGCTTGTCAGTGTCAAGGCTGTCAATGTTATGTGCGCTGACAAGTAGGCACAGTGTGTGTGTGCAGCGCGGTTGCTGCAGGTACCAAGTTGTGTGAAGTGCGGTTGCTGCGGGTACCAGGCTGAGTGCAGTGGATTTGCTGCAAGTGTTAGGTAGAAGTTAGTGAGAGGGGATCCGGGAGGTGAAGGGAGAGGTAGTGGGTGCAGGGGTTCAGTGACCCGTCTGCATAGGACAGGCTACCCCGTAGGCCCCTAGGAGTGTTCCCTGAAGTCACCGAAGGTTGCTGTGCCCCATAGTGGTAGCGAGCATCACCACTTTCTGTGTAGACAGCTAGGGACAAAGGGACAAGCGTGCAGAGCAGGTTTTGCTGGCGAGTCGTTTGGGACCAGACGGCTGGACATTGAGACCCAGGAGGCAGACCGCTGATTCATCTGACACTTTGCGAAGAGGTACCGGTCACAGCCGTGACCGGAAGGTATTATAACATCAAGTGCACCAACACCGGTCAACAGGCGCTGATTCCGCCTTAGGCGTAACTCTTTAGGGACCCTAAGCGAGTGGCTAAAGAACTGAGCCTATACCAATAGTATCATACATGGACACGGCGTGTGGGGCACGCGGTGAGGGGACGGAGACGTAACTCCTGATGAGAGTGGCCGAGCCACTAAGGTTATATGAGCGTTAGAGAATAAGGGTACATGTTATGTGTTATTGCTACATTGCATTATAGAGAAATAAGGTTACCGTGCATTATTACAGTAAAACTGGTTGTATATATATATATGTGTGTTGTTGTATTTCTTGCCCAGGGGAATCTCACATCATGGGGATCCTGGGTAAGTGGAGGCGCTGCAATATAAGTGTTACCCCAGGCTCCCAGCTAGCGGAGGCTCAGATCTCCTGGAGCCACAGGTGCGTGCAGTTACCCGTAGCCCCTTTGGGAGGCGTCAGAAAAAGGGCTACATGGTATTAATGGGGCAAAGTCAATATTGTATTGTTATTTATATGTGTATGTATGTATTTTATTAACAAGATAGTTATATATGTACAGATTTATGTTATGATAAGGATTAGGTGTAAATCAATTGTTATTGCTAATGTTATTCATACTATTTAAATTTGGTGAATCCCATCTAAAGTTAGAAGAGATGACTTATATATACATACATATATCCCATAAGGAGAACTATCAAGTTAGATGATTGATTGTAATGAGGTTCTAGTTGAAGAGCATTTTTAAATTAGGTTTTTAATAGTACATGTTAATTCAAATAGTTGTACTGTTAATAAGCAACTTTTTAAAAACAATTTTAGAATTTTGTAGAACTTTTAAGAATTATTCCAAGGGTTGAGTACTTGATGAGCATGATTTCTATGGTTTTCAATGTGTTTATGTTTGTTTTTGTCACAATATCATTAGAAAATGCCTTCAGCATGTATACACATGTTTTCAGTGTTAGGGGCAATTAGGGGGTGTTGGCCTATATAAGGCAGCCTCCTGACATGCCTTATTACCTCCTGATGAAGCGCTAGTGAGCGTGAAACACGTTGATGTGTTGCTAAGGATTCAGATACACACGTCTTTCCTAGAGTGTGATTCCTGCCCGATAGAGGTACCCAGTCAGCTTGCCTATACGTCACGTATTGCCAGGCAGTGCATTCTCGCGAGAGAGCCCGCCCACCATCCAGTATTGGGTTGACTTCCGGTTTCGGAACCCGGCGGTGATCCGCGGTGAAAAGAGAAGGTCAGGGCAGGGGTAGTGATGGCGAGAGTGACGGACGGGCGTGGGATCCTCATCATGCAAGCAGCTATACTTGATTGTAAGTTTTAAATTGTACAGTGTATCATTAAAAGTGAATGATTGTTTAATTACTTTTTTCTCTCTGCGCTCCAACTTTTTTTGTAATTTTTGGAACCCTGTCGGTGAGTCGCAAGAACGTTTCCAGGGTAGGATTTTGCTGGAGCACTGTGCTTCAATGTGCCAGAGAATCTTCCCTGATTCCTGGGATATCCCATAACTTGGGAACCCCGCTACATAGCCACAATCTGAAAGACGTTTCTCCTCAAACCCCACCCTAAAAATCATAACCTAGAAATCTCTGCTTGCTGGCACTCCTGGAAAGGTAAAAACACAAAAATTCTGTATTGTCGCATAATTTACACACAGTCACAGTGATGTACATACTGTATGGCAGTCAAGTCCAAGAGCTGACACTCTAGGGCCTTTAGGCACAGATGAGGGGTAACCAGGTGGGCTTTGCCATTATTGTTGAGCCTGGTTGCCCCCTTGCTGTCATGGCCAGAGGGTGTGATTTCCCTGCAGAGGGATGAGGATGGATGGGGGTGGACAGGGGTAGACAAGGGGGAGTGCCTAACCTAGTAGCATCTCCAGTTGTAAATATGTACCCTCGAACCTCCCTCCAAATAACTTAGGGAGAGAGGCTTGAGCTGCAAATGGAACATACCTGAGGTACCATGGGAGATATTCTAATGTCTGTATCCACAACAATAGCAGCTCTATCATAAAAAAAGTCACTATTATCTATTACTACAGTACTGAATTAGTTTTTAAAAATCCATAAAGATTACACATACAGTATTTTAATGCTTTAAAGGGAGAAGGGGCTACAGGTGTGAGTAGTAGGGCTCAGAAGTATGCTGTGACAACAGCATTTCCTAGCTTCTGGGTGAGTTTAATGCTAGCGCTGCTGCTATGAATGGAAGGGTTGTGGGTTCTAATCCTTTTGGCTCTGACACTGGTTCCTCCTTTAATCACAAGGGTCTTTAAGTCTTTAAGCTGATTGGTCTTAAGTGTATATATTTTAGGATGTGTGACTCATTTAAATATACCTTGTACAGTATATCTGCCTCGTCTCCCTCCCCTTTTAAAACCCTATTTCATGCATGAATAGCAAAACATGCAAATTCCATACGAAAGTGCATTTTTGACACGTTAAGTAACGTTAAGTAACATTTCTGAGCTCCTAGAATAGGCACCTTACTCATGTTAATGCTCTTCGGGGCTTTCTTTCTACTTTATTCCTTAAACCCCATCAGAACCTATCTGAAGAATGCATCGAAATTACTACTTTGGACTGAGAGGGAAAAATTATATTTTTGCCTAAAATTCCTGGATATTTTTGGACACTGCAAATTATTCTTGATGTTCTATACCGGAACTAGCACACTCTCCTCACTTTGAACAATGAAGTAATAGATCTGCCTAATTAAAGACCCAGATAAAAATTTACAGTTAACAGTTTACTGCACATTTTTTTTTTTTTTTTAATTTTTTTTTATTATTTTGGAGAGACATAACAAATATATGATCTTGGAATACATGTGATGTTTTAACAGTGTCACTTGCCCATACAACAAAAAGCATTAACAGTTCGTCAGCACTACTTAAATAAAATATTTGCTATAACACCGTCTTTGAACAAGTGTGGTCTGTCTTCTTATTTCCGGTTGTGTTAGGGAAGCAGCCGCTTCCGTAAGCGTCTCTCGTGAACTTAACAAAGGAAAGAGAAGAGCAGAGGAAAGAAGAAGAAAAAGATGTGGGGGGGGGGAGGGGGTGGAAGGGGGGGGGGGGGGGGGGGGGAAGGGGGGGGGAAGAGCCCATTTGTCTGGTCTTTCTGTATTTATTTCTATGGGGTCCCTAGTTTCCTGGCCATATTTCCCACATTTTATGAAATTTGTCAGTTTTTTGGCTCAACTGTGCTGTGAGGAGCTCCATCATCTTTATTTCCCTTAGTCTCCGTAGGACCGTCTGCCTAGAAGGCGCGTTCACCTTTTTCCAGGCAGCCGCAAAAACACAGCGGGCAGTCGTCATTACATGAGTGATCATCTTACTTTCTGCAGTTCCTAATTCATCTATTGGTTTGGCCAGCACCATGGTCAGCGGTTCCACCTCAACCTCCACCCCTAGGTACTCTCTGATCAATGTTTGTATCATGACCCAGAATACCTGAATTTTTGGGCAACTCCACCAAATATGAACCATATCTCCTTTTTGCCCGCATCCCCTCCAGCACAAATCCGGGGACCCGGGAAGATCTGGGCCAGCCTGCTCGGGGTTAGGTACCAATGAAATAGAATTTTATAAATATTCTCTTTGATCGTGGTGCAGATTGATGTTTTTGCAGCTACCTCCCAAATGTCCTCCCAGTCTTCCCTATCAATCTCTGTATTCAGATCTTCTGCCCATTTGATCATATAGCTATGTTGGGAACAACCCGCTGATCGCGCCAGGCCCAGATATATCTCTGAAATCAGCCCTTTACAGCAGTATCCTTTCCTGTATAGTCTTTCAAAATTTGTTAGAGGTTGGAATGCCGAATCTTTAGAGACTGATTGCAGGTAGTGCCTGATTTGGAGGAAACCAAACACTGGTATATTTATGATTTGGTGTTTCTTCTCCAGCGCCTGGAGTGGTAAAATTATACCATTATCTACAAAGTCGTCAGCTACCATCAACTTTAACGTCTTGAATTTATTGAGTCTCTGTGGGAACCAGCCTGGTGGGAATTCAGGGTTGTGGAATATAGGGGTTAGTAGTGTTGGACTGGCTGTCAGACCATATTTATCTTTATTTCTAGACCATATCCGCCATGTACATATCATTGCTCCCAGTTTTAATGTTTCTAAGAGGGTCTCTCCTCCCCTCACGGTCCACATAGCGGCCGGGAGAGAGAGAGGTCTTGTATAGGTAGACTCAAGTCCCACCCAACAACTGGTGGTTGGATCATTGTTCCACATTATTGCTTGTTTGAGTTGGGCCGCCAAATAGTATTTGATGATATCCGGGACTGCCAAGCCTCCGCAATCTTTTGGGGCTAGCATAATAGATCTAGCTACACTGGGTCTTTTATTTTGCCAGATAAATTGGAAAATTCTGTTTTGTATATTTTTAAGCTCCGGCATTGGAATATCTATAGGGAGAGTCTGGAAATAATACAGGAGCCTTGGTAGGATATTCATTTTGATCGTGGCTATTCTTCCTAACCAAGATATCTGGTATTCGTTCCAGCTCTGGAGGTCCTTTTTTAGCCTCTCAAATAAGGGGGGTAGTTATGTTTGTATAGCGAATTATACTCCCTTGTTATTTGGATTCCTAAGTATTTGATCTTTATAGAGTTCCACTTATATTTAAAATTTGCTTGTAGTAATTTAACTTCAGGATCTGATAGCGTTAGGTTCAATGCTTCCGACTTATCCATATTGATTTTATATCCCGAGATTTTGCTAAATTTATCTAGTTGTGAGTGTAAATTCGGGAGTGAAATCAAGGGGTTGGCGAGAGTTAGGATAATGTCGTCGGCAAATAGGGATATTTTGTAGTTTGTCTCTCCTATTACAATTCTGTTTATATTTTTTTCGTCTCTAATTGTTGCTGCCAAGGGTTCGATAGAGAGAGCAAACAGAAGCAGAGACAAGGGGCATCCCTGTCGAGTACCATTCTTTATGTTTATAGGGTTTGAGTCTCCTCCTGGGAGTTTCACTACAGCCGTGGGAGATCTGTATAGGGCTCTGACCCCTTCTAAATAAGGGCCCTTAAATCCATATTTAATTAGCATTTGGTCTAGGAAGTCCCACCTAATCCTGTCAAATGCTTTTTCCGCATCCAAGCTCAACAGGATGGCCTTCGTGGATGAGAGATGTACATGGACGATTATGTCTATAATTTTCCTAGTATTGTCTGAGGCCTGTCTTCCGTAAATAATCCCGACTTGATCTATGTGTATTAGGCTTGGGAGTATGGGGGTCAGTCTATTTGCAAGAATTTTGCTGAACAGTTTTAAATCCGAATTAAGGAGGGCTATGGGGCGATAGTTACCACACTGTAGTGGGTCTCTCCCTTCCTTTGAAATGATTGCTAAATTAGCTTTAGACATGGATGTTGGGATGACTGTTCCTTCAAGAAACGCATTAAACACATCAAGTAGATACTGGGCCAGAACCGACTTAAATTTTTTGTAGTACTGATTGGAGAACCCGTCTGGGCCTGGCGTTTTGCCGGGTTTTAATTGGGCGATTGCATCTATCAATTCTTCTAGGGATATTTCTTTATTTAGGTCTGAGAGGTTACTTTCCGAGAGTGTCGGGAGTTTACACGCTTCTAAGTATGTACAGTATAGATAGCCTCCGCGTCTGATGATTTGTTTTTTGGGAAATTTAGGTTATATAATTTGTTATAGTACTCCGAGAATTTGTTCGCTATTTGCGTCTCACAGAGTGTCTTTGTACCTGATTTTGTCAAAATAGCTGATATTTGGGATTTAGCTCTCATACCTCGCAATTTGGAGGCGAGTAAACGGTCGCCTTTATTACCTTTATCGTAATAGTTTTGTTTGGTCCACCGCAACGCCCTCTCCACTTCATCCATTTGGGTCTGCTTAAGTTCAGATCTGGTTTTTTTCTAGCAATTTGAATAGTTTTTTTGAGGGATTAGTTTTATGTTTCTGCTCTAAAAGTTGTACTTTCTCCGCTAGCTCATTATAGAGTTTTTGCTTTATTTTTTTCTTATGTGATGCTATGGAGATGATATTCCCTCTGATTGTCGCCTTATGGGCTTCCCATAGCATTGCTGGTGACTCTACAGAGCCCTTATTCAGCGTGAAGTAATCTCTGAGTTTTTGTTTAATCTCTATTTCTACATCTACTTGGTTTAACAGAGAATCGTTCAGTTTCCAATTGTATTGGTTAGTTCTATAGAAGGCGAGGGAGAGTGTCAGGGAGACCGGGGCGTGATCTGACCAAGATATTGATCCTATATCTGACTGGGAGGTTGCCTGGAAGATATCTTTAGTACCCAGAAAATAATCAATCCTTGAGTAGGTTTGGTGTGGGGGGGAGAAATAGGAGTAGTCCTGCTGCCCCTGGTGCTGTGCCCTCCAAATGTCTGTCAGGGAGAACTCCTTCATTATCTGTCTAAATTCTCTGGCATTTTTTTCCGTGACCCGGGGATGTGGAGTCCCTGTGGGGCTTGTTCTATCTAATTCCGGCATTGCTATCATGTTTAAATCTCCTGCTAGTAATAATGTAGTTCGAGTTTGGGGATCGATAAGGTCACATAGATCTCTTAAGAACTTGGCCTGGCCTTCGTTTGGGGCATAGATGTTAACAAGAGTGACATCCACTCCCGACAGGGTACCTTGTAAGATAATGTATCTCCCTTCTGGGTCAGCAGTCTCTCGTTTTAACAAGAATTTGACTGTATGCTTCAAAAGGACCACTACCCCTCTTTTTTATGTGGGGCATGATGCATAGTATGCTTGTGGGAAAACCCTCTGGAAGGTGTTTTGGGGGGTCGTAGTATTGAAATGCGTTTCCTGTAAAAACAGTATGTCGCCTTTTGTTTTTTTGAACTCTTGGAGGGCAAGTTTTCTCTTGGTGATCGAGTTTAGCCCTCTAACATTTAAGGATATTAATTTAAGTGTCGTTTTAAGAGCCATTTATGGTTTTGGGGTGTGTGGTGCGTCCTACCTTTCCCTCCATTTTCCCACGATGGAGGGGGGACCTGCTTTTAGAGCTCCTCTTGTGATCTGCGTAGTTGTTTTGTGGAATCTCCGTGTCTGGGCTTTCCGTGCGGCTAAGCTGGGTTTTGTCTCTGTTTGGCGTGGGCTCGGGGAGACAGGCAGGGAAGGATGGGGGGGAGATAGAGAAGGAGAAAAAGAAAAAGAGAATGAGTGGGCGATATGTGCGCCCCGTCATGGGTACCCCCATCACTCTAAGGATGGGGGGGAAGGGCATAGTGCCCCTTGAGAACTTCTAGGGACGTCCCGTCCGTGGACCCATCTGGATACACCCGGAACCCCCTGTGGTTAGTCATGTGGTCAACTGGACATAGTTAAAAGGTAAATATGTTAACAAGGAAATGTATAACAAGTTAACTGTATGTTTCCTGAAAATCAGCATGAAGACCCGCCCCGTCCTTCAGTACACGTAGGGTATTTATCCTCGAGTTGGGTGGGCGCCTACTCCCTGTATCTGGTATCTCTGCCCTCCTCTGAGGTCTATAATTCTCTAACTGGGACCCCTATCCTCGGACCCGTCTTAATGCCCCTTCCCTCAGTGTCTAGATTCTCTATTTTTGGGGGGTATATAGTTGGCTCACATCTTTGGTATTGGATATTACTACAACTGGGTGCAACCAGGGGTTATCTTTTTTTTGGGGGGAGGAAGGAGGGCGGGGACCCCCCCCCACGCCAGTGGGCGGGGGGGGGCAGAAGGGCGGGGGGGGGGGAGACAGGGCAGGCCAAGTTCGTGCCCAGGCACATCAGCAGGTAAATGGGCGTCAGGAACCGAGAGGCCCCCCAAGTCTCGATTATCCTTCAGGACAGCGGCATGATCCCCAGCTGTAGATTCCTCAGCATCGCTGCATCCTCGCGGAACTCCGCATACCAGCAGATCAGGCAAGTGCTCCTCCTGTGGGTGCTGCGAGCGGGTGGGTAGGAGGGGGTCCCCTACTCCTCCTCTGCTGGGGCCCTCTGCGTTGCGATACGTTGTGATGCTCGCTGTGGTCTTGGCTGCTGGTGTTGGCGCTCTGTATCCTCCGCATCTCCATGGGAGCCCTCTTCTCCAGCCTGTGTCAGACCCAGGGCTCGTAGGAACCGTGTGCAGTCCTCAGGGTAAGAGAGCGTATGGAATTTGCCTCCCTTATTTACCAAGATTTTAAATGGAAAACCCCAGTGATATTTCACATTGTTGTCCTTTAGCTTTTGGGTCAAAGGCTTTAGCTCTCTCCGTCTGTCAATGGGTTTTTTTGAGAGGTCACTCTATATTTCAAGCTTAGTGTTCTGAAACTGCACTGTGCCTCTCTCTCTGCTGGCCGTCAGGATCGCTTCCTTTGTCAGGTAGTGGTGCAGTTTAACGATGACATCTCTTGTTCTTCTGGGATCCGCAGACTTTGGCCCCAGGGCTCTGTGGGCACGGTCCATCTCCATCTTGTCGATAGTGAGGCCTGGGACCAAATCCTTGAACAGATCTATCAGATATGGGCGAAGCATATCCGCGTCAACCGTCTCTGGGATATATCTAATTCGGACATTTTGTCTGCGGTCATGGTTCTCCTGTTCTTCCGCTTGTTCATTGAGCGCCCGTATTTCGAACTGCATGCGGTTAATTTCGTCTTCTACAGATGATTGGGCATGCTCCAGACTGTCCACTTTATTTTTAATAGTGTCTGTGCGCTGCGATAGACGATTCATGTCAGTTTGCAGGGTATGCACCGCTTTAGAGTGATCGTCTTGGAAGCCCTGTCTCATCCTGGTGAACATGGTCTGTGTTCCTCATGTCGTCAGGAGTCTGAGGAGATTCCTGAATGCATGTTTCGGGGTAACCCGCAACATTGGCCCCCTTCTACCCAAACACACCCTGACAACAGTTTAACGCAAAATCATCCCTGACTCTCACGCCTTGCCCATCTACTCTAGTCAGCACTCCTGGAACAGTAAAAACCCACACATATCTTTATTACACATGCAGTTACATGACACAAATTGGTTTAAGAGCTGACACTCACAATTCCCCAATATGGCTCAGGGGCACCCAGCCGGGCCAAATACCTTTATTAATGGCCTGGGTACCCCTTCACCGTCACACCCTGCTTTTAGAAAAAGCCCCAGTCGCATGCTAAAACTATATTTAAATATAGCCCATACTCCCCCCCTAATCGCAGATCAGGTCCCCTAAGGTGTTCTGGGGTCTGGCTATATGTCTCTGTGTGGTGCATACCTGCTGGCAACAGGAGGGCCTGAGTCTCCCGCGATGACATGGGGGACAACAGGAACAGGTTACTGGGTTGAATGCCTTCGTTCTCGTTCAATGGTGCAGCGCCTCCATCTGTAGTAAGCCCCAGGGATGCAGGGTGGAATCCCTACCACAGAAATCCCCCTCCCAGGGATAGAGAGATTCCAGTCTCACACAAGGATTATCTTTAAAAGCAGCAGTCTCTTTATTCTCTTGGGCAGCAGCAGCCGACAGGTACAGTTGATGCACAGTCCACTAACTGTTCGCACTTGTGATGGTCCCTGCCGCCACTCTGGACCAAAGGCATCCAGAGTGGGGCTAGCTCTTCCCTCACCCTCTAAGCAGGATGAGAGGTAATTGGTCCACCTCACTAACTTTGCTATAGCAGCTCTAATCATGAGCTGCTCACTCCTCTCCTCCCTAACACTAACTCACTCTGAACTGACACAGACAGAACTAAATAGGAAGTACACTGCTCTTTATGACTTCAGCAGGCACCGCCCCTGTGTCTCTTGATTGGACACAGGGTCAGGTGACCTACCTCCACCATTCAGGGCAAGTGCTTGAAGTGGGGGAAACCCATGATAACTCCTGGCAATCTGCCCTTAGCAGAGTTTACACACAGGAGGAGGATAGAACTATAGCCCCATTTCTTAACAGGGCTACATTTTAAAAAAAATGAAATACTGCTATGTTTGAAATACTGCCATCTTGTGCTAATTTCACATATTACCATCATCAGTTCATTTTTCAAAGCATGAATCTTTGAGAGAAGTTTCCTGGACTTAAATGTTATAAATTCTGCCATGTTTCTGGATTCTATCCCTTTTGTCACAATTAGTTTATGCAAATGGATGTTTTTTTTAACACAAATCTTGTTGAATATGCCTCTTATCCACTTTATTTATTATCCTTTATATTCATGACTACCACGGGGGGAAGGAGGATAATACTTTTAGGCAATCCTATTAATGGTCAATGTGGGCCATGAGAATTTGAAATGTTGTGCCCTCAGTATGATCTGTGCTAGCCATTACTGCTGGAGTTTGCTGCATTAACTCATTTGAAAGCTACAGGCTACCATTTGGGTGTTCCTCTGGCTGTATTGGTTAGGGCCAAAATATGCATATTGTGCAGTACGTACTTACAAGTACTTCCTAGGTGTGATTTCCATAATGTTCTGGTAACAATGTAAATCTTGCAAATTCCTGAATTTTACTAAAAGCAACTGAGAGCAATAATGGCAATAATGTGTAGTTTTAAATCACATACAGAAAACCCTTTGTTATCTTGTGTTTAGCAAAAAAGGTTAATTATGAAATAGTTAAACTCAAAATAATTGGACAACTGTATGAAAATTAAGTTGGGTAGAATGATGGGCAGTAAGAATGATTAATAGGGAAGATATATTTTCCAATCAAACAACTAAAAGAAGACAGCACAATAACCAGTTAAATCAAACACCACTGTTTATTACACAACATGGTAGACAGGCTGGTAAATTGTGATCAATTGTTAGGAAGCATTGGGATACACTCAAATTGGATAAAGGACTCACTTCGATTATACAGGAGGGTCCCAGATTTGTATTTAGGAAGGCTAAATCGCTAGCTACTTCCTTATCTCTCAGTCTCTTCAGCTCTCAATCTAGTTATGGGGGATTAAATGTATACCCAAGGGGTTCCACAAGTGTGGATACTGTATTATGTGTGTATATGTCAATCCCATTAAGAAAATTAATTGCATCAAACAAAAACACAGATGATGATTCAAACCATTATTTATTGTAATGCCAGTTATGTTCTTACGTACTTAACGTACTTCATTGTGGATGTCACAGCTCCTATGTAGGGTGGACTTTTAGGCCCTTAAAAAAAGAGAATCATGGAGCATGTTCGCTCAATCAAAAAAAAGAGATCTTTTACACCTCAGTTTCTAGGCATTTTGCCAATTGCCCAATTGGGGGGTATCCAGAACTTCACCTTCTCGGGTGTTGAGCATGTCTCGGCCACCATCAAGGGTGGGGACCGGTAGAACATGCTCAACAAATTAGAAATGTTTTGGATTTAGCATGAACACCCTGCACCCAATGTGTATAAATGTAGATTGGGAGATAACATATTTTTTGTGAGCCAATAATTTTTCATGGCTTTGTACTATATTAGGCTTACTCATTCCATATCAGAATTTATGTACATATTCAACTATGTTTTAATGTATAATGTATAATCCTTAACTCTGTTGCAACGTCTACTTTTGCCAGCTAGGATGCATTTCTATGTTTTCCCTTAAAGTAGACATATCATCACAAGGATACACACTATATTGTTAGGTTGTGCAGACCTATTTTTATGTTCCCAATATAGGGTTAAATATTATGAATACTTAACGAATTGATATTACTTTTTCTACGATTAGATTGTATCCTCTTTAGAGACTTCACTTTCTATGTAGCAGACATCTTTGGTTTGATTTGTGTGATTTATACAGTAGTTTTGGTTCAGATTTTACAGTATGATGTGATTGTTTATTCATGTGTTCACTGTGTGTGATTTCTTTTGCTCATATTAGCACTATCCTGCCTGCTATATTATCTTTATGTGGCGTTATGTGCCTTGAGACTTGAACAGTCTGAGTGCAGATGGACATATGTTTTTTACAAATGGGTTGTTGGTATATTTATGAGCAATTTGAAATAATAGTGTTGTTTATATGTTTTTTATATGTTGTGTATAGTTGTCCCCTTGGATGGATTGCACAAGGCTTGTCATGGTTAAACTCATTTGACGTCTCCTGCCGCTGTACCTGATGTTGTACATCGGCTTGATTCGGGGCAGAGAGTTTGGGTTCCATGCGAGCTTGGGCTTCTATTTAAGGGATTGTATCTGAACATGGCAGTTGCTCTTTGATAAAGTGTCTTAGCGACATGAAACGCGTCAGAGGATGTATGTCTTTTTGGCATTATGCCTATTAAATAAGTTTTACCTTTAACTGCTTCCAGTCCAGCCTTTTTTTCGCTGTGCTCTGAGCCTTTCTTGACTTTACGGATTATCTTAAATTGGGGAGAATCTCTCATAAAATCATCAGTACCTCAAAAATGACTTCACACACATTGTTTCCTCTCTTCTGTTAATATTTTATTTTGTTGACTGAAATGTCTTAGTTTTAAGTCTCAGGACTGACAGAAGATGTATCTTGTTTATCTATCTTTGGATATATATCTATTTATATAGCGCCATTTATGTACGTAAAGTAGCACTTCACAGCAGTAATATGACATAATGTGAATAAGTGCTTCAGGCATAAAAGTAACATTAGGAAAAGGTGTCCCTGCCCCAAAGAGCTTACAATCTAAGTGGTAAGTAGGAGACATATGCAGATACAGTAGGAGGGTGTTCTAGTAAGTGCGTCTGCAAGGGGTCAAGGTCAATGTACAGTATAAGGTATATGGTGTCAGCCACGGAGCTACCATATGCTTTGCAAAGCATTTTAACCCAAGATATGTGATAAGGTCACCTAGAGAGAGTTTGTAAAAGAAAAGAGGTCCCTGGACTGACCCCTGGGGTACCCCTACAGAGAGATCGACAGAGGAGGAGATGTTAGCAAATGAGACACAGAAAGTATGATGGGAAAGGAAGAGTAAATCCTGGATAGAGCTTGGAAATGGATATAAAGAGTATGCAGAATGTGAAGGAGAAGAGGGTGGTCCATGGTTTCAAAGGATGCAGAGAGCTTGAGTTATATGATCAGAGTGTAATGACCTTGGTCTTTGGTAGCTGGGAAATCATTAGTTTTTTTGTGAGTGCTGTTTCTGTGGAGTGAGCAGTGCGGGAACCAGATTGTGGAGTATCTAGGAGATAATAGGAAATGAGACTATGGAGCAAGCGACAGAATACAAGGGCATTCAAGGAGTTTAGAGACAAAAGGCCGGAGGAAGACAGAACAATAGTTAGAGAGACAGGTAAGATAATGTTTGTTTTTTTGAGTAATGTTATAACTGATGGAGAAGGATTTAGGAGTGCTTGTAGAAAGCAGGCTTAGAAATATTGCCCAATGTCATGCAGTAGCTGCAAAGGCAAACAAGATCTAATTTTGCATTAAACGGACAATGGATGGAAGGGAAGAAAACATAATTTTGCCCCTTTATAAAGCATTTGTATGACCACACCTTGAATATGGAGTACAATTTTGGGCACCACTCCTTAGAAAAGATATTATGGAACTAGATACAGTGCAGAGAAGAGCCACCAAATTAATAAAGGGAATGGATAATCTGATGTATGAGGAGAGGCTAGATAATTAGATGTTTACTTTAGAAAAGAGGCGTCTACGAGGGGATATGATAACTACTGTATATACAAATATTTTCCATGATAGTACAAGGAGCTTTCAAATGAACTATTCATCCTAAGGGCAGTACAAAGTACACAGGGTCATCCTTAAGGTTGGAGGAAAGGAGATTTCACCAGCAGCAAAGGAAAGGTTTATTTACAGTTAGGGCAGTTAAAATGTGGAATGTATTACCTATGGAGACTGTGATGGCAGATACAATAGATATGTCAAAAAAAAGGTTGGACATCTTTTTAGAAAGGAAAGCTATACTGGGAAATACCAAATAAGTAAACATGGAAAGGATGTTGATCCAGGGAGTAATCTGATTGCCAATTTTTGGAGTCAGGAAGGAATTGATTGACTGGGTTTTTTTGTTTGCCTTCTTCTGGATCAATACACTGTAAGTATGGATATAGGATAAGTATCTGTCATCTAAATTTAGCATAGGTTGAACTTAATGGACGTACAGTATGTATTTTTCAACTGAATCTACTATGTAACTATGTAACTAAGTTGCGAGTTTGAAGGAGGGGGGACAGGTGCCAGAGTAGAGAAGGAGTTGAAAATATGAGATTATTTACACGTAGAAACAAGATTGAATATTTCTTGAACTCCAACCATGACACCATAGCCAACCTCACAAGTGAAGGAGGTTGTGCAACCTTTTATGGTCATTTCCTTTTCCACTCCATCTGTAAAGTAAGAATTTCAGACACTGTAATAACCAGCAATGATACCTGCAACATCTATAGCTGGGGTAGCCAACTCCAGGCCAGTCTTCTACTGAGCCACTGATTGAGCCACCTGTGCAGAAGCTGGGATATCCTGAAACCTGACCTTTTGATAGTCATTGAGGATTTGAGTTGGCTAGCCCTGATCTTTGGATGTCTAACTAGATTTAGATTTCTGATAATAGTTACTGTACAGAATTACATCCAGAGAGCTTGTCTATAATATTGTTTAGTGAGAATACCTCAGTATGATGTAAATATTATTGATACAATATTCTAAGCTCCGTACCATGTGCTCTCTTTATGTCCTGATCCATGACTGATGATGTGCAAACTTTTTGCCTTATCGAACTCGGCGAATATTTTCTATTTTGATTTGGTGAAGAAGTGTCATTCTCAATCAGATAAAACAGAAGAAAACAAGCAGGGAAGGCAAAGACAGAGGTATTGTCCAGAGGGCAGTGCTCCTCTAGATTAGGCCTAGATTGCCCCCTTAGGCCCAGGTTAGGTCCTGACCATTGTTAGCTTATGGCTGCTACAGGGAAGGACCACAGATAGGGACACTTCCGCCCTTGAAGCACCAGTGTTAGGCACCAGTGACAAGATGCCGCGCGGTGACTTGTGGCCTTTGGCCTTTGACCAGACCACCAGATAACGAAGAGACTCTTACGATGAGAACCTCCGGCAGGAGTTCACCCAATACAGAGGCGGACGCCTTCATTGACGGGCCGGACAGACCTACATTGGTGGATCAGACAGATCCTTGATGTTATTCGGCAGTCCTGAATGGATGCCCGTGGATGTAAAAGTACACCAACGGTCCACAGGAGTAGCGCTATTCTCTACACTTTTGGGTGGGGGGCTAACAATGGGCAGGGACTTCAGAGGTATTGGTTCTCTGCACCCTATATACTTTGGGGACACTAAACACGTGTTATTGTGGTGTGTGTGTTATACTGTGGGGAGCAGGTTGCTGTATGCTATGTTTAGTAAACCAGTTGATATATACCCCGTGACTGTGTTTACTATTGTTATTGGTTCCTGTGATGGGTTTATCCCGCTATGCTGAGATCCCTCACAGGTGGAGGCACTGCACTGAGGACAATAAGAAGCTGAAGCTCAGGCCTTCTGTTAGCCAAGCAGGTAACGGCAGCACAGGTAGTTCCTTAAGTGACGGGGAAAGGGGGCTACACCGCCAAAAGTTTGATCTAATTTTTCATTGATTTGACGAACTTTTAGAATATTCAAAACTGTGGTGAAACAGGTTAACACCTCTCTGTACATGACTGCAGGAAACTCACAGTAACAGGGGAAGTTTCATATACTGTATGAAGTTAAGATGGCCAAAATATTGTAAACTAAGGTAATAGAGTTTCTGAGAGATGAATCAAGCTGCAGGGTATTTTCACATTTCTTACCCATCCTCCACATATTGACTGGCAGGGAATATCCAGACAGACTATAAGATATCACAAATTGTACTCAGCAGCTGAAAATGTTGCACTGTGACCCAGTCACAAAATCTGCTCCCTGATTGCAATGAGTGGATTGAGAATAATTACCTATCATTCTGACCCTCCCGATGTATTCCACACATTTGTCCTCATTTCCCTTGCACATCATCTCTTTGTCACTGATGCATTCCATCAAACCTTCATTAAAACAGGATGGACACATTTTTCCGTTGGGTTCACCCCTGTAAGGAGGCACTAATAACAAGCAACAGAATCAGAGCTCAACTCACATATTTATACACCATTATTATTATTTACACTGCTACGTAATACAGTATGTGGAAAGTATTTATGCTAGTCTATGCGAAGGAGTTGGAGTTGTTTAATTGAGTAGTAACTCCAGTTGTATAAATATCCCCTCAAACCTCCCTCCAAATAAACTAACAAGAGAGACCTGTGCTGAAAAAGGAAAACACCTAAGGAACCCTGGGAGATATTTAAAAATATTATGCATAAGACACATACCATACTTCCTAAAGAGATTTAAATGAAAACTTTATTGAGTTAGCAAGCCTAAGGCACCTAGTGATTGGAATGGTGTCTAACCCAACAGGATTATAACCCACTCATCCTCTGTTACTCAGGATAGCAGTTCTAGCAGTGTGAGCAATACCAGCGTCTGATTCACAAATTGTTTGCATACTAACTTTCATAATTATTAGTGTTGCAATCATTTCCTGAACAGCATTTTATATTCACTCGTAGATATGCAGACTCAGATGAAGTATGTAGCATAGCGTTACAGGGTAGGTTTCTGGCACAGCCTTTGTATAGTGAGTGATATATTACTCCATCTGCAATGAGAAAGTAGAATGTTAAACAGGTGCTATCTAATATGAGGGATGAATCCTATTGCAACTAAAGGTCACATTCTTGTCAATGGAAATCCATCTAATTTTGTTAAGATTCAGTACAAATATTCCTAAGTTACTAAATATTTATATAAGATAGGCTAGTTCTGGGGTGAGGGGGCAAAATCTGAGCTCCTTATACTGTACACCTCTGCTTTGTATTGAATATCACCGGGATGTGCATACATTGTTGCTTCTAACTATGGCTTGGGTCAAATACGACAACAACCCCATGTTCCTCCAGGGCTACATGTGAAAGTGCATGACGGGGGCCAAAATTACTGTTGGGGCTAGTCGGAAGGGAAGGAGAAAGACGGACGGTTGGTGCCTGCTGATTGGGTTTGCTGGAAGGGAACAGCACAGGGTGTAAAGGAATATATTAAATACAAATATATACAGCTCAACCCCGTTATAGCGTGGTCCTCGGGGGCCACCCGATCCGACCGCTTTATAACAGGGGTGGCGCTAATTTTTAAAAAAATGGCCGTCGCACGTCCGATAGGGATCAAAAGGGAGGAGGGAGGAGGGGGTTAGAGGTGGAGTGGGGCGCCAGCAGCCCTAAACATCCCCCAACAGCCACCGTAATTCCCCCAGAATTCCCTGCACTCCCCTCACACTTCCCCCAGCAGCCTCACTTCCCTCCACCGAACCCCCAGTCCAGCACTGATCCCCCCTGCCAGCCCCGCACCGATCCCCACCAGCATCCCCGCAATGATTCTACCCCCCAACCCCGCACCGATCCCTGCACCAATCCCCAGCCCCGCACCGATCCTCCCCTCAGCCTTGCACCAAGCGTTGGTGCTCATGTCACTGAGGGTGGGCCCAGTGGAAGGGGTGACACCCAGCGATGCCAGCCCCTCCCGCAGATCATCGCTACCCAGGCAGATGCCAGTTGGCAGGGTCTGTGAACTCCTCTTGAAGGGGGCGCACAGTGTCCAGTAGCTCCTCAGCGCCCAGCGCCCTGCTGACCCCTTCATGTGTGTCCACCTCCAGCATCAGCTGGTTCAACACCAGTACAGTGGGCAGCCGGCGTGCTCGGTAAAGCCCCAGAAAGTGGTCCACCATTAGGCACAAGACTCCGTGGTATCCAAGCAGCCGGCACATGCTCTGCATCACATCGAGCACCCGCGGGTCTCGGATTAAGCGGATGATTTTCTGCTAAGCCCCAGCGAGGTCCGGGGGGCAGAGTGGGGCAGCCTCAGGTTAACAGTCCTTCTCCACCTTCACCCTGCACAAGTCCAGCTCCAGCGTGTGCACGTGGGCAGTGGAGAGGCACTGATGGTGAGCATGGGAGCGCAGGGGCGAGGGCGAGCCACAGGCCCAGTGGCTGGAGGTAGCCATGGAGGAGACCCAACGTGTGCATCTTGCCCTGGTCATCCTGAGAGCTCAGCACCCTGGGGAGAGAGACGACCAACGAGTGCAAGCTCTCAGACAGAGCCTCTCCCAGGGCCCAGCTCCTCGACCACTCAAACTCCCACACCAATCCCCCCAGCCCCACATCGATCCCCGCCATCAGCCCCATGATGCCCCAGCAGCTGACACCAAAGTTAAGGTTGTAGGGGGGGGGGCTGTGTGCATTCTGTGAGAGTGCGCAGTGTGCTGTGAGTGAGTGCAGTGTGCTGTGAGTGAGTGCAGTGTGCTGTGAGTGAGTGCAGTGTGCTGTGTGTGTAGTGTGCAGTGTGCTGTGAGTGTGTGCAGTGTGCTGTGAGTGTGTGCATTGTGTGCAGTGTGTGCAGTGTGTGCAGTGTGTACAGTGTGTATGTAGTGTGGATGCAAAAAAATATATATAATTTTGTTAAATATGTGGGGTCCACGCTCAAACCGCGTTATAAGTGGATCCGCGTTATAGCAGATCACGCTATAATGGCGTTGAGCTGTATATACAGTATATATACAGTATACTATGTTGAAAACCTTATGTGTGTCTAAGCTCCCTGTTAACCTTTGAGAATACCCACTAAATTCCAAACACGTAATGTTCACAATGGGTGACGATGGAGCCCAACCTCCTACAGAATGAGAAGGGGGAGAGAGCCCCACTTCGGATAACGGATAATGAAAAATATAATCCCCAAAATCAAACACGGGAACAATCCCAAAAAATAATTATATTTTAACGAATTATCTCCAAAACTAAATATATAATTTCCCCACTTTTCAAATCAGACCCTTATCAAAGAAATCAGTTAATTGTAAAGATCCCGACATCTGCCTGATATCACAAAACGCTGCCCAGGAGGAAATTTCCAATCCATGCCGTCCCTCACTTCCACATTTGCTTTCACCTCTGCGATATTTATCAACAGGTATCTCTGCTCTCATTGCCTTTCTAATTCCAGTCCTGCTGTCTGCCCACAATCTGCTCTTGTTTGAGTGATTAATAAAAAGAGAATCTGAAATGTATCAGAGTGAAAAGAGGAAGGGCGTGTTTATTTGGCAAATAGAGATAGAGTTAGTGTTAAGATTGCTGGCAAAATGTACATTTAATAAACTGAGGGTGAGGTTTTGCAGAACAACACATAAATAAAGGCAGCGCCAGCTGGGACTTTTGCGGGGTTAAGTGCAGTGGGGCTTTTACAGGGCTCGGTGCAGTGGGGCTTTTGTGGGACTCACTGCAGTGGGGCTTTTGCGGGGTTCAGTGCAGTGGGGCTTTTGCGGGGCTCGGTGCAGTGGGGCTTTTGTGGGGCTCGGTGCAGTATGGCTTTTGCGGGCTCGGTGCAGTGGGGATTTTGCGGAACTCAGTGCAGTGGGGCTCAGTGCAGTATGGCTTTTGCGGGCTCGGTGCAGTGGGGATTTTGCGGGGCTCGGTGCAGTGGGGCTTTTGTGGGGCTCGGTGCAGTGGGGCTTTTGCGGAACTCAGTGCAGTGGGGCTTTTGTGGGGCTCAGTGCAGTATGGCTTTTGCGGGCTCGGTGCAGTGGGGATTTTGCAGGGCTCGGTGCAGTGGGGCAGAAGTTGCAGTGTCACGTGATGTTGCGGTGCAGTGCGACATCACGTTGTCATGGTAACGCGGTAACATCTGACGACACAGCGCCATGACAATAAAATGCTGTAGGAGGAGATGCCGCTGGACAAGGTAAGAGACAGTTACAGGGGTCCTGTGCTCTCCCCCGGCAATCTCTCTCATGGTTGTGAGGAAGAGCGCGGGGCCTGTGTAACCGCGGGGCTCAGTGCAAAAGCACCGATGGCACCGCCATCAAGATCGCCCTGAAAAGGATCACTAGCACAGTTGTTCACAGTTGAGATGTAAAATAATAGTAACCTTATCAATGCTGGTCACGGAAGCAATATTTATGCACACAAGTTAATTCATCCAAATGCTGCTGTGTTATAACCAGAGCAACAACCACCAACAATCAGATATAAAACAACAAAAATGAGTAAATACAATTAGCATGATATTCCTGCATGGTACTTACGGATTTCCTGGAGTTCAGAAATCACGACACATTTGCAATCCTCCTGACAGTCGATAGATGCTTCTTTGCATGTCTCATTGTTCATCTGGTGGCAGTGGAGGCAGCTGCCTCCGTGAGCTAGGAATGAACATAACAATTCAGTATGTAACCACTTTTACACAGTGATGCCTAATGAAATATTACAACACATATACAGAACAATTTAAATTATTATTAATTAACCAACATTCAACAATCATTAGGAGATACAGAGTATAACAAAAAATACTAATGACAGAGGGACATCCTACCAATGGTGTTGATGCTCTGGTATGATGCTCTTGTATTCGCTCGCTTGCTCTAATTTCTCAACACCTATTCTCTCCTAGACCCTCTACAATCTGGCTTCCGCACTGCTCACTCCACGGAAACAGCCCTCACTAAAATAACTGACGACCTCCATACTGCCAAAGACAGAGGTCATTACACTCTGCTCATATTACTCGACCTCTCTGCAGCATTTGACACCGTGGGCCACCCTCTTCTCCTTCATATTCTCCATACTCTTGGTATTCGGAACAAAACTCTATCCTGGATCTCATCCTACCTCTCCCATCGTATGTTCAGTGTCTCTTCTGCTAACACTTCCTCCTCCTCTATTGATCTCTCTATGGGGGTACCCCAGGGCCTCTTCTCTTTTCTCTGTACACACACTCTCTAGGTGACCTAATAACAGATTTGGATTAAATATCCACCGTCTATGCTGACACACTCAAATATACTTTTCAACACCCGACCTCACCCTGCTGTATAAACCAATTTGAATGTCTCTCTGCATAATCATCCTGGATGGCCCTCCGCCGCCTTAAACTCAAATGGCTAAAACAGAGCTCCTCATACTTCCTCCCAAACCTGGCCCTACTGCCTCTTTCCACTTACTGTTGGAACTACGATTATTCACCCAGTAGCCCAAGCACGCTGCCTATGGGTCACACTCGACTCCTCTCTCACATTCCCCCTCCATTCAAAACATTTCTAAAACCTGTCGCTTTTTCCTCCGCAATATAACAAAGATACGCCCTTTCCTCTGTTGCTCGACTGCTAAAACTCTGACTCTTCCTTCCGTCTTGATTACTGTAACCTCCTGCTGTCCGGCCTTCCTGCCTCTCACCTGTCTCCCCTACAATCTATCCAAACGCTGCGGCCAAATCACTCTACTCATTCCTAGATCTGTCTCAGCATCTCCCCTCATGAAATCCCTCTCCTGGCTTCCGATCAAATCCCGCATCTCACACTCCATTCTTCTCCTCACTTTTAAAGCTTTACACTCTTCTGCCCCTCCTACATCTCTGCCTTATTTCTCGTTATCCACCATCCAGACTCTTGCGTTCTGCTCAAGGATGTCTTCTTTCTACTCCCTTTGTATCTAAAGCCCTCTCCGCCTTAAACCTTTTTCACTGACTACCCCACACCTCTGGAATGCCCTTCCCCTCAGTAACCCGACTTGCACCCTCTCTATCCACCTTTAAGACCCACCTTAAGACAACTTGCTTAAAGAAGCATATGAATAGCACGTTGAATATTCTGAACACACTGATACATAAAGCTTGGCCCCTGCAGACGCACTTACCAGAACTCCCTCCTACTGTCTCTGTACGTTCTCCCTACCTAACCAATTAGACTGTAAGCTCCTCGGGGCAGGGACTCTCTTCCTTAATGTTACGTTATGTCTAAAACATCTTATTCCCATGATCTGTTATTTATATTATCTGTTATTTATTTGATTACCACATGTATTACTACTGTGAAGCGCTATGTACATTAATGGCGCTATATAAATAAAGACACTCAATACAATACAATGATGTTTCAGGGTACAAACCCCGTCAGAAGATGTAAAATAAGTTTCCCCTCATTGTAGCCCTCTTTAAGTAGTGTCCAGCATGGGAGAAATAACTTCCTTACCTTGAATTCTGATTTCTACAGCTGTGAGCCCCATCAACGCAGTGAACACGATAATATCACCATGCCGATACTTTGAGAGTGCAGTGTCTCTTTACAGTGTTATACATTAGTTTCTTTATTTAGGAAGCAAAGGGTTCTCCACCTTAGATACTAGCACCTCTTATAGTATTTTAAAACTTTTTTTTCTTGGTTTGATGTTCCCCTCTCTACATTTTTTTGGAATGCCTAAAGAATATAAATGAATGATGTTTAGAAGTCTAGTAGCATAGACCTATGGTTGGTAATGGATGATTCCCAATGGTGCGGTTACTGGGATGATACACTAAGGCGGGATTGATATCTAAACTGCAGAGTTGCACTTTTCAGTAGAATAATCACCAGGCAGTTACAATAAACATCTCCCAGTACTAATAAACAATACGATAAGGACATACTTACCTGTGGCTATCAGAGCATAGAGGACACAGAGAGAAACGGTGAAATACATCATGATAATGATGAGGAAAGATGCAGCTAGATGCTATAGCCTCTGATGTGGCTCCAGTGCTGATCTTTATATTCTTGATAATGTGGTAGGAACCAGCTAACAGCTGATGCCAAGTCTCATGTGCCAATCTGCCCGATACCTTTATTAATTGTACATTGTTTCACCTTCCTGTCTTAATGAATAATAAACAAAAGGTTTGAGGGAATATCAACAAAGTTTCTAAGTCCATGTTTTTATATCTCAGAAGGCCAAAATAATGAATCACAATACATGTTTGTTCCACCCTTAAGGGGACACACTCCCTGCACCTGTCTCATGGGCCTGAGGATGATACTGAATACTCCTTGGAGGTTGGAGGTTTGGGAATTTTAATGCACATACTTGTTAGTGTACAAGGGTTGCATTTATTGTGTGTCAGTTTGCGTTGCTTTTGTGCATTAATTAATCACACTTCAATCATTGCTGTCTAACTGTAGTTACTTCAAACTGTGAAACAACAATAAAGTTACACAAATAGGATCACTGAGTGCAAGGCACGTTTAACTTGATCCATCTTTGAGCTACTGTCTGCTTCTTAGATTGTATAATTTATCCTGTTCCATAGACAACAATGCAATATTTCTCCATCTGACAAAGCAGACAAGCGAAGCTTGAAATCCTCTTCACTCAACACTATTAAGAACAAGCAGCCTGTAAACAACAAAGGATCATTGATAAGTAACCAATGTCCCTCTGTAATAATCTGTTTTAAAACAATGCATTATGCAAGTGATAGATTACAAGCCTGTGACACCAGAGAAGAACCACATGAAGCAAAGACTTTTATTTCAAGCTCTCTATGTCCATAAGAGGTCCCATGTGTCTGCCATGTTGTTTTTATTGCAGTGGAAGGAATGGTGGCTCCAATGTTTCTTCTGTTTCTTTGTTTCTATGTATTCATGCACTATAAAGAATACACTGTGTATACCCTATCTTCTCCTTCCATGCAATGTGTCAGACTCTAGTTGCACTGATCCATAATCTTTTAATTGTGCTTTCTCATGCTGAAAGGGTTAAAAGAAAGGCCAGAATCTTCAAGCCTCCATCTTGTCAGGAACACCATTTCTGCCTGAACTTTTCCCTGAACTAAGTGATATATTTACGCAAGAAACGACCTCCAAACATGCAGGCTATTTTATCAGCTTTCACTAGTTATTGTCAGAAAACAAGTTCTGTTGGCTGGACACCAGTACTGTGTCTTCATTGAATCGGCGTGGCCGCAAGATTTGCTTACAGAAACCAAGGCTATAGATAATGTATGGGTGTAAAATCCCTAGCTAGGCTCTCATTTTAGTAATATGCTAATATTGTTACGCCTCTAATTTCCGCCTCTAATTAACACTTTATTTTCCTGTATAAATAGCATTGCTTTTCCGTAATAAAGTTGAGATGAAGAATCAGGATCTCTCTGTCTCTTTCTTAATTTCCCGAGCGCTCGTACGTCAGCAAAGGGATTCGTATAATATTTTAGTAAGTAAAGCTCCCTGCTAAAAATAAATGACAGCACATTTTATACAGTTTCAATACGTACTACACCCATTAAGGGGGCCTGCTTAGTAAATGGAAAAATACAAGCTTCCATCTTGTCAGGATCACCATTTCTGCCTGAACTTTTCCCTGAACTAAGTGATATATTTGCGCAAGAAACGACCTCCAAATATGCAGGCCGTTTTATCAGCTTTTGGCCGTTAATGTCAGAAAAACTCGGGAAGCAGGGGGTCCCCGAGGCTTAAATCAATGTGGTTCAGCTCAGGAAACTCCCTGCTTCCATACTTTAGTTTGACGGTGAGTATGTAACCAGGGAAATATTAAAGGTATTATGCCCGGCTGGTTACCTCTGAGTCATATTGGGGAGTTTTGAAGTATCAGCTCTTGAACCCAGTCATGACATGAGCACTGTAATGTAATAAAATATTTATGTGTGTTTTGCCTTTCCAGGAGTGCTAACCAGGGGAGATTCACAGCGTATGAGTATCAGGGGGGATTTTACAGTAAAAATGTTGTCGGATTGTGCCTAGGTAGAAGGGGACCAGATTTGCTGGCCACCCAAAAATGTATCCGGGAATCGGTACGATTCACGGGGACATGCAAACACAGACCTCCGGACAAAATCCTCCCTAGAAAGCAGTTATGCGACTCACCACCAGGTCTCCCTTCTTCAGCACAGACCAGAACAGTAAATTGGGGCATGGGGATAAATCGCATCCCGGGTATGTAAGGTGTCCCGGTATAGTAAAGGTCCCCCCAGTATATGCCCAAACCCCCAGAACCAGGTATGAGGGTTCGGAATATCTCCCACCAGCAAAAATGTGGCGAGGATGAAGATATTTTCTAAGTCCGGCTCCAGTGAAAATATAAAGAGCTGGGTGATTGTGTCTAAGCGTTTTTTTTTTTTAACCATCTTTTTTACTAACTTCTGTTAGGAAGCTCATAGAGCTATGGGAATGAACGTGCAGATAGTTTCAGTAAAACAAAAACAAAACATGTCCTCCATGGGCAGCAACATAACAATCAAAAACAAACTAAAGGCCACTAACCCCTTAATCACCTTAGCGGTTTGTAACCGCTATATTAATTAAGGGGTTAACCCCCCTCCCCCGCTACCAACCGGGACAACCTAACCAGCCTCCATGGGGACATTACCCCCCCCCCTCTATTCATTGATATAATATGGGCATGATTTGCCACTAAGGCAGTCAGTGGACAACCTAAAAAACAAAACAGCGCCAAAAATCCACCACAAACAAAAAAAACAATCAGCAAAAAATACATAAATAAAATGACCAATCAGCAAAGAATACACAATAACAAAAAACAATCACCAAAAAAAACACAATAACAAAAATCAAGATTCTAAAAATACACAATAACAAAAATCAATAACCAAAAAACACGACACAATGATCCTCAACAGCCGGTAAATCCATCTTCTTTTCCTTCTCCTTTATCCTCTTCTTTATCATCAACTTTATCTTAATCTTTATCTTCATCTTCATCTGTCTATTGTAATCCAATAGGTGAATGTTGTCCCGTTGGCTTCTTAAAGTCAAATTATACAGGACAGGCCTTATATAAGGCCTGTGAGTGTCAGATAGTACAGCTCCCATCCAATTGGATGCTGTCCCCAGAAGGCACAGAGTGAGGAGGCCTGCAGCTGAGGGAAAGTCAGGGCCCGACAGGGACTGGCCAGAGGTCAGACACAACTTGCAGAACCTGCCAGCTGGGACCCCCACGAACACTGCTGAGTTGCACAGGATATAGGAATCGTGACATGAACCCGGATATAGGGATACCAGAATCAGAATTTTCATGTGCACATCACATATAACCTGAATATTAAGGGATTGGTAATGTTTACTGTTACAGAACATCACAACAATCTATAGCACCCATCACATTGGGTAGACCAGCTAGATTGTAAAAGCCAGTCCTGAATTTCTGCCACTCTGTCTGCTCTCTAGGAAAATGGATATAATTACTAGCGTGTATAGTCAGTACACATAGAAACTGGCTAAGGGCCGGTGAACCAATTGTTCCACTATTTATAATTAATACTACCTATTACGGATTTCCATCCCGGGCATCCCGGGCAATGCCGGGTATCTCAGCTAGTGTCCATAAATCCATCATAATAGAAGAAACTGCTGAGGTATAATCTACAAGTAAAGAAATTTGCACAGAAGCGCACAAGAGATGGGGTTAATAAAAGTATTTTAATAAAACACACACATAAATAGCTGAGAGGATCCAACCCCTTCGTCGAAGCACGTGGTGCGAAACGCGTAGAGGTCACGACAGGTCATCCTGCGCGTGTTTGCTGAGAGGCTGAGACGGAGCCTGCCTGAGGCTCTAGTGGTGGCTGTTTCATCTTCCCTGGTGCCGCGATCCGGATCCTGTGCGGTCATCTGTGGACCCCCACCTTTGCCCCAGTGTAAGTGTTCGTCTCCCCCTGTCAGCGGCTTTACAGTCCTCTATGGCGGTTTTCATTCAAATCCCCTTGGGCTGTTAGTACTTTCTTTGTTTAATTCTACACTGATTGTGTTTTTCTGTTGTATGTGATGTATTTTCCCTAGACAATTTATGTTAAGAGACCATATGTATGGTTTTATTTTCTGGGCATTTTACTTCCTGAGCTGAGAAGGGGTTGGATCCTCTCAGCTATTTATGTGTGTGTTTTATTAAAATACTTTTATTAACCCCATCTCTTGTGCGCTTCTGTGCAATTTTCTTTCTTTGTTTCTCAGGGTGCCCTCCCCCCTTTTTGAGGGGGGATCACCTCTGAAGTGGGAGCATCTGGGGAGACGCTCCATGCACGAGCAGCACAGGGATTTTTTCCTACAATTACATCTGCAGCACGAGCGCTGAATATCCTATTCCTGATAATCTACAAGTAATACACTGGGATGATGTTTCTGCAGGGAAAAATGTAGAAGATAAATGGGCAGTCTTTATAACATTGTTAGAAAAGCACACTTATCAGTGTAGGCCCTTGGGTAATAAGTATAAAGGAAATGTCAAAACCAATTTGGTTAAATAAACAGGTAGGGGAGGAAATGGACACGAAGAGGAAGGCGTTTAGATTCTTTAAGTCAGAAGGGAAGGAGATATCGTATCAGAATTATAAGGAATGTAACAAAAATTGCAAAGCGGCAATCAAATTAGCAAAAATAGATAATGAAAAAGGATTGCAACAGAAAGTAAGGTCAACCCTAAAAAGTTCTTTAAGTACCTTAATAACAAAAAAATGAGGAAAGAAAATATTGGACCCCTTCAGTGTGAGATGGGTAGGCAGATTATTGGAGATAAGGAAAAAGCAGAGGTATTAAACAAATTCTTTGCCTCTGTGTTTACCAGGGAAGAATCGAGTTCAATAGTAGTGCCGCAGGAGGAAGCCACAACCTCCATATTAATGAACAATTGGTTAACTGAGGAAGAAGTTCATAAGCAACTTGAAAAAATTAAAGTAAATAAGGCACCTGGCCCCGATGGCATACATCCAAGAGTTCTCTAGGAGTTAAGGTCAGTAATAGCCAAACCATTATATTTAAAATTCAAGGACACCATTTCCACAGGCTCAGTACCACAAGATTGGCGTAAAGCAGATGTGGTGCCTATATTTAAAAAGGGAGCTAGATCACAACCGGGGAATTACAGACCTGTAAGCCTGACTTCAATAGTGGGGAAACTTCTTGAAGGTTTAATACGGGATAATATTCAGGAATACCTAATGGAAAACAAAATGATTAGTAATAGTCAGCATGGATTTATGAAGAATAGATCATGCCAAACTAACCTTATTTGTTTCTTTGAGGAGGTAAGTAGGAATTTAGACCAGGGTAATGCAGTTGATGTGGTCTACTTAGATTTTGCAACGGCTTTTGATACGGTTTCACACAAGAGGTTGATGTACAAAATAAAGAAAATTGGACTCATTAATAATATATGCACCTGGATTGAAAACTGGTTAAAAGACAGACAACAGAGGGTTATCATAAATAGAACTTTTCAGGTTGGGCTAAAGTTGTGAGTGGAGTACCTCAGGGATCGGTACTGGGACCCCTGCATTTTAACTTGTTTATTAATGACCTTGAGGTTGTCATCGAGAGCAAAGTCTCCATCTTTGCTGATGATACTAAATTGTGTAAGGTAATAGAATCAGAGCAGGATGTAATTTCTCTTCAGAAGGACATGGAGAGACTGGAAACTTGGGCAGGAAAATGGCAGATGAGGCTTAATACAGATAAATGTAAGGTTATGCATTTGGGAGGCAAGAATACAAATTTTAATTCTAAATTAAATGGGGATACATTGGGGGAATCCTTGATGGAGAAGGATTTAGGAGTGCTTGTAGACAGCAGGCTTAGCAATAGTGCCCAATGTCATGCAGTAGCTGCAAAGGCAAACAAGATCTTATCTTGCATCAAACGGGCAATGGATGGAAGGGAAATAAACATTATTATGCCCCTGTAAAAAGCATTAGTAAGACCTCACCTTGAATATGGAGTACAATTTGGGGCACCAATCCTAAGAAAAGACATTATGGAACTAGAGAGAGTGCAGAGAAGAGCCACCAAATTAATAAAGGGATGCACAATCTACGTAATTTATGAGGAGAGGCTAGCTAAATTAAATTTATTTACATAAAAAAGAGGCGTCTAAGAGGGGATATGATAACTATATACAAATATATTCGGGGACAATTCAAGGAGCGTTCAAAAGAACTATTCATCCCACGGGCAGTACAAAGGACTCGGGGCTGGAGGAAAGGAGATTTCACCAGCAACAAAGGAAAGGGTTTTTTACAGTAAGGGAAGTTAAAATGTGGAACTCATTACCCATGGAGACTGTGATGGCAGATACAATAGATTTGTTCAAAAAAAGGTTGGACATCTTTTTAGATAGGAAAGGTATACCAAATAAGTATACATGGGAAATATGTTGATCCAGGGATTAATCCGATTGTCAATTCTTGGAGACAGGAAGGAATTTATTTTTCCCCGTATGAGACATCATTGGATTATTTGACTGTGGGGTTTTTTGTTTGCCTTCCTCTGGATCAATAAGTAAGTATAGATAAAGGATAAAGTATCTGTTGTCTAAATTTAGCATAGGTTGAACTTGATGGACGTACGTCTTTTTTCAACCTCATCTGCTATGTAACTATGTAACTATGTAACTATGTATATAAGTAGTAACCCGGAATCATGATAACTAAGGCAATAGTAGTCATTTGATAAGCCTATCATATGGTATTTTAATGTGGTAACCACCTCACCTGAACGCCTCCGGAGGTAGCAGACCATGAGGAACAACAAGATGATCAGTGCCCTTGGGAGAATGATTAGTTGTATTGTTTTTTTGATTTGCATTCTAGGTGCAATAGCATCATTCAGTGATTAGAGTGAATGTAAAAATTGGATTTATAATGTTTGGTTAAATTTGCTGGATTGTAATCTCTTTAGTTGAGACTTCTCTAGCTATTGTATTAACTAATGCTAATGATGCTAATGATTTTGTTTTTGTTTATGTAAAGTTTGCTGATACGTGAACCTGAGACATTTATAAAACTAGAACATATTTTAAACCTTGTGCTTCGAAGTTGCATGATCTGTCTACTTCTTGGACTGCGGAACGACTTCCTCCACTATTCTATTCAATTCAAGTTTAATAGTTTAATTCTATTCAAGTTTAATATTTGTGCCTTTTTACGACAACAGTTATTGGCCGGGAGTTATGAAGTTACTAAGCAGGACATGGCGCCCGATCTTGCAGTAACTGACTTCGTCTAACATTGACTTGAATGACAAGATAGGGGTCTACATTACAGTACATCGAAGAGAAGAATGGGCACGGCTTTGATAACCCGCAGTATGAAAGCAAAGGTTCAACTGAAAATCTGGGGCAGTGAGAAAAGGGAATAGGCTTGAACTGAAAAGAAAACTTTTTGTGCTTTTCTTTCTTTTTTTCCCAGTCCTGATGTTTGAGACTCCTGCTTCGTCTTATTACTAATCATTAGTAACCTATGCTCAATATTCTTTTTCCTAATAAATTACTGAGACTGAGAGGTTAGGTAAAAAAATCTGTAGCAAATATTTGATCCTCAATGGTCCTAAATATAAACTAAAAAGCAACATAAAAACATCAGTGAAGCCTAGCTAAGATAAACACATTACTTATGAAATTGTTTACTATTTGATATGGTAAGTTACTTTCTAATTGGTCCTGTTGAGTTTCATCTTATATTCTCTTTCAACCCGCATTAAAGCCTCATTCACAAGAATGTTCCATTTCTCTTACCACTAGTGCTCATTCATCTTTTTTTGTTATTCCTCCCCCCACACTTCCCTTTAATAATTCCAAGATATATATTTAATCAACTTTCCAGCTTTATCTTGACCTCTTGGTAGTATGTCTGACTCAGGTGCTGGCAAACGTACTAGTATTTACAGACATACAGTACAGTACTTTCTCTTCCCTAGATCTTTCTCTAATGTTTCTGAAACGTGTGTGCCTCTATTTCTCCAATTTCACAAGATGCACAACTTGTGTTTTGCTTCTTTATTCATTCCTCTGATGTCTCTGTAGCCTAGTGCCCCAGGCTATACCATCCTTGACCCTAACAGTATAAATCCAGATAGAAGCAGGCAGTGTTAGGGTTAAGCTCCTGCACAGAGGCCTAGCATGCTAGTTGCAGACTGGATAGGATACAGTGTTACCATATCCAGGTGCATGCCTAACAGCAGTTGGAGTGTCACGCCTGGGAGGCTGCTTACTGTGTCACATGCAGTGTAGTGTGATGCCTGTCAGTACGTAGACCTGCCCTATTATTGGGCAAGATTACAAACCCGTCCCCAGGAATAAAAGTTGGCAATCCACTAAATTGTGTCTGTCTGTTTTCCCTACCTCTGTGGAGTGAAGGAATTCCACCTTGTCCCATCAGGAGGCAGGGGGGTGAAGGCTAGCCCAGGGGGGCTCAAACCCCTGGAGTGACTTGTCAAGGAGACGTAACATGAGAATAAACATCAAGTTTGCCATACCCTGTCTGAGCCTGAGCTAATCATAACGTATGGGCCTCTGGGGAGAACTCCTGTCCCTGGCATGAGCCTCGCAGGATGGAGGCTCTGTATTAAGAAAGGACTGTCTGAAAGCTTGACCTGTGGCTGCTCCCACTACCATCCGCGGAGACTAAGGCTTCCTGGACCTACCATGGGTAAGCTAAACAGCACCAAAGTACACCCATGTAGCTACCAATCTCCCTTCGGGCTGGGGGGTGGGGGGTGCTTTATCTCTATAACCAGACTATCAACTATTTGTTTAGCAGTGGCCCATTTTCTTTCAAATTAATTTTCTTTGCACCAGGCAATCCAGTACGAGGCTTGTCAGTTACCTCCAGTCTAGTTCTGGGAAGGAAAACAAGGAAAGTGCTACTGTATATGGGGCTTTCTGTGAATCCAGACAATGTGGGCTGCAGGTCCTTTACGTAGCCCTGTTTTTAGAAAAAGCCCCAGTCGCATGCAAAAACCCTATTTCCAAAAATTATTTTTTAAATACTGCCGTCTTGTGCTCATTTTACATATTACCGTTCAGTTAGGAAAGCCTGAATCTTTCAACGTAACTTTCCTAGCCTTAAATGTGATCAATTCTGTTGTGTTCCTGGATTCTATCCCTTTTTTCACAATACATCTTTACATGTTTTTTAAACACAGTGTTTCTACAATGAGAAATCTTGTTGAATATGCCTTTTTTCCACTTTATTTCTTAACCTTTATATTCATGACCACCTCGGGGACAGGGCGCGGGGACGTGGCGCGGGAAGGGGGGGGGGGGGTAATAATCCTTTTAGGCAATCCTATTAATGGTCAATGTGGGCCATGAGAATTTGAAATGTTGTACCCTCAGTATGATATGTGCTAGCCATTACTGCTGGAGTTTGCTCCATTAACTCATTTGAAAGCTACAGGCTATCATTTGGGGGTTCTTCTGGCTGTATTGGTTAGGGCCAAAATATGCATATTGTGCAGTACGTACTTACAAATACTTCCTAGGTGTGATTTCCATAATGTTCTGGTAAATATAAATCTTGCAAATCCCTGAAACTGACTACAAGCAACTGAGAGCAATAATGGCAATAACGCCTTTTTAAAATCACATACAGAAAACCCACTGTTATCTTGTGTGTAGTAAAAAAGGTTAATTATGAAATAGTTAAACTCAAAATTATAGGACAATTAAGTTGGGGAGAGTCTCATAAAATCATATCAGTTCGTCAAAAATGACATCACACTTATTGTTTCCTCTCTTCTGTTATAATTTTATTTTGTTTATTGAAATTTCTGATGTAGCCGAGTCTCCCTCCTGAGATAATCAGGTGAGAGGGGAACTGCTCCAGTGTCTGGCCAGGCTTCACGCAAGTGGGAGTGTGGGGACGGCCATTTTTGTTAGGCGTGCATGCGCAGTGTGGTGAGGCGCGCATGTGCAGTATTAGGTGTGTGGCAGCCATCTTAGAATGGCTCTGCATATACAGCAGCGGGACTACAGAATCATCAGGGGGAGGGATTAACACATGGGACTGTCCCAGCCAATGGGATACAGGAGAGAGGAACAGAATATCGTCCGCGTGCGGAGAGCACACAAGTCAGTACAGAAGGAGGTGGCAAGAGAGAAGGTAGTGTCCAGTGCTTCCTGGACTAGGCCCAGACCTTGCCCCTTAGGCCCCAGCTAGGCACTGAGCCAAACTAATGTTCAGTACTATAAGGAAGGCCACAGTGTCACGGGAGACCAGGCAGTTTACACCTTTTTACCAGGAACATTCATTGAGCAAAACAAGATAATGAAATACATTTTAATTTATTCACTTAAAATCTCTTACACACAGTGGAACACAAAATACAGAAAACAAGCAAACTTTCTGGGTGTCTGGCGGTCAAAAACTAGACTACTCTGCATGCAGGAACTCTAAATAAGAGTTTTCCCCTGACTGGGACAGCCCAAAATCCTCTGGTTCCCAAATCGTCGCGAATTTCCTCACGCCACCGCTCCCTTCTCTTCTAACAACTTGGACTTTTCTTGACCAGGTGTTAGTACCAGACACCTGGAACTAAAATCGGCTTGCAATCCCAGCCTCGACTGCTACGTTCGATTCTGAGAACTTGGGTGGAAAAAGTAGGACCTAGAATTTGTCTGGCAGTCTTTTTAGGTTTGAAATAGAATCTGGTTATTTTCCTATTTTCACAGAAGCAATTTGAAAAGCCCACCCGTACTCTTACTACTGGGGACCTAATTGGCTCATTGCTTCTTATAGTATTTCTCACCTTCATTCACAATATACTACAGCCAATCATAGCGTGGAAACTTTCTAAGTAGCCAATCAGAGGGAAGCCGGTATGAAAAGCCTGGTCTGCGGGAAATCTGAAATTACTAAGGGACATGCGTAAGTTTGCCACCTCTGTCCCTGGCTATCACATGCCACCCGCTGGGTCAGGCTCCACCAGGTCTGGCAGAACAAATGGCAGCCCGGGAGACTGCCATTGTTCCCAGGACGTGGGTGCTTGAGCTTTTCACTGCTACCCAAATGGCTTTCACACCTCCTGCATCCTCTGGCTACTTTGAACTCCAATGTCCAGCAGACTTACTGGCACCAACTTGGTAGCTCTGACAGTCTGTATGGGCATCGGTTCCGAAAGTCCCAAGCCTTACAGTACACAATAGTACACTACAGTACATTACAATGTATTAATAAAATATACCTTAATACATCCTTAAGACCTGGGGTATGGGGAATAGAATAGAAAGGTGTACTGTTATTTTTATCAGTCTTTATTCCCCACATACTATCTATGGGACTTAGACTGGACTCTGAGTGTACCTTCACAACCTTATCTGTGGTTGGAGCACTCACAAACCCATACAGGTTTTGGGCTACCTGTGCATTAACTGGGGTACACTCCTTAACCTAGGGATCCCTTCAGATACAGAGACACTTTTAATCCCTGTGCCCCATTTACCTTTCTGGGCAATGCTGAAGAAGGGAACCCTAGCGGTGACTCGCGCAAGTGTTTTCAAGTGGATCTATTGCCGGGACAATGTGCCTACATGTATCCGAGAATCAGGCATGATTCCCGGGTACATTTTTAGGGGAACTGACAACTCTGGACCCCAACTACCTAGGCACATTCTGACAACAATTCCTCCACAAAATCCCCCCTGAAACTAATGCCCTAGCAATACCTGCTCACTGACATGCCCGGCAAGATAAAACACAAAAAATATATTTATTATAATTGATGTATTTGAAAGATACAATGCTACTGGGTCCAAGAGCTAACTCTCTTGAACCCTTATATACGGATCAGGGGTAACGATAAAGGGGATTGACCTTTATTTGAGATCCTGGTTACCCCATACCGTATTTTTATGATTAACAAGTGTATTACTACTGTGAAGCGCTATGTACATTAATGGCGCTATACAAATAAAGACATACAATACAATACCGTCACACAGAAATAGGGACTCTTCCACTTTAGTTCCATTGCTGTGCTGGTGGAAAGGCTGCAGCATGGCACTCTGATGGCCTGGGACCAGGCTGTAGAATTCCAGGACACTTGGGTGAGACACTCCGGCTGGAGCTCACCCCACAAGGAGGATCTGGACCCTTAGGAGAGAGGGGAATTGTCGGATTCCCCGCTCCATGGAACCTTCACCCACACACCTCTACAAGCTGCACCTTGGTACTGGAATACCCAGGCAGGTACCCAACACGCACCAACATTCACAGGGGGAGCGCTACCTCACATTTGGGTGGGATTGCTGGGACGGTTACCAGGGGTTATTGGTGCCACGGCACCTTCAGTACTTTGGTGGAACAACTCACTGTTTGGAGTTTCTATATATATTGCTATTGTTGCATTGTAGTGTGTTATATATGTGTGTTCAGTTAAGCTCAGTTATATACATTGTGTGGTGTATTGCTTACTACTGTCACACTGGTTCCTATGAGGGGTTATCCCACCAGGTGGAGGTGCTGCACGGAAAGAGAGAAAGCTCACCCCAGGCTCCCAGAATCTGAGGCTCAGACCTCCTGTGAGCATACAGGTACAGCAGCACGCGTAGTCGCCCGCGTATTTCCTTTAGGCATAAGGAAAGGGGGCTACACTTAAAGTTGCAGGACTGACAGAAGATACATCTTATTGATCTATGTGTGAATGTATATCTTTATTTATATAGCGCCATTTATGTACGTAGCGCTTCAAAGCAGTAATACACGTGACATAATAATAAAACACATAATGGGAAAAAGCACTTCAGATATAAAAGTAACATTAAGAGAAGGAGTTCCTGCCCCAAAGAGTTTACAATCTAAGTGATAGTAGGAAAATGTACAAAGAGAGTAGGAAAGTGTTCTGGTAAGTGCGTCTGCCAAAAGCCAATGTCGATGTACAGTATGAGGTGTAAAGTATCAGCCATGGAGCTACTCATATGCTTTGTTGAAGTGGGTTTTAATATACAGTAAGTCTTAAAGGTGGATAGAGAGGGTGCTAGATGGATATTGAGGGGAAGGGCATTCCAGAGGTGTTTAGATACAAAGGGGTTGAGAGAAGACATTCTTGAGCAGAACACGAGTGTGGATGGTGTATAGTGAAAATTTAGGACTGAGATGTAAGGAGGAGCAGAGCAGAGTATAGGCTTAAAAGTGAGGAGAATTTTGTAAGTAATACTGGATTTGAAGGGAAGCCAAAACAGGAATTTTAGCAGGAGACACTGAAACAGATTTATGAGAGAGTAACGTGATTCTAGCAGCAGTGTTTAGGACATATTGAAAGGGAGACAGCTGAGAGGCAGGAAGGCCGAACAGCAGAATGTTACAATAGTCGTGACAGAAGAGAATGAGGGTCTGTGTTAGAGTTTAAGCAATAATGCAACAGATGAAAGGGCGTATCTTTGCAATGTTACAAAGGAATAAACAGCTCATTTTAGATACATTTTGAATGTGAGAAGAAAATGTGAGGAAGGAGTCAAATGTGACCCCTAGTCAGCGTACTTGTGATACTGGGTGTATGATAGTGCTGGAGGTTACCCTCTGAGGGCAAGGACTCACATCAGGCCGTGTGAGTTTAATGTATATTTGAGACTCCAGTATATGAGTCTGTATTTACCCACTCCAGTCAGCGTTGAGGGAGAGACACCACACAAGCCCGTGTGAGTCACTGGATCCATATATTCTATGTATTCTGTGATTAGTTAGTGGGAACCCACCATCCTTCCCACCACCGTTCACTCCTACCCCACCCCCCAACTCCCCTTTCCCACTCCCCCCCTCCCCTTACCCCCAATCCCCCTATGTGGACATGATACACTAATATCGTGTTTTATTCTTCCATTCTTGTCTTTATACTTCATCCGGATCCACTATATTCGTGAGGTCCACGAGGTTCGCGCTGACCATCTTCACACCACTGTATGATAGTGCTGCCAACAGTAATGTAGAAGGGGCAGTATGAAGTACAGTATGAAGAGCACTGTTTTAGATACAGTATACAAAGTTTCAGTAATCGGAGCGCCATCCAAGATGATACAGCGAAGAGACTTACAGAGACTTTAGTCTTTACAGTAGGTGTAACGTCAGGGGTTGAAAAATTAATTTGTGTGTCATCAGCATAGAGGTGATATTTCAACCCAAGATACAGTATGTGATAAAGAGAAAAGAGAAGAGGTCCCAGGACATACCCCTGGGATACCCCCACAGAGATAGATAGAGGAGGAGCAGGAGGTGTTAGCACGTGAGACACTGAAAGTACGATGGGAGAGGAAGAGTACATCCTGGATAGAGCTTGGCTACAGATACTAAGAGTATAGATAATGTGAAGGAGAAGAGGGTGGCCCATAGTATCAAAGGCTGCAGAGAGGTTAAGGATTATGAGCAGAGGGTAATGATTTTCGTCTTTGGCAGCTTGGAGGTCATTAGTTATTTTTGTGAGAGCTGTTTCTGTGGAGTGAGCAGTGCGGAAGCCAGATTGTGGATGATTGAGGAGAGAATAGTTAGGGAGAAAATGGAGCAAGCGAGAGAATACAAGACATTCATGGAGTTTAGAGACAAAAGGCCGGAGGAAGACAGGATAATAGTTAGAGACTGATAAGA
Organism: Ascaphus truei; assembly: GCA_036426205.1. Taxonomy (NCBI): domain Eukaryota; kingdom Metazoa; phylum Chordata; class Amphibia; order Anura; family Ascaphidae; genus Ascaphus; species Ascaphus truei. Next base: position 1,164,159 of record CM071572.1, read on the forward strand.
TTAAGCTGTTTTTGAGCAATGGTATAACTGATGGAGAATGATTTAGGAGTGCTTGTAGACAGCAGGCTTAGCAATAGTGCCCAAAGTCATGTAATAGCAGCAAAGGCAAACAAGATCTTATCTTGCATTAAACGGGTAATGGATGGAAGGGAAGAAAACATAATCTGCCCCATTATAAAGCAATAGTACGACCCCACCTTGAATATGGAGTACAATTTTGGGCACCACTCCTTAGAAAAGATATTATGGAACAAGAGAGAGTGCAGAGAAGAGCCACCAAATTATTAAAGGGAATTGGTCATCTGATGTATGAGGAGAGGCAAGATAATTAGATGTTTACATTAGAAAAGAGATGTCTACAAGGGGATATGATAACTACTGTATATACAAATATTTTCCATGATAGTACAAGGAGCTTTCTAATGAACTATTCATCCCAAGGGCAGTGCAAAGGACACAGCGTCATCCTTAAGGTTGGAGGAAAGGAGATTTCACCAGCAACATAGGAAAGGGTTATTTACAGTTAGAACAGTTAAAATGTGGAATTTATTACCTATGGAGACTGTGATGGCAGCTACAATAGATATGTTAAAAAAAAGTTGGACATCATTTTAGAAAGGAAAGGTATACAGGGATATATCAAATAAGTAACATGGGAAGGATGTTGATCCAGGGAGTAATCTGATTGCCAATTTTTGGAGTCAGGAAAGAATTTATTGACTGGATTTTTTTGTTTGCCTTCCTGTGAATCAATACACTGTAAGTACAGATATAGGATAAAGTATCTGTCGTCTAAATTTAGCATAGGTTGAACTTAAATGACATATGTCTTTTTCAACTGCATCTACTATGTAATTATTGAACTATGTTGCGTGTTTGAAGGAGGAGGGGCAGGTGCCTGGGTAGAGAAAGTAGTTGAAAATATGAGATTATTTACACGTTGAAACAAGATTGAATATTTCTTGAAATCCAACCAGGACACCATAGCCAACCTCACAAGTGAAGGAAGTTGTGCAACCTTTTGAAGTAATTTCCATTTCCACTCCATCTGTAAAGTAAGAATTTCACAGACACTGTAATAACCAGCAATGATACTAGCAACATCTACACCAGGGGTAGCCAACTCCAGGCCAGTCGTCTACTGAGCCACTGATTGAGCCACTTGTGCAGAACTGGGATATCCTGAAACCTGACCTTTTGATAGTCATTGAGGATTTGAGTTGGCTAGCCCTGATCTAGATCTATAAATAAATAGTTCTACCCGGCCGGTTACCGAGGTGGCACTTACCTGCAGGGTGGAGGAAGACCGCAGCCACATCTATGAAGAGCAGCAGAGGTCCTGTGCCGGTGGCAGCATCCAAAATGTCTTCAGTCAACTTTGGTTCTGCAGGAATCCACTACTCAGCAGCAGGTAGCAGTGTGAGCTGTGGAACTATGTAAATGCTGTCCAAAAGGAACACTCCTGCTTTTGCTCCAAGCACGTGGTTCCCTGGCTCACACTGCTATCTGCTGCTGCATGAATTTGTTACAACAGCGCGACACGCTATGTTTCACATTGCCAATTTTAATGTTCCTAATGTGTCTTTACACGAATTCTTGTACAAGAACACATAAGGGACATTAAAATAGACTATGTTAAACATAGCGTGTCGCGGCATTATTTGTTGCATCACAATAAAAAACCCTCATCGTTAATATTTAAGGGTATCCAATGTGTCCCCCATAGCAGAAGGGGGGAGACAGAGTTAAAGACCTTTCGGCTAACGAATCCTTTTGGATCCACAAATTGGATACCTTAACCCCTAAAGGATTGAATGAGGAGATAGATGTCTGGTTGGTCTCTGTATTGATCTCACTATATCTATGTAATTGGATACATTTAGTATCTATTATCAGCTCTCCCGTTCTTAGCGTTTTTTGCCAGTATTCTCTGCTTTGAGTCTCATGTGCTTTGTTATTCTGTACTATATTAGCCCTCTGTTACATGTAGGATATTTGTTGTCAGTTACATATATCTATTTTAGTATGCTTTTTTAATATATGTTTGTTCTTCTATTTCAGCACATTTTTTGCGTCACTGTGTCTTTTTAGTTATTATTAAACTGTCTATGTTGTTTAATATATGTGCTGCTTCATTGTGGCTGTAATTATAGTTGCAGCAGTGATGTTACCTTCAGCTTCCACCCGATTGGCTTGATACTTTTCTGTGTCTGTCCAATCTGTGAGGTGGAGTAGGTATTTAACTCACCAGAGCATTCTGCAATAATTATTCCCTGATGAAGTAGTGTTTTTAACTATGAAACACGTAGGATTTTATTGTTGCTATTGTTTGATTGATCTATTGACGTCCAGTTTAGCCGTGCAGTCAGCATCATGGACCTTTGGCTCTCTTTCACAAATGAGCGCATCAATGCTATCCGTGTCCTGTGACGTCATCTTTTCTTGACGAGACTTGCTGGTTGCTTCCGACTGAAGCTTCAGTGTACTGTAGCTGCACACGCCTCACCGGGACCAGCGTTTCCAGCAAGTTGGACTTATCTGCTCTACTGTACATGCGCAAGATTGGGTCACGCTGGTAGTGACACCGTTTGGTTAAGTGCTGTGGTTTATCCCGGTGGCTCTACTACGCTTGCATTCCTTGAGAGGATTGACTCTCTGCATTACGGGGCTGCCTATGTGGATTTGGACAGCCTGGAGACGCGTGTGCTAAGGAAGATTTCCTGTACCCTTTTGTGTGAGGCTACCTACCTTGGGGACAGGAGTTCCCTATAAGATCCCAATAGGTCGATCAGAAGTGGTGAATTTTCTGACTGGACGGGTTCTTGTGTTAGAAACGCATGTCTTGACACATGAAATGCCTAATACTGTTTGAATTGATGTACGCAGATTACTTACCCTCCTTTTTTGGTTGCATATGTTTTACTAAAATGTACTATACTATAAGAGTTGTGCCATTTAACTCGGCACCGTGACCGAATAGCATCTCCTCTGACCCTTCTCAGAAATGTACTCCACCTGATCTATATACACATTCCAGCCTACCTTCCATACTTTTATGAGATAGGAGACCCTATCCTCGTTATAATGAGCCCGGCTACTACAACAAGCAGTATTTTGTGTGTGCAGCGCACAGCCAAAAAGGGTAAAAGCAAGTCTGGCAAAAAATCTTTATTAAAGGGTCATAAAAATGGAAGGCTGTAACCTTCTACGCGTTTCGTGCAGTCAAATGCACTTTATCAAGAAGTGTTTCAACATGGTACACAAAACATTTATATAGCAACTGCCTGCCGATTTGGCGCCAAAAATTCAATCAATGACCTCATAATTGCATCTTAGATTAACATCAGCCTCGCTGCGCAAACGCTATGCAGATATGTTACTCACTGAGTTATACTCCGAGACGCGAGCCTAGCAACGCCCTCAATCGGTGACACGCACAGCAAGGGAAATGGGAGGCCAACTCTCACGAGATGCGGATCAAGCAAGTCACGTCCACTCGCGCATGCGCACACGTTATGCTTGGAAAATAACTAGTTGTCAAACAGGGGCAAAATCCCGCGAGATGTGGCCCAAACGAGTCACAACTACTCGCGCATGCGCACATGTTGCGTTCCAAACTTACCTAATGCCTACTATATGTTGAAAATAAATAAATAATAATGAATAAAATATGCCTCCAGCTACCCCAAATGGTTAAATATGGGCTCTTCTCATGTGAAACACAGACAAGATCACCCCTAAATTTGCCAATACTAGAGGAGGGGAGGACATATGAAATCTTGTAAACATATAAAGTGAAAAAGCAGGGACCAGTCTATATTGGTAAGCCCAATCTGACAGACAGTGTCATATACTAACAATACATACAATAATTATACAATATAACTAACAAAGCAAAATAAGTTAAAAATCAAATAAGATATATATATAATCTATCCTTATACCTATATTAAAAACATATATGTACAACCCTCCAATGATGCAGAGGATATTGCTTAATTTGATATAGTATCTTAAAACAGAAACACATATTTTCAGAAAAAGATACACATATTATAACTCATGAAAATACTACTCCTAAAATACCTATTGTGTTTAAACATGATTCTCAAGAGTATAATAGATATGACTTATTTAGTTATTTAATTCAATGTTTTCTCACAACTTATTCTGATCATAATTTGAGGTCTGGAATTATTATTCTGGGACATATTGTTCTTTAGTAGTCAGAGAGAGGAACAATACCATTAAATATCTTCTAGATAAACCTGCTTAAGTTAATCATCAATGTACGTGACTCAATCTTGGATGAAATGTAAACCATATTATAAGTAAAAATGAGCTACTATTGTTATAAAGTATGAATTCACATATGTATAGAACTATACCGTAAATAAAAGATCAGTCTGTTTGGGTGAATAGTTAGGTCAGAAAATGATTGATATTCCATTCAATATTCATTCCTTCTGGAAATCGAGTCTTTAGCATGAATATCCAATATGATTCTCTACAATCCAACCTTTTAACCTGGTCTCCACCCCTTACTTTTGGCATAATTCTCTCTATGCCCATAAAAGAAAAGTTCTTAATGCCCCCCTTCACACATTCAGAAAAATGTTTGGAGACAGGATGCATCAAGTCTCCTTTCCTAACAAGTCTACAGTGCTCCTGCATTCTAGTCTTTAGGGCCCTTGTTGTCCTTCCAATGTATCTTTTCCCACAGCCACAGTTGATAACATATACTACAAAAGACGTACTGCAATCAATAAAACTATTAATGCTAAATAAACAAGGGGGATGTATTTCCCAACTTTTCCATATCTCTTTTATGGCCACCATCCCTCAAGAAAAAGAGATATGGAAAAGTTGGGAAAAACATCCCCCTTGTTTATTTCACAATTTAGCAAGGCCAGTGGCCAGGTGAACAAAATAATTAACAAACATTGGGGCCTATTACGCATGGACCCCATACTTGGTGAATACACTATAAAGGGACCCAGGATCGTTTATAGAAAAGCGAAAACCATAGCCAACTATGTATCCCCAAGTGTAATTTCTGACCCGATCAGTAATTTAAACACATTTTCCACGAAGGGATCGTTCAGATGCAATAATTGTAATATGTGTAATTACATGAAACCTTCCAGATGTGTCTTTTCCCACAGCCCCCAAAGACGGTTTAATATTTATAGTTTTATTGATTGCAATACGTCTTTTGTAGTATATGTTATCAACTGTGGCTGTGGGAAAAGATACGTTGGAAGGACAACAAGGGCCCTAAAGACTAGAATGCAGGAGCACTGTAGACTTGTTAGGAAAGGAGACTTGATGCATCCTGTCTCCAAACATTTTTCTGAATGTGTGAAGGGGGGCATTAAGAACTTTTCTTTTATGGGCATAGAGAGAATTATGCCAAAAGTAAGGGGTGGAGACCAGGTTAAAAGGTTGGATTGTAGAGAATCATATTGGATATTCATGCTAAAGACTCGATTTCCAGAAGGGATGAATATTGAATCGAATATCAATCATTTTCTGACCTAACTATTCACCCAAACAGACTGATCTTTTATTTACGGTATAGTTCTATACATATGTGAATTCATACTTTATAACAATAGTAGCTAATTTTTACTTATAATATGGTTTACATTTCATCCAAGATTGAGTCACGTACATTGATGATTAACTTAAGCAGGTTTATTTAGAAGATATTTAATGGTATTGTTCCTCTCTCTGACTACTAAAGAACAATATGTCCCAGAATAATAATTCCAGACCTCAAATTATGATCAGAATAAGTTGTGAGAAAACATTATAATATGTGAATCTTTTTCTGAAAATATGTGTCTCTGTTTTAAGATACTATATCAAATTAAGCAATATCCTCTGCATCATTGGAGGGTTGTACATATATGTTTTTAATATAGGTATAAGGATAGATTATATATATATCTTATTTGATTTTTAACTTATTTTGCTTTGTTAGTTATATTGTATAAGTATTGTATGTATTGTTAGTATATGACACTGTCTGTCAGATTGGGTTTACCAATATAGACTGGTCCCTGCTTTTTCACTTTATATGTTTACAAGATTTCATATGTCCTCCCCTCCTCTAGTATTGGCAAATTTAGGGGTGATCTTGTCTGGGTTTCACATGAGAAGAGCCCATATTTAACCATTTGGGGTAGCTGGAGGCATATTTTATTCATTATTATTTATTTATTTTCAACATATAGTAGGCATTAGGTAAGTTTGGAACGCAACATGTGCGCATGCGCGAGTAGTTGTGACTCGTTACTAGGCTCGCGTCTCGGAGTATCACTCAGTGAGTAACTTATCTGCATAGCGTTTGCGCAGCGAGGTTGATGTTAATCTGAGATGCAATTATGAGGTCATTGATTGAATTTTTGGCGCCAAATCGGCAGGCAGTTGCTATATAAATGTTTTGTGTACCATGTTGAAACACTTCTTGATAAAGTGCATTTGACTGCACGAAACGCGTAGAAGGTTACAGCCTTCCATTTTTATGACCCTTTAATAAAGATTTTTTGCCAGACCTGCTTTTACCCTTTTTGGCTGTGCGCTGCACACACAAAATACTGCATTGGACTTTCCCTGACTCGAACAGCAGCACGCCGATGGAGGGAAGGACTGGTGATACAGAGTTGTGAGTACACTTACCTGGGGCCAGCCCAATGAGGTAAGGGGGGGTGTCTCCGTGCATCTACCCCTACCTTCAGGGCATCTGGGGCCCAATCTCAGGTTTAGTACCTTTATTTATGATTTCCCAGTACTTCCTCTCTCCTTTCATTATCAAGACTATAGGTCCCTGTACTTGAGCACCATATACACACTACTGTATACTACAACAAGCAGACAGGTAGTCAAGGACCACATCCATGACCCATTCCTCCCTATGCTCTTCGACTTCCCTCATGATAGGTTTCGGTACATAGGGAAAATCGTACACGTGACATTCTATACCGCTGGAACACTGTAACAGTAGGTTGGCAACCAGGCTCTCAAATAAAGGTTAAGCCCGTTTTGGTTACCCTTGATCCTTGTATAAGGGTCCAAGAGAGTTAGCCATTGGGCCCAGTAACATTGTACCATTTCAATGTATTGCATGTAATAAAAGTATTTTTTGTGCTTTTCCCTTTCTGGGCATGCCAGCGAGCAGGGATTGCTGGGGTATTAGTTTCAAGGTTTTTTTTGCGGAGGAACCATTGTCAGAATGTGCCTAGGAGGTTGGGGTCCACAGTTGTCGGTTCCCCATTAATATATCTGGGAATCATGCCTGAGGCACATTGTCCCGGCAATACCTCCCCTTGAGAATGTAAGCGTGACTCACCACTAGGGTACCCTGATTCTTAAAAACACATACAGAGAAATCTTTGTTATCTTGTGTGTAGCAAAAAAAGGTTAGTTAGGAAATAGTTAAACTCAAAAGAATAGTACAAAATTAAGTAATAGTATGAAAATTAAGTTGGGGAGAATCTCTCATAAAATCATCATTACCTCAAAAATAACACCACCCACGTTGTTTCCTCTATTCTGTTAACATTTTATTTATTGAAATTCCTTAGTTTTAAGACTCAGGACTGACAGAAGATGTATCTTGTTTATCTATGTATGGATGTATATTTTTATTTATATAGCGCCATTAATGTACATAGCACATCACAACAGTAATACACGTGACATAATAATAAAACACATAATAGGAATAAGCACTTCAGACATTAAAGTAACATTAGGAAAAGGTGCCCTTGCCCCAAAGAGCTTACAATCTAAGTGGTAAGTATGAAAAATGTGCAGAGGCAGTAGGAGGGTGTTCTAGTAAGTGTGTCTGCACTACAGCTACAGAGCTACCATATGCTTCGTTAAGCATTTAATCTTTTTAGAATTGAAAGCTATACTGGGAAATACCAAATAAGAAAACATGGAAAGGATGTTGATCCAGGGAGTAATCTGAGTGCCAATTTTTGGAGTCAGGAAGGAATTTATTGACTGGATTTTTTTGTTTGCCTTCCTCTACTAAATCAATATACTGTTAGTACGGATATAGGATAAAGTATGTAATATAAATTTAGCATAGGTCAAACTTAATGGACGTATGTCTTTTTCAACTGCATCTACTATGTAACAATGTAACTATGTAACTATGTTATGTGTTTGAAGGAGAAGGGACAGGTGCCAGAGTAGAGATAGGAGATTAACAAAATGAGATTATTTACACGTAGAAACAAAATTGAATATTTCATAACCTCCAACCAGGACACCATAGCCAACTTCACAGTGAGGGGAGGTTGTGTCAACCTTTAAGGTCATTTCGTTCCACTCCATCTTGTAAAGTAAGAATTTCAATACAACGGTAATAACCAGCAATGATACTAGCAACATCTATAGCTGGGGTAGCCAACTCCAGGCCAGTCTTCTACTGAGCCACTGATTGAGCCACCTGTGCAGAAGATGGGATATCCTGAAACCTGACCTTTTGATAGTCATTGAGGATTTGAGTTGGCTAGCCCTGATTTTGGGATGTCTAACTAGATTTAGATTTCTGATAATACAGTAGTTACTGTACAGAATTACATCCAGAGAGCTTGTCTATAACATTGCTTAGTGAGAATACCCTCCGCATGATGTAAATATTATTGATACAATATTCTAAGCTCCGTACCATGTGCTCTCTTTATGTCCTGATCCATGACTAGTGATGTGCAAACTTTTTGCCTTATTGAACTCAGCTAATATTTTCTATTTTGATTTGGGGAAGAAGTGTCATTCTCAATCAGATAAAACAGAAGAAAACAGCGCACAACACTCATGGTGAAGTAAATCAAGAATAAATATATTGTTTAAACCAAGGATAAGTAATCTGCGTACATCAAGGGAAAGTTAAAACAACATGTCATGGGACAAATTACCCATACGCCACACCACACGAGGATCTGGATAGTCACGGGGGGTATATATCAACTCTGTCTATTAATTAATTTTTCCCTGATGAAGAGGCATGTTGGAGCCTTGAAACGCGTTGGAATGCATTATCCTTGAGTTCTACTGAGTTTTATTTAGTCCTTTGAGTCCCTGTTGCTTTAGTCTTGCTCCCCACTGTCGTTCCGTCATTTTGGTGCGGCGCCTCACAGTGACATCACCCGAGCGCCGACGGAACTCTCGGCGACACAAGTGGAGACAGTGCCCGCAGTGAAGACACACAGACTGAAGACACACAGACTGAGCTTGTATCTGGGAACTCTGAGTTCGGGACTTATGAAATTTCATTGCCCTTACCACACCTACATGTGGATCAGTTATTTGTCACTAAAGCCCCATAGGGGTGAAACGCATCAGTGGTTACTTGTAGGGTTATTCCCCTTTTTATCCACTCCTGTCAATGGATTAATAAACATTTTTCACGTTATAGCACAGTCCAACCTCCATTTTTGCTTTGCGGTGCACAGCTGATTTTCTCTCTCCAGTGAGAGGTTGTTACCATCCACCAGAACAACCTCTCCTTGGTGAAACGTGCCCCTGCCGACACAGTCGCGGTCATCATGAGGGAATGGAACAAGTTACACACAGAGTGCGGCCTCTTCTACAGGATTGTCCCCTACCACAGTCACCTCGACAGGAGACAGTCGGTTCTGCCCAGAAGCCTGCAGTACCATATTCTATGGTCGCTGCACGACAACCACGGACACATAGGGGTAGATAAGACCTTCAGAATACTGAAGGACCGATTCTTTTGACCCAAAATGCGAGAGTCCATAGAACGCCATTGCCGGAAGTGCCTGAGGTGTATCCAGCGGAAGACACTGCCCACACGTGCAGCCCCAATGGGTCACCTAAAAAGCTACGTTCCCATGGATCTAGTCTGCATGGACTTCTTGTGCATAGAGCCCGATTCAAGAGGCATCGGGAACGTCCTGGTAGTGACAGATCACTACACTCGTTACTCTCAAGCGTTCCTGGCAATAATCAGAAAGCTCTCACAGTCGCCAAAGTAGTGTGGGAGAAGTATTTTATACACTATGGGCTGCTGAATCGGATGCACTCTGACCAGGGAAGGGACTCCGAGAGTAAGCATATCAAGGAGCTTCTCAACTTTCTCAATATCCACAAGTCTAGGAACACTCCATATCATCCAGAGGGAGGCTCTCTGCCGGAGAGTTTAAACCGAACACTGCTAGATATGCTCGGCACCCTAAAGGGCTCTCAGAAAGCCGAATGGAGCAAGCACGTTGAAGCACTGGTGCATGCATAAAACTGCACCAGGCATGAATCTGCGGGATTCACACAATACATCATGATGTTCGGATGAGAGGAACGACTGCCTGTGGACATCCGTCTCCATGTATCTACTGATAGGGTACAAAATATGGCTCACTACCGATATGTGAAGCGACTTCAGGACAGCCTGCACCGCACATATCAGTTGGCAGAGAAGGCCTCAGCCCAGCTGAACACATGCAACAAGCGAATGTATGACGACAAGGTCCGCTACAGGAACTTAGACCCGGAGACGCTTTTCTCCTACGCAACCTAGGGATGTCGACAAACACAAGCTGGCCGACCACTGGCGCGACTGGGCCCTCGAAGTAGAATTCCAGATGACAGGCTTCCCTGTCTATCGCATACATGACGCAGATGACAGAGTAAAGATCTGGCACAGGAATCACTTGCTGCCCATCCCACAAGTAGGAGAAAGTGATCCCGAACCATAGACAATAGTAATGGCCAGTGAGCCAGAGGGGTCTGAAGAGCATTCAGATCCAATAGTTGAACCCAATCAGGATCCCGCAGAAGGAACCTCCACTAGTTTAAATGGAGACTGTTGGGCACCACCCGAGTGAGCACCGGGTAATGGGCCCGCGCCTCATCTACCCCCACCAGGGGCTTTAAAAAGCCAACTTCTGGATCCCAGAAGTCCAAGATTTGTCCCCCAAAGAGACTTTGCAGAGACTGAGTTGCCCCTTAGACATGGGCCAAGGCCCCAGTACTATGATAGACTCTCCCAAGTGGGAAACACTGAAGAAGAGCCTTGCAGGAGCCGGCGAATGAGACGCCCTCCCACTAGAATGGCAAATGATTCATTAGCGGCACCCCACTATGAATCTAAGCAGCTGGATTGGAGCAAGTTAGCCTCAGTTATAAATATGTTTACTGAACTGTACAACTTGTTTAGAGTTTATGGTTGCATTAGGTAGGGTATATATATATATATACACCCTGCATTTTTATTATATATAATTTGTGATACGTTATTCCCAAGCGGGCATGTTGGTTTCTCCACCAGGGGGTGGATGTATCCTGTTCACCCTAGCCCCCTTACCTCCGGAGCACAGAAGGGGGAGGCTACATCTGCAGAGATGCGCGGTTGCCGGGACTACCTACGTTGGTGGATCAGACTGATCCTTAGTGTTATTCGGCGGTACCCAGGTACTGGAGTGCCTGGTGATGTAAAAGTGCACCAACGGTCCATAGGAGTAGCGCTAATCTCTACACGTTTGGGTGAAGGGGGGTGGGGACTGACATTGGGCAGGGACATCAGAGGTATTGGTGCCCCACACCCTATGTCCTTTGGGGACACTCACCGTGTGTTATTGCGTTGTGTGTGTTATACTGTGGGGTATAAGTTGCTGTATCCTATGTTTAGTAAACCAGTTGAGATATACCCCGTGAGTGTGTTTAATATTGTTATTGGTTCCTGTGATGGGTTAATCCCGCTATGCTGGGATCCCTCGCAGGTGGAGGCACTGCACCGAGGAGAACAAGAATAACCCCAGGCTCCCATCGGCTGAAGCTCAGGCTTTCTGTTAGCCAAAAATGTAATGGCAGCACAGGTAGTTCCTTAAGTGACGGGGAAAAGGGGGCTACACCCCCAAATGTTTGATCTAATTTTTCATTGATTTGACAAACTTTTATAATGTTTGAAACTGTGGGGAAACAGGTTAACACCTCTCTGTCCAAGACTGCAGGAAACTCACAGTAACAGGGGAAGTTTCATATATGAAGTTAAGATGGCCAAAATATTGTAAACTAAGGTAATAGAGTTTCTGAGAGATGAATCAAGCTGCAGGGTATTTTCACATTTCTTACCCATCCTCCACTCATTGACTGGCAGGGAATATCCAGGCAGACTATAAGATACCGCAAATTGTACTCAGCAGCTGAAAATGTTGCACTGTGACCCAGTCAACAAATCTGCTCCCTTATTGCAATGAGTGGATTGAGAATAATTACCTATCACTCTGAACCTCCCGATGTATTCCACACATTTGTCCTCATTTCCTTTGCACATCATCTCTTTGTCACTAATGCATTCCATCAAACCTTCTTTGAAACAGGATGGACACACTTTTCCGTTGGGTTCCACACTGTAAGGAGGCACTAATAACAAGCAACAGAATCAGAGCTCAGCTCACATATTTATACACTATTATTATTATTATTATTATTATTATTTCCACTGCTAATATGTGGAAAGTATTTATGCTTGTCTACAGTATGTGAAGGAGTTGGAGTTGTTTAATTGAGTAGTCCAGTTGTATATACAGTATCTCCCCTGAAACCTCCCTCCAAATAAACAAACGAGAGAGACCTGTGCTGAAAAATAAGCACACCTAAAGAACCCTGGGAGATATTTAAAAATATTGCATTGCCAGTAGCATAAATCACATACCACACTTCCTAAAGGGATTTAAATGAAAACTATATTGAGTTAGCAAGCATAAAGCAAGCTAGTGACTGGAATGGTGTAGAACCCAACAGGATTATAACCCACACATCCTCTGTTACTGAGGACAGCAGCTCTAGCAATGTGGGCAATACCAGCATCTGATTCACAAATTATTTGCATACTAACTTTCATAATTATTAGTGTTGCAATCATTTCCTGAACAGCATTTTATATTCACTCGTAGATATGCAGAGTCAGATGAAGTACGTAGCATATCGTTACAAGGTAGGTTTCTGGCACAGCCTTTGTATAGTGAGGGATATATTACTCCATCTGCAATGAGAAAGTAGGATGTTAAACAGGTGCTATCTAATATGAAGGATACAGTATATCCTATAGCAACTAAAGGTCACATACTTGTCAATGGAAATCCATCTCATTTTGTTAAGATTCAGTACACATTTTCCTAAGTTACTAAATATTTATATGATATGGGCTAGATCTGTGGAGAGGGGGGAAATCTGAGCTCCTTATACTCCTCTGCTTTGTATTGGATATCAGCCAGATGTACATAAGTTAATTGCTGCTTCTAACTATGGCTTGGGGGAAATACGACAAGAACAACCTATTAAGACCCATGTTCCTCCAGGGCTACATGTGAAAGTGCATAATGTGGTCTAAGATGACTGTTGGGGCTATTCGGAAGGGAATGAGAAAGCCGGACAGGTGGTGCCTGATGATTGGGTTAGCTGAAAGGGAACAGCACAGGGTGTGTAGGAATATATTAAATACAAAAATATACATACTTATATATAATATGTTGAACACCTTATGTGTGTCTAAGCCCCCTCTTAATTCTTGAGGTTACCCTCAAAAATCCAAACATGTAATGTTTACAATGGATGACGATGGAGCCCACCCTCCTACAGAATGAGAAGGGGGAGAGAGCCCCCCTTTGGAAAACAGATAATGAAAATATTAGTTTACTAAGATAATCCCTAAAATCAAACAGGGGAACAATCCCCTATAGTAATGATATTTTAACGAATTATCTCCAAAACGAAATATATAATTTCCCCACTTTTCAAATCAGACCCTTATCAAATAAATTGGTTCATTGTAAAGATCCCGACATCTGCCTGATATCACAAAAAGCTGCCTAGGAGGAAATTTCCAATCCATGCCGTCCCTCACTTCCACATTTGCTTTCACCTCTTGGATATGTATCAACACGTATCTCTGCTCTCATTGCCTTTCTAATTCCAGTCCTGCTTTCTGTCCACAATCTGCTCTTGTTTGAGTGATTAATAAAAAGAGAATCTGAAATGTATCAGAGTGAAAAGAGGGAGGGCGTGTTTATTTGGCAAATAGAGGTAGAGTTAGTGTTAAGATTACTGGCAAAATGTACATTTAATAAACTGAGGGTGAGGTTTTGCAGAACAACACATAAATAAAGGCAGCGCCAGCTGGGACTTTTGTGGGGTTTGGGGCAGTGGGTTTTTTACTGGGCTCGGGGCAGTGAGGCTTTTGTGGGGATCTGTGCAGTGGGTCTTTTGTAGGGCTCGGTGCAGTAGGGCTTTTGCGGGGCTCTTGGCAGTGGGGCTTTTGCGGGGCTCAGTGCAGTGGGGCTTTTGCGGGGCTCTTGGCAGTAGGGCTTTTGTGGGGCTCAGTGCAGTGGGTCTTTTGTGGGTGTCGGTGCAGTGGGGCTTTTGAGGGACCTCTTACCTTGCCCACCAAGGCGTCTCCTCCTCATATGATGCAGCAGAATAACGTTGCAGTGTCACTTGACGTTGCGATGCCATACGTCTCCACGCTGTCATGGTAACGCAGTGCCATGTGACTTCGCAGCGCCATGACAATAAAATGCTGCAGGAGATGACGGCGGACTAGGTAAGAGTCATTTACAGAGGCCTTGTCTCTCCCCCGGCAATCACTCTCATGGTTGTGAGGAAGAGCGCGGGGCCTGTGTAACCGCGGGGCTCAGTGCAGAGCACCGATGGCATCGCCATCAAGCTCGCCCTGAAAAGGATCACTAACACAATAGTTCACAGTTGAGATGTGAAATTATAGTAACCTTATCAATGCTGGTCACGGAAGCAATATTTATGCACACAAGTTAATTCATCCAAATGCTGCTGTCTTATAACCAGACCAACAACCACCAACAATCAGATATAACGCAACAAAATGAGTAAATACAATTACCATGATATTCCTCCATGGTACTTACTGACTTCCCAGTGTTCAGAAATCACGACACATTTGCAATCCTCCTGACAGTCGATAGATTCCTCTTTGCATGTCACACTGTTTATCTGGTGGCAGTGGAGGCAGCTGCCTCCGTGAGCTAGGAATGAACATAACAATTCAGTATGTAACCACTTTTACACAGCGATGCCTAATAAAATATTACAACACGGACTGCACTCTCAAATTATTTGTTTCAAAAATATACTATATATAAAGATATAAAAATATACAGAAACATAAATTATTATTAATAAACCAACATTCAACCTTCTTTAGGAGATACAGCATCTAACAAAAAACACTGGAGGAGATTTTAAACTAGGATGGAGGGGGGAGGGGAATGAAACAGATAATGAACTAAATGGAATAGATGAGGATACAAGGTGGTATGGAGGTAGAATGGGGGCAAATGCAAGTTTGACAAGCAGTGAGATACCCATAATAAATAGAGATAATACTAGAAAACTTCTAAAGACTAAACCAAGTGGGAGCAGAACGGAAGGAGCAGATAAGATAATAGTACAGGCTGAAAAAAACCTGAAATGCATCCTTGCTAATGCAAGAAGCCTGACAGATAAAATGGGGGAGCTTGAATTAATAGCTGCAAGGGAGCAGTATGATATCATAGGCATTACTGAAACATGGTGGGATGAAACTCATGACTGGACAGTTAATTTAGAGGGGTATTCTCTTTTTCGGAAGGACCGAACAAATAGAAGGGGAGGTGGAGTATGTCTATATGTTAACCCGATCTAAAACCTATTATAAGGGATGATGTCTATGAAGGATGATGAAATGTAGAGACCTTGTGGATAGAAATTAGCAGTGGAGGTAAAAGTATAAAAAAATGTTTGTGGGAATATGCTATAAACCACCAATATCTGTGAGATTGAGGAAGCTAAAATACATTTGCAAATGGGAAGGCATCAAACTGGGTCATGTTGCATAATGGGGGATTTTAATTATCCAGACATAGACTGGGGCAATGAGATTAGCGTTACAACAAAAGGAAACAGGTTTTTGGGGGTGCTTAAAGATAATTATATGACCCAAATTATTGAGGACCAACCAGGAGAGGGGCAGTTCTGGATTTGGTCATATCAAACAATGTAGAAGTAATAACAAATATTCAAGTCCTGGAACATTTGGGTACAGTGATCATAACATGGTCTCATTTGAAATAAATTATCAAAAACAGATTACTTGGGTTCAACAAAGACTTAAACTTTAAACAGGCAGATTTTAATAAACTGATGTCTAATCTAGTAGATACAATGGGATGATGTTTTTGCAGGGAAAATGTAGAAGATAAATGGGCGTCTTTAAAACATTGTTAGAAAAACACACTTATCAGTGTGTTACCCTTGGGTAATAAGTATAAAAGAATTAGTCAAAACCATGTGGCTAATAAACAGGTAGGAGGAGAATGGACAAGAAGAGGAAGGCGTTTTAGATTCTTTAAGTCAGAAGGGACAGAGACATCGTATCAGAATATAAGGAATGTAACAAAAAATTGCAAAAGGGCAATCAAATTAGCAAAATGGATAATGAAAAAGGATTGCAATAGGAAGTAAGGTCAACCCTAAAAAGTTCTTTAAGTACCTTAATAACAAAAAATGAGAAAAGAAAATATAGGACCCTTTCAGTGTGAGATGGGTAGGCAATTATTGGAGATAAGGAAAAAGCAGAGGTATTACAAATTCTTTTGCCTCTGTGTTTACCAGGGAAAGATCAGGTTCAATAGAAGTGCCCACAGGAGGAAGCCACAACCTCCATATTAATGACCAATTGGTTAACTGAGGAAGAAGTTCATAAGCGACTTGAAAAAATTAAAGTAATAAGGCACCTGGCCCCGATGGCATACATCCAAGAGTTCTCAGGAGTTAACTCAGTAATAGCAAAACCATTATATTTAATATTCAAGGACTCCATTTCCACAGGCTCAGTACCACAAGATTGGCGTAAAGCAGATGTGGTGCCTATATTTAAAAAGGGAGCTAGATCACACCCAGGGAATTACAGACCTGTAAGCCTGACTTCAATAGTAGGAACTACTTGAAGGTTTAATACGGGATAATATTCAGGAATACCTAATGGAAAACAAAATTATTAGTAATAGTCAGCATGGATTTATGAAGGATAGATCTTGCCAAACTAACCTTATTTGTTTCTTTGAGGAGGTAAGTAGGAATTTAGACCAGGGTAATGCAGTTGATGTGGTCTACTTAGATTTTGCAAAGGCTTTTGATACGGTTTCACACACAAGAGGTTGGTGTACAAAATAAAGAAAATTGGACTCAGTAATAATATATGCACCTGATTGAAACCTGGTTAAAGACAGAAACAGACGGTTGTCATAAATGGAACTTTTTCAGGTTGGGCTAAAGTCGTGATGGAGTACCTCAAGGATCGGTACTGGGACCCCTGCTTTTAAACTTGTTTATTAATGACCTTGAAGTTGGGATCGAGAGCAAAGTCTCCATCTTTGCTGATGATGATACTAAATTGTGTAAGGTATAGAATCAGAGCAGATGAAATTTCTCTTCAGAAGGACTTGGAGAGACTGAAACGTGTGCGGTAAATGGCAAATGAGGTTTTAATACAGATAAATGTAAGGTTATGCTTTGGGATGCAAGAATAAAAAGGCGACTTACAAATTAAATGGAGATATATTGAGGGAATCCTTGATGGAGAAGGATTTAGGAGTGCTTGTAGACAGCAGGCTTAGCAATAGTGCCCAATGTCATGCAGTAGCTGCAAAGGCAAACAAGATCTTATCTTGCATCAACGGGCAATGGATGGAAGGGAAGTTACATAATTATGCCCTTTACAAAGCATTAGTAGACCACACCTTGAATATGGAGTACACTTTTGGGCACCAATCCTAAAAAAGACATTATGGAACTAGAGAGAGTGCAGAGAAGAGCCACCAATTAATAAAGGGGATGGACATTCTAACTTATGAGGAGAGGCTAGCTATATTTGGATTATTTTACATTAGAAAAGAGGCGTCTAAGAGGGGATATGATAACTATATACAAATATATTCAGGGACAATACAGGAGCTTTCAAAAGAACTTTCATCATCCCACGGGCAGTACAAAGGACTCGGGGCCATCCCTTAAGGTTGGAGGAAAGGAATTTCACCAGCAACAAGGAAAGGGTTCATTTCCAGTATGGGGCAGTTAAAATATGGAATTCATTACCCATGGAGACTGTGATGGCAGATACAACAGATTTGTTCAAAAAAAGGTTGGACATCTTTTTAGATGGGAATGGTATACAGGGATATACCAAATAAGTATACATGGGAAGGATGTTTATCCAGGGATTAATCTGATTGCCAATTCTTGGAGTCAGGAAGGAATTAATTTTTCCCCTTAATGGGGTTTTTTGTTTGCCTTCCTTTGGATCAATAAGTAAGTATAGATATAGAATAAAGTATCTGTTGTCTGAATTTAGCATAGGTTGAACTTGATGGACGTACGTCTTTTTTCAACCTCATCTACTATGTAACTATGTAACTATGTAACTATGTAACTATGTAACTAATGACAGAGGGCCATCCTACCAATGGTGAGGCTCTGGTATGATGTTTCGGGTACAAACCCCCTCAGCAAATGTTAAATGAGGTTCCCCACATTGTAGCCCTCTTTGGGTAGTGTCCAGCATGGGAGAAATAACCTCCTCACCTCCTCACCTTGTATTCTGGTTTCTACAGCTGTGAGACCAATCAGCGCAGTGAAGGCGATAATATCACCATGCCGATACTTTCAGAGTGCAGTGTCTCTTTATAGTGTTATACATTAGCTTGTCTATTTAGGAAGCAAAGAGTTTTTCACATAGCTATTAGAACCTCTTATAGTATTTTATAACATTTTTTTTTTTTGGTTGGATGTTCCCCTCTCTACATTTTTTTGGAATGCCTAAAGAATATAAATGACTGATGTTTAGAAGTCTAGTAGCATTGACCTATGCTTGGTAATGGATGATTCCCAATGGTGCGGTTACTTGGGATGATACACTAAGGCGGGATTGATATCTAAACTGCAGCGTTGCGCTTTTCAGTAGAATAATCACCAGTCAGTTACAATATACATCTCCCAGTACTAATAAACAATACGATAAGGACATACTTACCTGTGGCTATCAGAGCATAGAGGACACTGAGAGAAACGGTGAAATACATCATGATAATGATGAGGAAAGATGCAGCTAGATGCTATAGCCTCTGATGTGGCTCCAGTGCTGATCTTTATATTCTTGATGACGTGGTAGGAACCAGCTAACAGCTGATGCCAAGTCTCATGTGCCAATCTGCCCGTTAACTTTATTAATTGTAGATTGTTTCACCTTCCTGTCTTAATGAATAATAAACTAAAGGTTTGAGGGAATATCAACAACGTATCTAAGCCTCTCAGATGGCCAAATTAACAAATCACAATATATTTTTATTACACCCTTAAGGGGACGCACTCCCCGCATCTGTCTCCTGGGCCTGAGGATGATACTGAATACTCCATGAAGGTTGGAAGTTGATGAATTATACTGCACATTCTCATGTTTGTTTGCAAGTGAGGGCTCCAATGTGTGTCAGTTTGAATTGCATCTGTGCATTAAACACATTTCCAATGAATTAATCACACTTCAAACATTGCTTTCTAACTGTAGTTACTTCAAACTGTGAAACAACAATAAAGTTACACAAATAGGATTACTGAGTGCAAGGTACGTTTAACTTGATCCATCTTTGAGCTACTGTCTGCTTCTTAGAATTTATCATTTATCCTGTTCCATAGACACCAATGCAATCATTCTCCATCTGACAAAGCAGACAAGCAACTTCTGAAATCATATTCACTCAACACTATTAAGAACAAGCAGCCTGTAAACACAAAAGGATCATTGATAATTAGCCAATGTCCCTCTGTAATAATCGGTTTTAAAACAATGCATTATGCAAGTGATACATTACAAGCCTGTGACACTGGAGGAGAACCACATGAAGCAAAGACTTTTATTTCAAGCTCTCTATGTCCATAAGAGGTCCCATGTGTCTGACATGTTGTTTTTATTGCAGTGGAAGGAATGATGGCTCCAATGTTTCTTCTGTGTCTTTGTTTCTATGTATTCATGCACTAAAAAGAATACACTGTGTATAACCTATCTTCTCCTTCCGTGCAATGTGTCAGACACTAGTTACACTGATCCATTATCTTTTCATTGTGCTTTCTCATACTGAGAATGCTTATATATGTTGACATTATATTTATTTTTGTGAATGTCAGAGTGAGAAATAGATTTAGTGCTTAAGAAGCTTTGCTTTGCACTGTTAGTACACTGATCTCTTTGTTGTTTGTATTATGAGCTGGTTTTACGGTTTGCTCTATTTATGTTACCGTCTCTTTATACTTTGAAATTGATAAGAAATGTTGAATTTTTTGCCTAAATGTAGTTGTATCAAAGTACAGCTTTCTTTTGTATTACTAGGGATATCAATGATTTTTTCTAAAAGATAGAAGTGCACACAGACCAACATCTCATGGTGTAGGACCTTTAATTAAATAAGTAATGCAAGCCACGTACAGTAAATGTGCTCACAAACACAGTGGTCATCCATGCAACCCTAGTTTTAGATATGTTTCTTGTCTACATCTCAATCCCAATTTGTGCCTGTAATCTTCCTTAAATTCCACTTAAATTGTAAGATCTTCAGGCGAGGTCTCCCTTTGCTTGTTGTCATTTACCTGTGTTACTTATGCCTATTACTTGTACTTAATTTATGTCTTTTATAAGGCACTGTGTACACTGTTGGTGCTACATACATACAGCTGTCCCTCAGGTGCCCAAACTGATTCCATGCCCCTGGGTAGATATAAACCTGCCGAAGATCATCCAAGCTCCTTAGATACTTTACGCTGGTTTCCCATAATCTCAGACCTCAGTATCTTTTAGATCTCACTGTAATAAACCATTCTGGGAGACTTTGGACCTGCTTGCAATTTATATTTTATCTCAACTCGGACCCTGATTTATAACAACTCAGATTTTACAGAAGGCCTGCCAACCACAAGTTTTCCATCGATAGCGACGGGTATCCTTAGAATTTCGGATGGGCTATTCAAATAAATATTTTGAACAAATCAAAAATTTGATTTAATTACCTGACCAAGAATTGTTTAGGTATTTTCAAGTCAGACATTGTATCATAAACAACTATATATTTAACGCAGTCCACTTCTGGATGTATACTTTAAAAGCCTTTTGTAGATAATAATTACATCTAAATGCTTTATATCCACTCAGTTTTTTCTCAAGCCACATGTGAGTTTAAGGGTACATTTCTACCCCAATAGCAAAAGGATTTGAGTAAAACTTTATAAATTCAAGAATGAAAGAAAATCTGTGAAGTTATTGTCACGGAAACAAATACGTTTTACACCTTTTTACCTGGATCATTCACTAGGCGGAACACAGCAGTGGAATAAAATTGAGTTTATTCAAATAAAATCCGCAGACACAAACATGGAAAACAATACAGAGGAGAAAACACACTTACTGAGGGTCTGGGGCTGAAAACTAGCCTCAAATAGATGATGATGCAGTCTGCTTCGGAAGGCTTACCTTAACTGGGATATCCCTCCCGGCTTACTGGTCCTCCTTTCAGCTAAAAATCTTAGCCGCGACTCCTACGTTTGATTTTCAGAACTTGGTCCTGACGCTTGACTTAGTCTCTGCAGGGCACACTTACCTAGTCCCAGAAATGAAGCCGGCTGCTCGTCTATTTGTGACAGGCAACTTTGAAAAGACCGCCCTCGCGTCTTCGACTCAAGCCATCAGATGGTCTGGTTCTCAGTCTCGGCTATCTCCTTACACTCCCTCTGCTGTTCTATCCTCAGCATGGAAGTAGGAGAAAAGATTAATCAGAGCGTGGGAATTCCATCCCACCAGCCAATAGAAATGGGGGCTCGTCTCTTGACTGATGTCAGAGGAGGGAGCATGCAAAGCCGGCTCAAAAAGCCGGGTAAGTGGGAAATATGAAATGACCAATGGGAAATGCACCTACGAGCTGCATCTTCCCCCAGCCAACTCATTGCCACCTGCCGGGCTGACTCCACCCGGTATAGCAGACACAAAGGTGCCCCAGCGAGGTGCCCTTTGTTCTCCGGACCTGGACAATCGCCCTTTCTTGACCACCAAACAGTCTTCTCACCTCTGGACATCCTTCCTCCTTTGAACAACGAACTCTATGCAGACATACTGGCACCTATGTAGATGCCCGGGCTGACTGCACAATCTATACTTACAGTATAATACATTAAAACACTGTTTTAATAAATCCTTACATTTGGGGAAACCATATACTTGTGTGGGAAATGGGTCTGGGATACTTAGGCTCGAAAACCAGGATTCTGGGGGACACTGTGAAGCCCCGGTGTAACTCACCCCAAACACCCGCAAATAATGCCTACAGGAGAATTACAGGACAACCGGTAATTTTGTCCCCCAAACTCCTGCAAAGGAAACCAATCACATTTTGACCCAAATACCCAATCTAAAAACCCCACTCCCAAAATCCCATGTTTCTTTGATAAGGAGAACATGTAAAACCACCAAACAGGTCAGGTTTTCCCTATACATAACATTGGGGCCTGGAATAAAACTTGGTCCCTAAAACAGGGCTCTAGAACATGGTCCCTATAACTTGCTAGCAGGACACAGATTTCTCAAAAGGTTTCACTAGACTTCCATAACCAACTTTATGTATAGTCTTTATGTATAGACGCGTACCGGCAAATTATAAACCATTTTCGGATAGTCATAACAGTATTACCCCTGGTTAGGGACACGTTACATAGGTATAATCCAATTCACAATGGCTAACTCAGCCAGGGCTATGCTGAACAAGGGCACCCGAGTGGTGAGTCGCAGTTAAGTTTTTAAGAGGAGATCTTAACGGGACAATGTGCTTACGTGAACCCGCAGACCTTGTCGGGTACTTTTACTTAGAATTAGTAACTTTGGTCCCCAACCCCGTGTAGCCCCGGTCTTATTTTGCCCCCAGAGACCCCCCTCCGTGATTGCCGAGCAGTCGCGGGTGCCGCCCGGAGCCAGCGACGGACCCTTCGGCACACCGAGAAGGTGGGAGCCGGAGCAAGGAGCGCTCCGAGGCTCTGCGGCGCACCCGGCTAGCGGGGGCTGCCATTGTGTCTGCTCGCGGTTGCGCGGTGTAGTCGCGCAGGCGCTGTACAGTGCCAGGACTGCCGGCAGCAATGTTAAGGTTGGTGTGAGGTCACACATGCGTAGAACCACCGCGGTAGCCATTACAGGATTGCACAGGTGCAGTAAGGGTAGCGCATGCGGTCCCAATGCTAAAGAGGTCCTGAGTGGACTACAATTCCCAGCAGCCTCTGGGGATTGCCCTTTCACCCACATAACGTGCAGCCAGCCAGCAAATAGGGTTTTGCAGCTTCTCCTGTGGAGGAAGGCTACAATGTTGCTGGGACCACGTTTGGCAGATGGAGCTGGGAGCAGGAAGGGGAAGGAAGGGTGTAGGGAGCAAGTGGCTCCTACACCAGTAAAGGTAGTTTCCCAGATCCCAGGCAGGCCCCAATCCCCACCAGGGTAGGGGGTAAGTATTGAGGGACGGCCCCTAGGTTAGGGACTCTGTCCTTAGCAGTGTGTGGAGTGTGTAGTCTTGTCAGTGTCACGGCTGTCAGTGCTGTGTGCGCTGACAAGTAGGCACAGTCTGTGTGAGCAGCACGGTTGCTGCAGCTACCAGGTTGGTTGCAGTGCGTTTACTGCAGGTACAGTGTGAGTGCAGTGGGTTGCTGCAGGTACAGTGTGAGTGCAGTGGGTTGCTGCAGGTACATGTGAGTGCAGTGGGTTGCTGCAGGTACTGTGTGAGTGCAGTTGGTTGCTGCAGGTACAGTGTGAGTGCAGTGTGTTTGCTGCAGGTGTTAGGTTGAGTTAGTCAGAGGGGATCCGGGAGGTGAAGGGAGAGGTAGTGTGGGTGCAGGAGGTCAGTGACCTGCCTGCGTAGGACAGGCTGCCTGTAGGCCCCTAGGAGTGGTCCCTGACGTCACCATAGGTTGCTGTGCTGCAGGGACGGCCTATACTGAGAGCGAGCATCACCCTTACTGTGTAGACCGCTAGGGACAAAGAGACAAGCGTGCGGAGCAGGTTTGCTGATGAGTCGTCTGTGACCAGACGGCTGGACATTGAGACCAAGGAGGCAGACCGCTGATTCATCTGACCCTTTGCGAAGAGGTACCTTTCATCGCCGTGACCGGAAGCTACTATAACATCAAGTGCACCAACACCTGTCAACAGGCGCTGATCCCGCCTTAGGCTAAACTCTTTGTAGGAACACTGAGCGAGTGGTTACAAGACTGAGCCTATACCATAACTTTAATATATATGGACACGGTGTGTGGGGCACGCGGTGAGGGGACGGAGGCGTTGCTCCTGATGAGAGTGGCCGGGCCACTAAGGTTACAAGTTAAGGTTATATTGCTATAATATAGAGTGATAAGGTTCCATGCATTATCATATAGTAAAACTGGTTGCATATATATATATGTGTGTTGTTGTATTTCTTGCCCAGGGGAATCTCACATCACGGGGATCCTGGGTAAGTGGAGGCGCTGCGCTAAGTACGTGTATGAGTGTTACCCCAGGCTCCCAGCTAGCAGAGGCTCAGATCTCCTGGAGCCGCAGGTGTTGTACAGAGACCAGTAGTTCCTTTGGGAGGGTTCAGAAAAAGGGCTACACCCGTATGCACATTCTGACAACAGTTTCACCCTTATATCCCCCTTAAAACTCATGCACAAGAAATCCCTGGTTAAATACATGCCCGAAAATGGCAAAATTCCACACAGTTTGACAATAGAGTGCTACCGAAATACGCATGGTGTTACAATGCTGAACCCAAGAGCTGACACTTTCAGCCATTGACACACAGTTTTTAGGGGCAGTCAGCCAGGCTTCGCGTTTATTATGAAGGCCGGCTACCCCCTACCGGCACTGTTGTCTCTAAAATTTCAATTTGCAAAATCAAAAAAGAGAACATCTATAAAATATTGTTACATATTTCTCCCTTATGTGTAACAGAGGATCAGATGATGCAGCTATCATGTTTCATTCAATATCTCACACATGGTGGTTTTGCCAAATTATCAAACATCTATTGTCTAAGGCAGTGTTTCCAACCAGGGTTCTGCGGCACCCTAGACTTCCATCAGAGGAGCAAAAGGGTGCTGCGGGATTTCACAGATCGTCAGAGCAGGGAGAAAGCAGGACAGTTGCTAGGGTGCTGGGCAGTTGCCTCCACCCTGATTGGCTGCTGCTGGGTAATGCAGCAAATCAGGAGGTATGTCAGGAGCTGGGGGGGTTGTTGCCAAGCATAAGAGAAGGAGGAAGCAGCATGGGCAGGAGACATCTGAGGCTGTGTGTGTGTGTGTCCTGTTGTGTGTGTATTTGTTGTTTCCTGCTGTGTGTGTGTTTATTCTGTCCTGTTGTGTGTGTAGCCCATGCCCCCTCCCGTCCCTCCCATCCCTCCCAGACACAGATCGTGCCTCTAAGGTGTATTGAGGGCTGGCTACATGTAATTGGGTTGTGCATACCTGCTTGGAACAGGAGGGCCTGAGTCTCCCGCGTTGGTGTGGGGGATGACAGGACCAGGCTTCTAGGGTAAATGCCTCATCTTCTTAGCAACGGTGCAGTGCCTCCATCTCCATAAGTCCCAGGGATGTGGGATAGGACCCTTACAGAGAAACCCTGGTCCCAGGGTGAATTATCTTAAACTCCACACAGTCTCTTTATAGAAGCAGCAATGGTCTTTATTGTCCTTGCACAAGGATACAACAACACTTCATGCACAGTGGCACACAGCAGTTCATATACAGCAGTGCACTCCAAATGTAAACTTGCAGGCCTTTCCTCCTCTCCTTTCCTAGCAGGATGGGCTGGTTAGGGGCTTCAATACCCCAACCCCCACCTCCAGGATATAATCTCTGGGTGAGGGTAGATCTCCCCCCTCTCCCCTTCAGCAGGGTGAGGGGCATTGATCCACGCACTACGGAGCTATCAGCTCTAATCTGTATGGATGAGTGTCCTTTCTCCTGTTTCCAGCACTCTCCACTCTCACAACTATCACATCATTCCTCTTCTCTGCAACAGACTGTCACAGACTCTCCACACTGATACTCCAACAGAACTCTCCAACTGCTCTCACAGAACTGAACAGACACACACAGGAACAGCCCACTAAATAGATACAGCCCTGCCCCTTATGATGTCAGCAGGACCTCCCCTCTGTCTCAGACCTGCTACAAAGTCAGGGGCCTACCTCTATCACTCCCGGCAGGGCTTGGTGGGGGGAAAACCCATTATTGCTACTGGCGCCTGCCCTTACCAGGGCTTACTCCAGTAGGAGAAGGATTGGTAGCCCACTAATTCTTACAGGGGCTACATGTGTCTCCTTTAACTCTGTCTGTCTCGGTCATCTCTTTCAACTGTGACTATACCTATACCTATGTCTCCTGTGACTCTCTGCTCCCTCTGTCTCCTTTTACTCTTTGTCCACTCTGTCTCCTTTGACTCTATGTCACCTCTGTCTCATTTGACTCCATCTCCCTCTGTATCCTGTGACTCTCTGTGCCCCTCTGTCTCCTGTCACTCTGCCCTCTCTGTCTCCTGTCACTCTGCCCTCTCTGTCTCCTGTGACTCTCTGCCCCTCTGTCTACTGTGACTCTCTGCCCCATCTGTCTCATGCGACTCTCTGTCCGCTCTGTCTCCTGTGACTCTGCCCCCTCTGTCTCCTGTGACTCTCTTCCACCTATGTCTCAGGTGTATACACGTGCAATCTTCATGGCAAAGAAATCTAACATCACTAGGATTGATACAGTAAAAGACAGATCCTCATCACTCTTTGATAGCCTGTTACATGCTTGTTATACTGCTGTTGAGGTAGTTCTTTTGAAAGAGGGATGCACAGATTATCAAGATTTTCTTTGATGGAAAAATCGATCACAACAGAGCAATTGTATCTTCGGTTATTCTGTTTGAAAATCTTGGCCCAGAGAACACGCTTTTCATGAATTGCTTTATTCAGGCCTCCACCACTGACATTAAGTGGATCACTGGGCAGATAAACTGGATGACATATTATTTTGATCAATGTCCCTCCTGGCTCCTTCGGGAGTCATTTGGTTTCAGGGTTCCAAAGGTGACAAAGCTGTTAAACACCTCCCTCCTCGATGGCATAACCCCACCATGCCTAAAAAGGGCTCTTTTGAAGCCCTTGCTGAAGAAGGCAGAGATGGATGTCGACCAGCTTGCCAACCTTCCTTTTGTAGAGAAAGCATTGGAAAAGGTCACCTGCTCCCAGTTAGAATTCTGTCTTGAACAACATGCTTTCTTTGACAAAACCCAGTCAGTTTTCATGCCCGGCATGGAACAGAGACTTCCCTGGTTTGTTTTGCAGATAATATTTACCTAGCTGTGGGCAGGGGCAGGGGCAGCTTGTCTGTCCTTGTCATATTGGATTTGCCAGAAACATTCAACACTATTGACAATAGGATACTGATGTGTCACCTTATAAGCCTCAGGAGTATCACGGGATTCACTCTTGGGTTGATCACCTCCTTCCTGAAGGACAGAACCTAGCAGGTAATCATGGTAAACCATCCCTTGTTGTTTTATGTGCACTTAAAGGCCTCTAGATGATATCATCCGGAGACATGGTAAATTGTGCTATCAGTATGTTGATGACACACAGATATGTCTCTTTTACTGTACATCAGACCCCAGAGTGTTGGTTGCTGCACTGTCCGAATGCTTACATAGTAACATAGTAGAGGAGGTTGAAAAAAGACGTAGGTCCATCAAGTTCAAACTATGCTAAATTTAGACAACAGAAACTTTATCCTTACATAGTAGTTACATAGAAGATGATGTTGAAAAAAGACGTATTTCCATCAAGTTCAACCTATGCTAAATTTAGACAACAGATACTTTATTCTATATCTATACTTACTTATTGATCCAGAGGAAGGCAAACAAAAAACCCCATTAAGGGGAAAAATTAATTCCTTCCTGACTCCAAGAATTGGCAATCGGATTAATCCCTGGATCAACATCCTTCCCATGTATACTTATTTGGTATATCCCTGTATACCTTTCCCATCTAAAAAGATGTCAAACCTTTTTTTGAACAAATCTATTGTATCTGCCAACACAGTCTCCATGTGTAAAGAATTCCACATTTTAATTGCCCTTACTGTAAAGAACCCTTTCCTTTGTTGCTGGTGAAATTTCCTTTTCTCCAACCTTAAGGGATGGCCCCGAGTCCTTTGTACTGCCCGTGGGATGAATAGTTATTTTGAAAGCTCCTTGTATTGTCCCTGAATATATTTGTATATAGCTATCATATCCCCTCTTAGACGCCTCTTTTCTAATGTAAATAAATCTAATTTAGCTAGCCTCTCCTCATAAGTTAGAATGTCCATCCCCTTTATTCATTTGGTGGCTCTTCTCTGCACCCTCTCTAGTTCCATAATATATTTTCTTAGGATTGGTGCCCAAAATTGTTCTCCATATTCAAGGTGTGGTCTTACTAATGCTTTGTAAAGGGGCATAATTATGTTTACTTCCCTTCCATCCATTGCCCGTTTGATGCAAGATAAGATCTTGTTTGCCTTTGCAGCTACTGCATGACATTGGGCACTATTGCTAAGCCTGCTGTCTACAAGCACTCCTAAATCCTTCTCCATCAAGGATTCCCCCAATATATCTCCATTTAATTTGTAAGCCACCTTTTTATTCTTGCATCCCAAATGCATAACCTTACATTTATCTGTATTAAATCTCATTTGCCATTTACCTGCCCATGTTTCCAGTCTCTCCAAGTCCTTCTGAAGAGAAATTACATCCTGCTCTGATTCTATTACCTTACACAATTTAGTATCATCAGCAAAAATGGAGACTTTGCTCTCGATCCCAACTTCAAGGTCATTAATAAACAAGTTAAAAAGCAGGGGTCCCAGTACCGATCCTTGAGGTACTCCACTCACGACTTTAGCCCAACCTGAAAAAGTTCAATTTTTGACAACCCTCTGTTGTCTGTCCTTTAACCAGATTTCAATCCATGTGCATATATTATTACGGAGTCCAATTTTCTTTATTTTGTACACCAACCTCTTGTGTGAAACTGTATCAAAAGCCTTTGCAAAATCTAAGTAGACCACATCAACTGCATTACCCTGGTCTAAATTCCTACTTACCTCCTCAAAGAAACAAATAAGGTTAGTTTGGCAAGATCTATCCTTCATAAATCCATGCTGACTATTACTAATAATTTTGTTTTCCATTAGGTATTCCTGAACATGGAAGGGAAGGGGAGAGTTAATTCCCACTTGTGATGCTAACCAGGAGTAGGCAATGTTTGATCATGATATAAAAATATATAAACATCTTCATAGCATAGGACAGTTCATAAGACTCAGGATTCCAGATTGTCCAATGTTAAAAAACACTCCCATAGATTGTGCCACTAGCCATATACACTACCGACACACTTTATTGAAGTGTGGTCGGTACCGCAAGCCGGGAAATCTCCCGGCTTGCTAGTGGCCGCCCCTCGGCGTGCCGCGCGTCATAGACGCGCGGTCACGCGTCATCGGGAGCATGCGCCCCCTGCACGCGTGTCCAGGGGCTCCCCGAGGGAGCCCTGGTGTCCCGCGATCGCGGGACAGCGGCAGGGGGTTCCGGGGGACCCGGCGGACCCGGCAGCGGTAGGGAGAGCGCCCCGATCGCAGGGCGCTCTTCCGCTGCTTCGGCGCGCGCCCGTCACACTCGGGCGCGCGCCAGGCTACTGCTGCGGCACAGAACGGGCAAATGCTCGAATAAACTGTGCCGCAGCAGTAGGTAAGTCTTATTTGGTGGTCTAGGTAACCGTGTGTAGGACTGATCACATAAATGAAGTAAATGAATTACTCACTGCTGACCTTGGGGATATCCTGGTCCTGTCCTGCGTGCTCCTACCAAGGAACAATTGAAGAGAGTACAGGGAAAACGGCGGTGCATCTGCTGCTGCTGCTGCTGAAGATTGGAAACCACAAACTGCAAACCACAAATTATCCTAGGTGCAAAAATTTATTTTAGGGCATAGTAACAGCCAAAAAGAACACTCTGACGCGTTTCCCGTGGTATCCCACGCTTTATCCCATGCTGACTATTACTAATAATTTTGTTTTCCATTAGGTATTCCTGAATATTATCCTGTATTAAACCTTCAAGTAGTTTCCCTACTATTGAAGTCAGGCTTACAGGTCTGTTATTCCCTGGGTGTGATCTAGCTCCCTTTTTAAATATAGGCACCACATCTGCTTTACGCCAATCTTGTGGTACTGAGCCTGTGGAAATGGAGTCCTTGAATATTAAATATAATGGTTTTGCTATTACTGAGCTTAACTCCTTGAGAACTCTTGGATGTATGCCATCGGCGCCAGGTGCCTTATTTACTTTAATTTTTTCAAGTCGCTTATGAACTTCTTCCTCAGTTAACCAATTGGTCATTAATATGGAGGT
This sequence comes from Ascaphus truei, assembly GCA_036426205.1. Taxonomy (NCBI): domain Eukaryota; kingdom Metazoa; phylum Chordata; class Amphibia; order Anura; family Ascaphidae; genus Ascaphus; species Ascaphus truei. The sequence continues at coordinate 1,194,688 of CM071572.1, forward strand.
TGTGGCTTCCTCCTGTGGCACTACTATTGAACCTGATTCTTCCCTGGTAAACACAGAGGCAAAGAATTTGTTTAATACCTCTGCTTTATCCTTATCTCCAATAATCTGCCTACCCATCTCACACTGAAAGGGTCCTATATTTTCTTTTCTCATTTTTTTGTTATTAAGGTACTTAAAGAACTTTTTAGGGTTGACCTTACTTTCTATTGCAATCCTTTTTTCATTATCCATTTTTGCTAATTTAATTGCCCTTTTGCAATTTTTGTTACATTCCTTATAATTCTGATACGATGTCTCTGTCCCTTCTGACTTAAAGAATCTAAACGCCTTCCTCTTCTTGTCCATTTCCTCCCCTACCTGTTTATTTAGCCACATTGGTTTTGACTTAATTCTTTTATACTTTTTACCCAAGGGTATACACTGATAAGTGTGTTTTTCTAACAATGTTTTAAAGACTGCCCATTTATCTTCTACATTTTTCCCTGCAAAAACATCATCCCATTGTATTACTACTAGATTAGACCTCAGTTTATTAAAATCTGCCTTTCTAAAGTTTAAAGTCTTTGTTGAACCCAAATAGTCTGTTTTTTGATAATTTATTTCAAATGAGACCATGTTATGATCACTGTTACCCAAATGTTCCAGGACTTGAATATTTGTTATTACTTCTACATTGTTTGATATGACCAAATCTAGAACTGCCCCTCTCCTGGTTGGTTCCTCAATAATTTGGGTCATATAATTATCTTTAAGCACCCCCAAAAACCTGTTTCCTTTTGTTGTAACGCTAATCTCATTGCCCCAGTCTTTGTCTGGATAATTAAAATCCCCCATTATGCAAACATGACCCAGTTTTGATGCCTTCTCCATTTGCAAATGTATTTTAGCTTCCTCAATCTCACAGATATTTGGTGGTTAATAGCATATTCCCACAAACATTTTCTTTATACTTTTACCTCCACTGCTAATTTCTATCCACAAGGTCTCTACATTTTCATCATTCCCTTCATAGACATCATCCCTTATAATAGGTTTTAGATCTGGTTTAACATATAGACATACTCCACCTCCCCTTCTATTTGTTCGATCCTTCCGAAAAAGAGAATACCCCTCTAAATTAACTGTCCAGTCATGAGTTTCATCCCACCATGTTTCAGTAATGCCTATGATATCATACTGCTCCCTTGTAGCTATTAATTCAAGCTCCCCCATTTTATCTGTCAGGCTTCTTGCATTAGCAAGCATGCATTTCAGGGTTTTTTCAGCCTGTACTATTCTTATCTGCTCCTTCCTTTCTGCTCCCACTTGGTTTAGTCTTTAGAAGTTTTCTAGTATTATCTCTATTTATTATGGGTATCTCACTGCTTGTCAAACTTGCACTTGCCCCCATTCTACCTCCATACCACCTTGTATCCTCATCTATTCCATTTAGTTCATTATCTGTTTCATTCCCCTCCCCCCTCCATCCTAGTTTAAAATCTCCTCCAACCTTTTTAGCATTCTCCCCCCTAGCACAGAAGATCCCTCTTCATTGAGGTGCAATCCATCCCTAGAATATAGATGGCACCTCTCAGAAAAGGAGTCCCAGTGCTCTAAAAACCCAAACCCCTCCTTCCTACACCACTTTCTTAGCCATGCATTAATCTCCCTGATCTCTGACTGTCTCCGTGTTAGCGCATGGCACTGATAGTATTTCAGAAAATACTACCTTGGAGGTCCTTGCCTTAAGCTTTTGGCTTAGATTCCTGTAATCATTTTTTAGGACCTCCATCTGTCTCTAACTTTGTCATTGGTGCCAACATGTACCAAGACCGCCGGGTCAATCCCAGCCCCCCCCCCAACATTCTGTCTACCCGATCCGCAATGTGCCGAACCCGAGCACCCGGGAGACAACAAACTGTTCGGTTCATGCGGTCCCGGTAACAGATTGCCCTATCTACCTTCCTAATAATGGAGTCCCCTACCACCACAATCTTTCTTTGCATCTGAGCATCCTGAGTCCCCACTGTGCTGGAGGAACTATTTTCCTGGCTGCTAGAGGAATTAGTCTCCCCCAGCATTGCCATTTCTGCCCCAACATTCCCAATATCTTCACTCAACATGGCAAATCTATTGGGATGTGTCAGCTCAGAAACGACCTGCCTCTCCCTATTGCCCCTGCTTCCCCTTCTAACTGTCACCCAGCTACCTACCTGCTCCTCACTAACAGCAACTAAGCTACCTACCTGCTCCTCACTAAAAGCGCCACCATCTGCACCACTAGTCGAAGCAAGGGCCTGCTCAGTGAGCTCTAATTCCCTTTCAAGATTGCCAATGTCCCTCAATATTGCAAGTTGCCTCTTCAGATCAGCAATCTCTTATTCTAAAGAGACCACCTGCTCACACCTCTCACAGCGGTATGCTCCTTGGAACAGCTGCTCCAAGTGCACATACATGTGGCAAGATGTGCATTGAGTGGCATTTTCAATCCTGCTCATTCTAGCAACTATGAAGTTTAGAAGTACTAACAGTAAACTGTACTTCAATAAACTATACCTTGTTTAACTGCTTCCTTGTTCAAACTGCTTCTGGTTCTAACTGCACACCCTTTAACCAACAGCACTTTAATCAACCACACAGATCAATCAGTACACGCAAGCTCAGGATTCGTTAGAAGCCTCTGTTTAAATAGGGACACCCACCAGGTGTGTTAGGTTATCAATTAACTAACCCCACCCACTGCAGGTGTGTTAGGCCAGCCAATTAACCAACCACACCCACTCTGCCTCAGGGAGGAGAAAGGGGGGAAAAAAGTTACAGGCTTCAAATTACAGCACACTTTAAAAATAGATTAACCCACTGCACACTCCCCAAAAACAGCCACCCTGCTAGTATACCCAGTACTTCCCTTTCCTTCTGGTTCTAACTGCACACACTTTAACCAACAGCACTTCAATCAACCACACAGATCAATCAGTACACGCAAGCAGATTAGCAAAAGGAATGTTAAGAAAGGTAGAAAGAAAGTCAGAACAAGGCTTTGTCTGTACACCAAAGGGGTGGAGAGTATAAGGGAAAAATATCAACAGTATCAAGCATTGCTCGCATGTTGAGTAGAATGAGAAGGGAGTGATGTCCATGAGATATGGAGGTTATTTGCTACTTCATTGAATGCTGTTTCAGTAGATTGAGCAGTACAAAACTTGGGGTTTGAGGCAAATGGCACAAAAGAGACAAGGCAACAGTTAGTAGATAGTTCATTGGGGCTAATAGTGTTGTTAGTGAGAATTGGACTCACAATAGCATGTTTAAAGAGGGAAGAAGGAAAAGGCAGAGTAGCAGAGCACCACCAGTATCCAGCAGGATAGAAAAATGATCAAGAGGGGTCCCAAATAAAAAATATATTAATTAGGTCACATGTAACAACCAATGACATTAAAAAACACACCAACATGTTTCATGCACAATGCGCTTTGTCAAGGTGTTAAAATTGTACTAGAAACCAGTGTTCCATTTTTTCTTCTCCCCCTCTCCTTCCTTTTCCCCGCCTCCCTTCCCCCCACACTCCTTTCCCCTTTACTCCCCTCCTCACCCCCTTCTTTCTCTTGCCCCTCCTTTCCCTTTCCTTGCTTTGCTTCATCCCCTCCCCCCTTTCCCGTCCCCGTTTAGGACATGTTTGTCTTTCTTTTTAATACTGTAGCTGTACTTTAACATTCAATGGATATACATATACATATATGGATCCTGTTTATTGGAGGGTACAAGTATCTTAACCATCATTTATATGCATTTGGGATTCCCTTATTTAGCACATATTTTTATTTAACAGTTCGTGATTTTTTTTTCTTTTAAAGATTATTATATGTATTTGTAACACCTGTTCCCCCCTGCCATGGAAGATCTGGCCACTACATTGGTATTGTCTCCGGATCTGTCGCTCACTTGCTGGTTCAGGAGGTCAGAGTTGCTCCACGGTTTGAGTTTTGGAGCAGTAACAGGATAGGCTTTCTCCACCTCTTACCGTGAAGGACCTCCATCCCATGAGGATCCTGATGGATGCAGGATGGTCTCCACAGGAAATGCACTGTCCCAATAACCACACAGCATAGTTGGTCCAATGGCAGGTTTATTGTATAGCAGCATGGCAGATCTCCGTCATTGGAGCAGACCCCAGAGGCCCAAAGTGCCCCTCCCAATCTCCTTTACCCTCTGGTAGGAAAAAGGGTATCACTCTGTACCATAATCATCACCAACCTCAATTTGGTGGAGTGTCAGCTTTTATACCCAGGGGAAGGGCTTGTAACCTCACACCATAACGGGGCTAGGTACTGACAGGCATCACACATATACATGTGACCCAATTAGTACCCTCCCCAGGACTGACACACCAACTGCTGAGTCAGGCCTGCCCCTGGATAAGGCAACATAGTTCACATTCAGGCTGCAACCGCAGACTAGACCCTGCACTACCTGTTGCTATCAGGACTTATAGTGTTGAGGCCAGTAGAAGGCTATAGTCAGGGGCATTTGGCTACATCCTCCCTCTGGTGAAAATCCTCCTTACGAACCTTAATGAGGAGCATAATTATGCACCTTCAACAATTGTTCCGGCCCACAGAATTCTAAAACACATAGAATACAATACATTACAATACAATACAATGGTGGCATAACTGGTTCCTCTTGACCAAGAGAACCTTTCACTCAGTTGCAGTACAGTTTCTGCTATAATTACCTTCCGACTCAATATGCAGTATGTCCTTGCTGTATCTTCCCTTTCAAATTGCAGTATCGCCCCTGCTGTATCAAAAGTAGATATCAGGGCCTGGCTTCCAGACAACTTTACCCTCTTTATTGGGCACTGTTATGGAGTAGCACTTTTTCTTGCCATACTTACTAACGTACTCTACTCGGTCCAGGAGATTATTGTGTCCTACCTGCCAGACCATAACCATATACTCATCGCGATCTTCCCTAAATACAGCTGTAGTATTATATTTAGGAGACATATATTCGATCACTGCTGTCCTTACCTTTGAGACTTGGCAGTTCTCATGAGCTCTTCGGGGAGATAAGGATAATTATACCATGAGAATGCCTAAAATGCTGTACTAGGACTCTCTATATACTGCTACTCTTCATAAGACACTTCACAAGCCCACAAACCCTGCCCGTCAGTACCCACAATAGTGGACCATCCCAGGGGAATGCATAAAAATCATCATCCTTCTCTGGTTGTGCAAGTAGTCCCTGATCCATACATTGGCTACGTTTCCTCATTATCTCCGCCTCCTGCTCTGGAGTAAACTTGCCTTTCTCCCACCAGTGATCTACCTGATTGTCCCTCTCCAGGACAAAGCACGTCCTGTTTAAATGTGGTAAATAACCCTGAACATTGGATCCCACCACCAGGGATTTTGCAGTGAGTAGGATTCCAATTTTACAATATCCGGATTGGATCCCCTCATCTTGTGTTCCTCTTTTTAGACATTGGCTTTGTCTGTGTTGTGTTTATTAAATAGCACTAGTTTATTTCTAGCTATTCTGTGGTTTATGTTTTATGTAGTGTCTGGTTAGTGACTAAATAGTGAAAAATATACAAAAAAAAAAAGCGCTCTTACCTATTAAAAAATGTTGGAATAAATAGACTACCAACACAGTAAGAACGAACTAGCTCTAATAATACACCTAATTGTTATAAAAAAAAGTGTATCTACAATGATCCTATTGATTAATGCTGGTTAACCAGTGACAATTCTCACGAGATTAGCCTTGTGAGTCATACAATAAAAACACAAATAACTAGGCCTTATAAGACGAACCTTCCTATTAAAACAATAGTGTTAGTTAAATACGTGATAGTGATTAACCCAAAACCTTGTGAAGATTATCCAATGTGAATATGCACAAATTATAACACAATAACAATCCCAGCAAACCCACAAAATATTATACATATGTTGCTAAATCCCTACAGAGCAAATAGAACTAGATGAGATGGCAGCCAAAGGACTAAACAGCAAGTCTATCCACAAAGACTTGTACATCTAATGTAACACTAAGAGAGCACAAAGTCCATGGCGCAGATTATGAGTATATATACCACTTCCGAACAGATGATTTCAAAAGTCCGGGTAAAGAAAAGTCTTTGTAGTGGTTGTTCTCCTCCTGATGTTACAATACTGCAAGTAAAGAGAGAAAGGAGACCATTGCGCAGTAACCTCTTACACTCAGGGTACTTGTACAATCCCTTAAGAATGCTTACTTACAGTAATGATAAAAATAAAATGCTTCAATTGGTATCTTTATACAGTATCCTTGATCGGATGATGTACCCACACCTGATGCTTGGACTAATCCTCCAACCCGATCAGCACCCACGCAAATAAACAAATGCACATTGCTCAATACCAAAAGAGAACATCAATTTATTAAAAAAAAGACACAAGGCATGTATCACTCACATTGTCGCATGCCTTGGCCCGTGCTATTAGAATGCCGTCCGCAGCTTGAGATTCTGGGATCCTATGCAGACTGCCACGGTAAGTTCTAACACTCTCTCCCTCTGCGGCCGCAAACAGAGTGAACTCCCTGCACTATACTGTAGCTTTGCCAGTCCGGGTGTGTGTGCAGGATTATTAGTTCAAATAAATCTTTTGAACAGTTCATCAGAATCAGTTGTTGATGAGAATCTTTGAACCCCCCCACCCCAAATAAAAATTACAGTATGCCACCTCATACAGTATAGTATACATTAAGCAAGTGAATGTAAGAATGGCAAAAATTGAAAAAGTACCAAAAACATGATTCACATAATGGTTTATTAATATTAGTCCTTCAATAAGCCCATGTCGAGAAAAAAAAAGGGGATGTCTCTTTTTCTTTTGTCTCAGACTTCAAATTCACATGGAATGGGAAGTCATTCTCGCCAAATCCCCAAAAAGGACTTACAGTACAGTATCACACTCATCCGGGTGTGCATGATTATACCTGTAACTGTACAGTAGTTCCAAGACATGCACGCATGCACATAAATGTGATGACACACATATGCGTTTCAACAAGGTTCCAATTAGACATACACAAATGAGCGGAAAAAATATTTTACATTCGGAAGAAGCGGCGTTGTATTTTTGTATTACTCCTTTTCCCTTTATTATCCTGTACAAATACAACACTTAATTCGTAAAAAATTATTTTGTTATGTGTGCTCATATTTTTAATCTTCTACAGTTAGAGGATTTGTGCATGGCTAAGGAGCCTCAGAAAGGACATTTTTCCACTCGTAACGTTAATCTTCAAATTACAATTAAAGACACTTGAAGTACTGTACGGAAATAAAAGACAGGTTGAATTGCTATTAGATTTTTAAGACAACAACTCGCGATCGCCCACTTGAGTTTATCGACGGTATTGCAGACAACGCTAAAATGCCATTTTCTGCACTCGATAAAAACACGAGTCAACATTCGTCTTAAGGCGGTACGGTTGGAAGAAATCACGCGCCATGACATGGGTATACCCAGGTATACAACGCGTGAAATGTTTGAATAATGGCCGCTGCATCTGTAAGTGGTAGATATTGCAGGCAATGAAGGTTACATTTTTTATGATCAACGGGAATGGAGACACAGCAGGAGATGGAACCTTTTCTTTGGGGATGAGGAGAACTCTACTGAATTTGTGAAGTACCTATTGAAGTATATACTGTATTGTACCTCCTAAAACATTCCTCTAATTTAATACATGGAGAGATGCATCTGAACATAACTGTGATGCCTGTGAATATAGGCTAATTTGAATATACTTTGCATGTTATAATTTGTTTTTTTCTTGGATATCTCAGGAATGTTCACAGGGATCTTTAGAGGAAGAGAAGGTCTATTTTGTTCTGGTTTACCTGATTGCCCGGCTTTTCTGGGCAATCAGTTGAACTGCTATCCTACTTTTTTCTAGAATCAAATAGGACAAAAAAAAAACATTATCAAAATAAACCAATAGCAAGTGCAGTGTGAAAAAATAAATAAAGTGGAGGGTTAATATAAACAAATGCATACGGGGGGATACCGAGCAGAATACCCCACCTGGCACTCACTGGGAAGCAAACTACGGTCCATCCCAGTGAAAGTTGGGTTTCTATCTGCTCAATTGATATTGATTATATTACCCAAGCACATTATCAGTACAAGATTTATAATGCAATTAACCCTTAATAATATGTCACATCTAAAAATATTTTTATTCACTTACATATACAATACCCTTGCAATTAACATATATATTTTGTTATATGTATAGTGTGATATGTATTCCAGATCATGTTAGTGATTTGTTATTATTACGTGTTTTGTATAGATAGGGATAGTGTGTGCCGCTTCATTACAACCCTTTCAACAAATCTTGGCAAAACTAGTAGGATGGAGAACTTGCCATACTGAGCCTTGGGACCCAAAACTTAATTCACTGTAATCTTGTGTGATGAAATTTTGTGAGACGAGACCAGCTCCCATGTAACGCGGTAGTGCACAGAGAGCCCGGGTGTGAGAGGCACAGGACGCTCCTTGGACTGGAGCAAGACAGAGCCTGGACAAATCTCAGGTGGCAGCAAACACATTTTGGATTGTTCCCATTGCCTAAACCATACCAATACATTGTGAGTGCGATGTGTATATTTTAATGTTTTCAATTTTTATTAAAAATTGTTTTGCGATGGTACTTTTTGCTGTCCCCTCATATGTTCATGCCTGAGCTGAAACCTATGGATGAGGTGTGAGCCCAGCTGAGCCCTGCACCACATTTGTTTCCCTCCCAGACAGAACAAAGTGGATCAAGGATTCTTTTCTCCTGCCTGATTTTGACAACAATTCTGTAGGTGTGGATCACTACAGCAGGACTCTAACTTACATTTTAAAGAATACTCTATGTTCTTTTTTCTTTATGTTTCCTTACGCTGTAGGGTTGTTCCTTTGAAGTATAGTCTGTATCATGCAACTGGCAAAAAAAACTGGCACCACCTGCGAAAAGGTATCTACCGGAATTGGAGGTGGAAAGTGTATATCTGGGAGTAGAGATGGGCAAATCCGTTTTCCAGATTTTTGCATCTTTTACACCCAAAATCCGTTTCAGGTGTAAAATCCACAAACGTATTTGGTCGATTTTAAGCTACGTAGATTCATCAAAAACAACTACTGTCCCGGGGAATTGGGAAGTGAGGAGGTCTCGCCATGCATTGAGGGGTGGGGGGTGGAGATGGAGGGCCCGGAGCGAAGATGCAGTGGGCGAGGGCTTCATTTATTTTTTCATCTTGGCTGATGGTTCCGGTTGGGGTTTGTGGGGGTTGTATGGGCCTTTAAGGGGAGTTGGCGGAAACGGGATTGTTCTTGGGTGGCGGTGGTGGTTAGAGAAGTTTCGGCATTTGGGACCAACTGAGTTACTCAACTGCAGATACTCCTGCTCCCCCCGGTTGCCTGACAATGCTGCAGGGATGAGGTCTCTTCCTCCCCTCCCCCCGGTAAGAGAGGGAATGAACATTTACAGGCAGAGTGGGCTGGGGAATACAGAGCACAATGAGAAATAACAGCATAGAGACAGCTGCTCATTAGTTAAAAGCTTTGTAGGGGTTAGTCAGAGACAGTTTTTTTGGTTCTGGGTGTGGGACGGGGGGAGAAGAGGCTACAAACTACGGTATGCTGAAATGTACAACTTCTTTTATATGGATTTCTGTTATTGCATTACAGTTTGTTACCTGGTTTATTTGTGGTTTAATTCCTAGGAAAATTCATGTTAATATAGAGCAGGAGTAGGATGAGTTCTAAAGTTCAGTTTAAAGTTAACGGGTAAAGATTATAAATTATTAGAGCAAGGTCTACATTGAGTTACAAGAATTCCTAACAGAAGGAGAAAGATGGGAATGTTAGCAGTAATTGCATAATTAGCAGTGTGACAACACATGCTTAGAATTAATCTATAGGCCTCTGATCTAGCCTAATATAATGAAGAAGTTTAGATTTGATTTCTGTGAGTTTTGCCAGTTTATTGTCATGTCAAGTTAGTCATGTAATGTTATGTCATGTTAGTGCTGTTTTACTTATTTGATATTGGTTGATGTAATATGCTGGGGGAGGAATAGGAGTGGTGACACCCCAGTTGTCCGCACCCTTCTGGTTCGAGGTGACATGGGACCAACCCATGTGACCACGCAAGTCCCTTGGGACTCTGAGTGGTGGAGTGACTCAGGGGGCTGGACCTATTTTTTATCAGGGTCTGGTGTTGGGTTTTTACCCAAGGGCAGAGGAGCCTTGGTCCAATTTGATCATAGATGGCTCATTTCACTTATTGTTTCTCCCGCACTTTTCCCCCCTAAGTTTTGCCCCACTTTCCTTCCCATGCTCATCCTAAAAGCAAGGTATTTTGTGTGGGTTGCAAAAAAGAAAGGGACACACGGCAACTTAAGCTACAAGCAAAGCTCAAAGATCTCTGTGATTTACACAAATGACAGGGTAAACCTGACACGTTAAAAGAGCTGAAAGATGTCAGAATAGAATTATCAAGCTCCTAACCTCCTAGGCTGAGAACACAATGAGTTGGTCAAAGAGGAAGTTTTATGAAAAAGCAAAAAAGCCAGATACTCTATTAGCAAACAAAATTAGAAATAAGCAGTTTAATTACAACATTCAAGCCAGTCGTCTAAAGTCAGGAACGGTGATTTCAAACAAAACACTACAGTAATTGTGCAAGAATGTAAAAATTATTACGAACAGCTTTATAATGGGGGAAAAGTCACCCATAATGTTAAGATATGTAAAACCTTAGGTGAGTTCCTGGCGTAATCAAATTTACCTAGACTGAGTAGAGAGGAGAGAGAGGTTCTGCAGCCGGATTTTACAATGGAAGAGCTGGCATAGGGGGTGAAGCACTTTAAAGCATCCAAAGCGCCAGGCCCTGATGGTTTTATAACTTATACTACAAAACATTTATCAACATTCTAGCCCCTTACCTTCTCCGGATGTTCAATGCAGTGCTGGCGGGTGCAGCAGTCCCGGAACAGATGCTACAAGCTTCCATTTCATTGATATATGTATATGTGTATGTTGTATAATTAATATCTATATATATATAAGATCTATATATATGATACTATATATCTATCTATATATATATGTAACGGTGTTCCACCCACCCAATCGCATATATATATATATATATATATTATATATATAATATATATTATTGAATGGGGGGAACCTATATGTTACCAGGTGTGGTGCGTTATACCTGTCAGGCTCACAGGAGGTCTGAGCCTCCGCCAGTGAGAGCCTGGGGTGAATCCTCTGGATCGTTCTCGGTTTCAGCGCCGCCACCTGTGTAGGGTTCTAGGGATATAGAAGTTTGTCTACACAGGACCCACATATACAATAACCACGTACTCAGGGATATATGTAACCAGTTTACTGTAACGCAGAATATATATGCAGGCAATAACACACTCTTATAACGTACACTACTAACACTCCCCCCGAGGGGGTATCTTCACCATGTAACTCAGTCCTCTCAGTGTCTCTTACTCCACTAGGAATATACCCGCCCACCACCGTGTATCCCCACACCGTGTCCACAGCCTACCCCCTTTTGTCCCATGGTCAGCGCTGCCACTATGTGAATAGATAATGTTAGAATGGTAACGGTTGGTGCACTTATGAGGGTACCTGCCGAGCGCTCCTGCACTCGGGCCAGCAAACAACTTCGCAAAGGATCAGTCGCTTGGTGATTCTTTCTGATCCCGGGTCTCCTCGCACGGGGTGCGCCAGGGGCCATCCCACCCTGGAGATAGTTTCTGTCTCTGGGGTGTAGGCCTGAGCCCAAGGCTCCGTTCAGGGCGCGCAGCGTCCACTGTGTCCCTATCTATCACTGACACTAATGGGATAGTCCCTAACTTAGGGCCAGTCCCTATGCACCACAAGCTGGGGAAGTTCAGGACCTATCTGGGGCCTAGGGGGTTTTCTGGCCTATTGCAGTGGGTCACAGACCCCTGCACTCACCTCCTTCCCCTAGCTCTCCCGGTCCAGCACTGACTAGCGTGGCTCAGCGCTCGAAAAATATCAATTCCCTGCAAGCAGGGAGCTCCTGCAACCCTATTGGCTCCCTTGCGTCATAGAGCCGCTCCCGAGGCTCATGAGACTTGTAGTCCCTTCCAAGAGCTTTCCCTGGTAGGCTAGCATTCGCACCCTTGTCCTGCACATGCGCGAACTTCCCTGCCGGTTCCCCGGGCTGAAATGTTCACTGCGCATGCGTGCGCAATTCGCTATGCGGCGCTCTACACTGGGACCCGCCGGAGCCCTAGCAACGCTACCGCAAGCTTCCCTGGCAACCTGCACTCCGCGAGAGAGGCGCGCGATGCGCGCACACGCCCCCGCACCTCTCACGAACAGCTGCTAACCTTCCAACCGCCGCGGTGAGTGCCCAGAAGGGGGGCCAGCAATGCAGAGGGGGACATGGCTACATCTATATATATCTATATATATATAAAAAGTGACAAAAACCCTCCACAGGATAGCAAATATGCAAATACAACTGTGTGCTCATCTGCATGTCTTAGGCCGGTCTGCAACCCCGCCTGCAGGAGCCTTCCTAAGACATCAGATGAGCATACAGTTGTATTTGCATATTTGCTTTCCTGTGGAGGGTTTTTGTCACTTTTTACTCACCATAACTTAACTCAGTATTATGGTATACCCCATCCCTTAGTTTCTTTGCATACCCAGTTAATCAACCCACACCTAATGAGACCCATTAATCGAAACTCTGTCTGTGGGTGTTTTTTCTGGGTATCACCTTAACCCTGGCTGTGCCAAGGCTGTGACCATGGCAGCAAGCATAAGCCTATAGGGAACCATGTTCAAAATGGTTTTTGAGAAAAGGTGGCACTGCGTGCTCATTTGCATGTATTTCCCCAGGATCCCTTGCTGGCAGTGAAGTGCTGTGTGCTGGGTGATAATGGTGAAAGGTCGGGGTTGCAGACCTGCCTAAGACAGGCAGATGAGCAACACGTTTGTATTTGCATATATATTATTTATATCAACAGAAAAGAAAGAGGAGAGAGCGCACGCCCATAGTGTAAAACTGTATTTATTGAGGGGAAGGGGAGGAAAGGGGGTAAGAAATGCACTCACAAAGGTACAGATTAAAATGCATTATGTGATAATTATCACAACCATCCGGTTGCTGCGCTCCGTCCTAGGGGAACCTCCGATCACAAACGGGATATGCACAGTCCCACAGATGTCCAGGCAGGTGGATGGTGCAATATTGTTGTCCAAAGATGTGAAAGTAGCTCTTTGCTTACAAGCCTCTATGGTGCCAGCGCTTGGATTCGGTTCACTTCCGCGCTCCGTGTGACGTAATGTCAATGCGTCCAACGTGATGGCGCTCCCTGACGGTCGTTTCGTCACTCTCTGGGTGACTTTCTCAGAGAAAGTCACCCGAGAGTGACGAAACGCGTCAGGGAGCGCCATCACGTTGGACGCATTGACATTACGTCATCACGGAGCGCGGAAGTGAACCGATCCAAGCGCTGGCACCATAGAGGCTTGTAAGCAAAGAGCTACTTTCCACGATCTTTGGACAACAATATTGCACCATCCACCTGCCCTGGACATCTGCTGGGACTGTGGCATATCCCGTTTGTGATCGGAGGTTCCCCTAGGACGGAGCGCAGCAACCGGATGGTTGTGATAATTATCACATAATGCTATTTTAATCTGTACCTTTGTGAGTGCATTTCTTACCCCCTTTCCTCCCCTTCCCCTCAATAAATATACAGTTTTACACTATGGGGCATGCGCTCTCACCTCTTTCTTTTCTGTAGATTCCTATGGACGTGGTTTGTCCATTCTGAGAGCAGCCGGAGACCCCTTGCACCAACCTCCATTTTTCATCATTGGACTATCACTTTGAGGGCTGGTTTTTACCCTCTTTTTGCTCATATATGTTTTTTTATATATGTATTTCTATATGTAATTGATTTTGACTATTATGATATTCCTTGTTTTTGTTTTTGGTTTTCCCTTGTAATTGTGCACAGGCATTTAGTTAGTCTATTTGCTATCACATCATTAGAGTAGTTTTAGTTTATTTTTTATTATTCACCTTTCATATATTTTTTTATTATTTGCAATTATTCATTGAGTTATCACTAGCACTTAGATTTTTCTAGATTTTTATTCACCTATACAGAACATTTCCAGAGGCGCTGCTTTTTTTCCTTGTTTGTCCTATATATTATATCTACATAATATATATATATATATATTATTATATATATATATTATATCTATATATATTATATATTATATATAATATTATATATATAATATATATCCATATATATATATATATATAATGTTAGCCAATGGACTGTCCTGTCCTGCCTAGACTGATTCACCCAGATCAAGTAGTATTCATGATGGAGAGACAAGCGGCCGATAATACAAGGGGAATAGTTGATCTGATTGAAATGGCTAAACCTAAAAAGATTCGGGTGATGGTTTTGAGTCTAGATGCTGAAAAGCGTTTGACAGGACAAACTGGCCTTATTTAAATACCACGCTTGGAGTGTTTGGTTTCTTGATGACGAAACTCGGAGAACGATTATTATAAGAATAAATTGATAAAAACTTAGTGGTCTTGGTTGTCTTAGTGGTTTTGGTGGTCTTTGTGGTCTTGGTGTTCTTCGTGGTCTTGGTGGTCTTCGTTGTCTTGGTGGTCTTCTGGGTCTGTGTGAGGTTACGTAAATTCTGCAGCTGTTATAATCTGTGTGATCTGTGTGGTCTGCGTGGTGGTTGAAATGGGCCAATAGAATTCTGTTGAGGAAAAGGAGGGTGGCGAAAAATTTACGCCAAATTATAATATGATGGGACAGGCTCGTTATATAGTGGCGCCTTTTGTGAAAGGTTTACATGCAGAAATTGGGACGCAAGTACAGACTGTGTCTATTGATTGGGACCATAAAAGAAATTGTAGAAATTGTTACTGTGGCAGAACATATGTAAAGGAGCAGGGAAGCTAAGAAAAAGACTCAGAAAGTGTTTAAAGAAGACCGGTTAATGAAAGTAAAGACTGATAGGACCAAAGAGGGGTCACACAGGGGTTTTATTTCATTTTAAACATTACTGTAATGTAGCAGGGGGTCTCCGGAGCTGAACTGTATTGATTTCAGGTCCGGGAACCCACTACTTCCCAAGATACAGACCCTGTTATTGGGTGCTGGTATCTCCTAATCATGGAAATGTCCCGATCACGTGACGCAAGACATTTCCATGCATAGGAGATATCGGCACCCCGTAAAGGGGCCTGTATCTCAGGAAGAAGGGGTCCCCAGAATTGAGATCAATGCGGTTCAGTTCCAAAGACCTCCTGCTACATTACTGTAATGTTTAAAATTTAAATATCTAGTAAGCACCAATACACAACCCACCCTGTGCCCCCACATACTGGAAAGCCAATATTTATTTTTGTAGACACAGGTTTAATACCACAGGCCAGCGGGGGTTCCTGGGTTGTCCTCATGGGTGTCCGCATGGGTATACCCCGTATGGATATACGTCACTGAGGAAGCTAATTTGCGAAACGCGTCTGATGAACTTTGGACATCACAGGCCACCGTACAGAAGAGTGAGAGCACAATTCCAGTTTGGTCAGCACTGCGACTGGAGCGCATGCGCATGCGCGGAAGGCGGGAGCTGCGGCAAGGAGAGTGACAAACGGGAGGAAATCCGGTCTGTGCACGAGCACCGGAAGACCCCCTGCTGCTTACTAAAGCCTTGCAGTAACATCTAACCAACTGGAGCAGAATCCACATCGACAGTCAAAGACTCTGGAAGACGGTCTGTGGAGTCTGGAGACAACTCCTCTCTATGCTATTATTTGTTGGCCGTTTGTGAGTTTCCAATCTCTTTTTAAAATTTTTTGTTAATAAAACAGTGTTATACTATGTTCCCTTCTCTTCCCTAATTTGAGGTATCATCAAGAGGTCCTCCTTATCCCCACGGAAGATTTTCCATCCCAATGTAAGTGTGTTCCCAATAGAAACCTATGCATTTGTTATTGTACCCTAACCACTCCTGATTGTGGTCCCTCTCTTTATTTATATTGCATGTGTCCCGGAGCACAAGTGGAATCTCCCGCCGGAGGATGCCCTTTTTGCTTGAGACTGTCACATATAGAGGTTGGTGAATCACCTCTAAGAAACTCTGGCAGCAGGTTTACATTTTGTGTGGGACTGAAGTCTAGAATTCACTTAAACACAATTGGCGCAATAATTTTATTTTCTTTTAAGGTTACCCAAATGTCAGGCTCCTGCAACACCAGCCCAGTGAACCTCTTCCACATGCAGATGAAGGGCTCAATGGCCAGTATGTACAGTTGCCCGGATAGGGGGCATCCTTGAAATACTCCCAGACGTAATGCCAAAGGTGCTGTTAGGGTCCAATTAATCTTTACCAGACAATCTGCAGAAGCATACATCATCTATGACACCATTTCACTTGGGGGAGAGCGACAAATTTTGTAAATCGTTAACTCTGTAACATCTCTACCTGTGAGCGCAAATAAGAAATTAAAATAATATAATTTAGCATGTTTTACAGATTCCACCAACATCTAAGACTGATTTTGTAATTTTGTAATTTTCTTAGACCTATTTATTGCTAAAAAACACACAAAAAATGTAAACATAAAATATCACTAGTTATTTATCACCGCTATTGAATGAAACAGAAAGTCTGTGATTGTCTGTGTTATAATGTGATGTGCTGCTGGAGCTGATATTCTTTAGTAACAGACAGTGCTTATTAAAGCCTCTCTAATAGTCTGTATATTGGCCCATGGGTGTTTCTGTTTGGGATTGGAAGGAATTCTTGGCTCTGTAATTACTGGGCACTGTTCTGTCCATCTCTGCTACTGATCATTTATTTAGCTTCTATTTGGTAAGAAGAAGGATGCAGGGCATTTAAATAAAGTGCTCAGGTCAACACATTTTATTCAAATTACCCAACATTCAGGTCCACAAAGAAACATTTTTCATGGGGAAAGATATTAGAACAATACCTATTTTACTTTGTATTTGTGCAATGTGGATGAGTATAACTTTCTATGAACAGCATTTCAGAGAGGTACAAGCACTCACTATGTATCCTTCTCCCCCCCACCCCCCCCCTTTTTTTTGTTAATCTTGCTATATTTGATCATTAACTGTATATCCTATAGTTAAATATTAGGAGATGCTAAATGACTGTGTTACATTAAAATAGACATCACATATTATTCAGAAGAAACAGTAATAATGTTTATTAACATTTTATTGACATTTATTAATTTGCATAAGTCCTTAGAAAACCTTCTGCATTTATTTTATTGACCATGTGATTAGGTGCAGTTGAAAGCCACATGAAACATTTCTTGAACTCCAGCCAATGCACCGAAACCCATGTCACAGGCGATGGAAGAGGTGCAGCCTTTGGCTGCATAGTCGTCTTCCACACCATCTGTAATAAAGTGTTTAATATATTCTGTAATAACACATTTTGATACTCACACAGTGATAGTATAGAGTATATTCTGCAATGCACATAGAGACAGTATACAGTGGTAGCAGTGGCCACATACCTAATGTATAGAATTGACATCATGGTCATATAGTTCTACTCTCCTTATTAATCAAAAATAACATTGACCCATGATCAAACAAGTCTCCCTGCCCCTCCCATTAGTTACAAAGTAAAAGAGCATTTCCTGTATAAGACTCCTGAATGTGAATAAGACTTTATACAATTAATTTCAGGTCACTAAAACAAGGGGTAAAAGAGTGAAATACAAGAAACAGAGAAGCCCCAATGCATCCAATGCATTAAGACCCACCTTAAGACACACTTGCTTAAAGACGCATATGAGTAACACCTACAATGTTACAGTGTGTATGCTGTTTCTTTCCCCACCCTCCTACATGTTACATTGTTACTTGCTTGTTTGTCCCCCTCCCTCCCCCCTACATGTGATATGTACTGCTGTTGTGCCCCTCCCCCATCACCCCCCTCCCACATGCTAATTGTTACCTGCTGTTTGTCCCCCTCCACTCCCCTCTACCTACAGTGTACATTGTACTGCCTGTTTGTTCCCCATCCCCCCGTACACTTCCCTCCCCCCTACATGTACATTGTACTGCTGTTTTCCCCCTTCCCCCATCCTCACCCCTACACATGGACATTTTGTACTGTGCTGTTTGTTCCCCCCCCAATCCCCCCTACATGTACATTGTACTGCTGTTTGTCCCCCTCCCCCCTACTGTACACTGTCTGCTGTTTGTCCCCTTCCCCTACATGTACATGGTATGCGTTCGTCACCATTGCCCCTACAGTACATTGTACTGCTGTTTGCTTACAAAACAATTTGGACAACAACTACACTCATATCTTTCACGCAATTACATCCCCCGGGGAGACAAAGCGCGGTATGTGTAGTGTAGGTTTGGGATAGAAGCTAGTAAAAGTATAGAGATATTATATAAGATATATTATATATAGTATATATATATAATATATATAGTATATAGTATATATATATATATAAATTATTATAGTATATTATATATATTATATAATATATATATAATATCTATATATATTATATATATATAGGCACTATACCCAGTGTATTAGTGTCTTTGGATGTAGCACTGAGCTCTGTCTGTGTTTCATGTTCTATCCACTATACTGTATGCAAAGACATTCACTTTGCAATCTGGTGGACACGCGCTGAAGTGCAACCACACAACACAAATCAGATTTCAGGTAAACATCTACAGGTAAATAAAGGTGTGCTTGAAACCTTGCCGCGAGTTTGAGAGAATGAAGATTGATTATATCAAGTCACAAACACGAGAGACGGCCGTGAGATGTGTCGACAACCGGCAGTTGGACCTGTAACTCAAGTTCTACCAAAGCCTCTCCATCATATTTCTGGAGTATAAGCAAGAACACTCATTTCACTTTGTTTTCTATGGTCATTGGAGTTAACCTGTGAGATGCATTTCCCTCACACCTTTCTAAATGTTTTACATTGTTAACCTTATTCACAAGTTTCTGATCTGGAATTTGGAGTTTGTAAAATGTCATCACAGAAGTTTTGCAAAGTTACTCCAACTTTGAATGATATTTGTTATGCAACAAAAATATCATTGTCATTTAACAATGGATTACTGTAATGTCCACGCTTTTATCTGGCATACAAGACACCTGGTTTCAGACATTGACTATCCACTATACTTAAAACCAGAGACAGAACATGAAACACAGACAGAGCTCAGTGCTACATCCAAAGACACTAATACACGTTTTTTAAGACCCACCTTAAGACACATCTGCTTAAAGAAGCATATGAATAGTACTGTATAATCATGTACACATGATACATAAAGCTTGGCCCCCTGCAGACGCACTTACCTGAATGCCCTCCTACTGTCTCTGTACATTCTCCCCACCAATTTGATTGTAAGCTCCCAGGAGCAGGGACTCCTCTTCCGAAATGTTACTTTTATGTCTGAAGCACTTATTCCCATGATCTGTTATTTATATTATTTGTTATTTATATGATTGTCACGTGTATTACTAATGTGAAACGCTATGTACACTAATGGAGCTATATAAATAAAGACATACAATACAATACAATATCCAATATGGGAATTTATTTAGTTCAATACTATGGGGCCTATGATCTAAACGCCGGGAAAAAAAATCACCAGGCTGTTTAAATCGCCAGTTTTGACAACGTTGCTATCACAGTATTCATAAAGCCAGAGTTCCTGTGATAGAAACATTTGCAAAACTGGCGAATAGCCAGCGATGTGATGATCTCCTCTCTGAAAAGGGCTCACCCGGCAATTTATTTCTGCAGTAGAGAGAGAGCCACCTCTCCCTGCTCAAATCTCACCAGAGATCATTTTTTTTTAATATAAAATGTAATACTAGTGTATTCTAGCAGTGGGTCTCCGAAGCAGAATCTCATTGAATTGAGGTCCGGGGACCCCCTGCTTGCCGAGATTCAGGCCCCGTTATGGAGTTCCGGTATCTCCTATGCATTTTATTTCCATGGTCACGTGATGCAGGACATTTAAAATTGTGCCAAATGTGGTGAATATAGAAGGCGCTAACACCCTAAACAGTGCTTACTAAACAAATTGTGACTTATAGTGATAATGGTGCAAAAATATAAAATAGCAAGTGTAAAATCAATATTACAGTGTCACCCCCCTGCTTCTACCCTCCGGTGGGGTTGTCTTCACTCTTCCCCAAAATGTAGAACTGTTTTCTCACGATCCAGGGGGAGCATGGGGGATAAAAACACACAAAAAAGAAACAATCTACTGTAAGTGCAGATGTACAAAATAAAAGGGAATAATCCCTGGTGAATCTTGGCTCCTATGTACAGCCTACTCACAGGAAGGTAATGGTTTTCAAGCAGAAATGACAGTGAGTGGACTGTGGGCATCAGTATTGCAGAACAGCTTCTTCACTTGGGGAATACGACCTCAGCAAGGAGATAGAGTACGCACATAGCACAGATCAGATAATTCAAACCATTTATAAACTCTTAAAAATGCACACTTACTCATGCTGTTTTTATTTGGAAACACTGTAAGTGCATTTTTAAGAGTTTTATAAATGGTTTGAATTATCTTATCTGTGCTATATGCGTACTCTTTCTTCATGCTTCGGAGACCCCCTGCTACAATAGTGTTAAGTAATAAAGATCCTATGTTAGTGAGTACCAGCGTGTCTCTGAGTGCACCTCCATTTATCTGATTGTAGTTTTGAAGAATCCAGGACTTGAGAGATGACTGTGCTGGGCCTTTGATGAAGTGGCGGCTTCAGTTGTTACTTAGTGAGTACTCACTACTGAATACTAATTCTCTCTTCATGGTGACATTTCAGTGCATCATAGATAAAGGCTCACTAAAGTGTGCAAGCAGTCTGGAGCATGATACAATTGTTCAATTCCTAAGAACTATTGCACATGCAATCGCGTGTATGGATATTTCTTAATTGCTTTATGATTTGAGCAAGGAGAGGTCTCTTTGTCTCATTCCTTTGTCCATAATTATATAGGGGTTTAAAAAAAGTTGTTACATTTTAATTATTTTTCATTAGTGGAAAGTACTGTAGGAGATGTAAAAGACTGACCCAATACCTGCTTCCTCATGTGAGCTGCACATTAGTACAGTAGATTGAGAATAGTTACCTGGGTCTTTTCCTCTCCCTCTGAATTCAAAACATCTGTCCTCCGGACCTCTGCACATGATCTGCCTGTCACTGGTACATGTCTCCAAAGTATTGCTAAAGCAGGATGGACATAGTCTTCCGCTCGGCTCCCCGGTGTCAGGAGGCACTAATAACCAACAGTATTAGCAGAGTTATATTCCTAAATGCCTATAAATCATATTAAATTTCTCTAATAAATGTGTAATTATGGGTAGTTATTTGGCACTCATATATTACTAAAGTTCTCCAATTAATATATATATTAATGATATGGTATTTTGTAGGTTTTATAGCAAATACTCACTCCAATAAGAAGTTGTTCAGTACAGAACACTATTAAATGCAGAAGATATTTACAGTAGATAATAGTGTAGAATTATGTGTTCAAGCCATTTCTGCTTTTTAATATTCATATACTGTAAGTGTTTTAATGACAAAAATAGCTATACTATTAAGTGAATAGACTAATTCTAATCATGATATAATTAATAATGTATAACATGGTTGGTTTGTTTAAATAATAATAATAATAATTATTATTATTATTATTATTATTATTATTATTTCATGAAATTGTTGTAATTTATTTGCAAAAAAATGTACAAATAATTTTAGAAATTTGGCAATGCCTTTTTTTCATATTTCTAGATGTAACGTGCATCATATTTGCACAATGTGCTACCAACCTCTATAATACTTATTGGTTCAAAGTATAGCCAAAGTCCAGCTTTGAGAAAGCTATGATCGAAATATACATCGGCGGTGGACGTGATGACGTCACTAGGAAGTGTCTCAGATCGCAGATCTGAGTAAACCCGTTTCTTTAACTACTAGGCAGCAGTGGATCAATATAATGCCACTTTTTAGAGCTCACAAACTTATTATAAGCAGTAATCCTCATCGGTGCCATCCATGGGGGAATGTACAGCAATTTTGCTAGTTTTAGGCACCATTACTGCAGGTAAATGACCAACCTTCTATAACCGTTATAAGAATAGTAAGCGGTAGAGTAGACAGTTGTTTATTGGATTGGAATGCTAAGGTAGCGAGCGGACAGCCAGTCAGCTGCTTAAGTCGTATAATCAGTGACCCTGAGCGAACCATATACTAGGCTCACTCGGGTCCAACACGCATATATATGAGGGAAAGGAATATCACTATTACCTTTTCCAGTACCCACTGGTATACGAGCTACCAGTCGGGCAAACAGCTGCTCACATAACGGAATACCAATGCACGGTGAATTGAGAACCTCTCTACAAAGTTATCAAACCGTTATAAGAACAGCCAGTGTTTGAGCAGACAATTGTCTATCTGATCGGAACACATAGTTAGCGAGCGGACAGTCAGTCGTGTAATCAGTGACCCTGAGCGAACCATATACTATGCTCACTCGGGGTCCAACACGCACATATATGAAGGAAAAGAGTACTAATATTACCTTGTCCAGTATCCAGAGTTATCAGTCGGGCGAACAGCAGTTCATATAACAGAACACCGAGTAAGGGTAATTAACCTGTCTACTAAGTACCAATTAGCGTGTGAGCAGACAGTTGTTCCACTGGACAGGAACGCTGAGCAAGTGTGTATTCCTATACAGGCTCACATCCGAACAGATAAGCACCCAGCTGTGCCAATCGTGTTACTAGAAACCCTGAGGGAGCCATATTTTAGACTCACCCAGGGTCCAAAAACATATGTATACATAAGTTAAGCGAGTAGTGTAACTATCTCGTTATAGGATCTGATGATATAAGAGTCAGCATTCGGGCAACAAGCAGTGCAGAAGATCGGAACACCGAGCCAGTGCATGCACATACACAGGCTCACATTGCATAAACAGATACTTACCTTGCAAAACGTGTCTTTATAAACCCAGTGTGAACCACATTCTTGGCTCACACAGTGGTCTATACACGTACCTGTGTACACTCGTACTGCTTTATCAGATACACGGAGCCTAGCAGGAATATCTCCTTGGTCTCACTCCACCAGTCACAAGCACATGAGTGATGGTAGAAAATTGTTCTGTAACGGTTAGACTCAGTACTAACTGAGGATTAGACTTTACCTACACCTACATGCAGAGACTATGGGGCCTATTCAGTAAGCGTCGATAAGGCACTTATAGTCCACTTATCGGCCAAAACAGCTACTCATATACAGTAAGCCTCGATAAGTGGGCGATAACGGCCTGCATCGCCGAAAAATCTTATGACCAAAATCAAATCCCCAATTGAGCGGCGATAAGCCACTTATCAACAATTTTCGGAATGATCATAAACTCACGCGATTCTAGTAGCCGCGATTCGCCTATCGCCGTCAATCGCCGCCTATCACCGCCCTTAAAAGGTGATCTTATCCCCAAATCAATACGCCTCAAAATTTTGGCAGATTGGTGGGGAGATGCGTCGATGAGCAGCGATAAGTGGGGACTTCGAAAAAATGTGGCCTTTTTCCTGCATAGGTTTGATGATGGTACCGATTAATATATTATCAGTCAATGTTCCCCCCCAAAAAATTAAAAAAAAAAAAAACATCCAATGAAAAACCTGTAAAAAAAAAAAGACATTTACAAACATTCAATATATTACTTACCATTAGAAGCGCTGGCCCTCCGACTCCCGGGGAAACAGGAAACTCACGTACCTTGAAGGCCTCAAACAGCATCCGATGCCATCTGCCATGAAGATCCGGATCAGGTACCCAAATTTTCTTTTTTCTTTCTTTAATCACCTTCTTCTATCTTCACCTGTCACCTTTTCTTGATCTTCTTAATCTTCTATCTTCTTCTTGTAATCCAAAAATCCCCATGGTATATCCAACCGATGTTGTCTTGTCGTCTTCTATGGCTCAAATGAGGCGTCAAGGCCTTCTATAGGGCTTGTGACGTCACATTATGCCTCAAAATGGTTTAACAGCCACCTGATTGGCTCACGAAGCCGGCGTCACATGGTATTTCAGCCAATCACAACCATTTCCACAATCTGATTGGCTGAAATACCATTAGATGCCGGCCATCTTGGATTTAGTGACGTCATCTTAAAGGCGAATGAAGCCCAGCCATTCTGATTGGCTGGCATAATTCCCTTTAAGTGACGTCATTTTAAAAAAAAATAATTAAAGTCGACACATGGTTTTAACAGCCAATCAGGTGGCTGTTAAACCATTTTGAGGCAAAATGTGACGTCACAAGCCCTATTTAAGGCCGTGATGAATCATTTGAGCCCAAGAAGATGACGAGACAACATCGGTTGGGATCTGCCATGGGGCCTTTTGGATTGACAGATGAAGATATAAGATAAAGAAGATCAAGAAATGGTGACAGATGAAGGTAGAAGAAGGTGATTAAAGAAAGAAGATTTGGGTACCTGATCCGGATCTTCATGGCGGATGGCATCGGATGCTGTTTGAGGCCTTCAAGGTACGTGAGCTTCCTGTTTCCCCAAGAGTCGGAGGGCAAGCGCTTCTAATGGTAAGTAATATATTGAATGTTTGTAAATGTCTTTTTTTACAGGTTTTGGACGCAGGCCAATGAGAGGTGTGCGGGGGCGGGCATTGGACGCAGGCCAATGAGAGTCAGTGAGGGGTGGGACGCAGGCCAATGAGAGGTGTGCGGGGGCGGGCATTGGACGCAGGCCAATGAGAGTCAGTGAGAGGTGGTACAGTGTGGCATTGGTGTTGGACGTAGGCCAATGAGAGGTGTGCGGGGGCGGGCATGGCCTGAGCCGGAGTGACAGGGCCAAGGTCCAATGCGAATAACCCTTGGGACGCAGACATACAGTGATTTCACAAATGTATAGTAGATGTATCATTTAGATTTGAAAAAAGAGAAGAAGAAAGAAATATGTTCTAGTAAAATGTTTAAAGTTGCATGTATGTATATCTTTATTTAAATAGCACCCACAGCGTACTGTACTCATCAGTTAACAGAGAGCCAATACAGTACAGGGAATTTTAATACAATAAATGCAACAAATTCAGACAATGTATTCCAACGATAAATAGGAGTTAATTACATCTAGCACTCAAATTTGGAAGGGAATTTTAATGCTTGCGCTGCCCACGAGCAAGACAGGACCCCAGCACTGAGATGGGGAAGTAGTAAACCACGCACCCACAGCAGCGGAAGCGTGCTTGGCAGGCAGATTGTCAATGTAGCCGGGTCTGGATTGGAGAAAGTGGGTTAACAGATACCTGCCAGGATCTTGGGTTGGAGAAGTCAAAGTAGTAAAGTCCGTTAGCCGTGGTCTGGAGTTGGAGAGATTACAATTGTAGTGATCTGTATAGCCATGCTCTGGGGTTGGAGAAGTTAGAGTAGTACTGATCCGTATAGCCGTGCTATGGGGTTGGAGAAGTTAGAGTAGTACTGATCCGTATAGCCGTGCTCTGGGGTTGGAGAAGTTAGAGTAGTACTGATCCATATAGCCGTGGTCTGGGTTGGAGAAGTTAGAGAAGTATTGATCTGTATAGCCGTGGTCTGGGTTGGAGAGGTCCGCAGCGTAAAAGGTAGCCTGGGTCAGTATCCAGAAGGGTTCCAAGGTCAAGCCGGGTTGGTACATGAAGAATCAAGCTGCAGGGAAAACACAGGACAAGGGAGCAAGGCACAACAAAACGCAAGAGCTCAAGGTTACAACCAGTTATGCTCAGCAAATCAGGAGTGAATGAGCAAGTCATATAAAGGAGACAAATCCAATGAGCCAGGTGGCGGAGCCGATGCATGGCCTCCGCGGAGACACGGATAGGCTAGGAGACAAGCAGGCTAATAGAATACTTGCCACACAGCTTGGGAGCAGTGCACATCATCACGTGTACGTGCCGCGCGAAAGAGAAGCGCAGTGCATATGAGGGGGCGGAGCTAAGCTCTGTGGCAAAGTAGAATTGCTGAGCACTCTGTAAACAGAGCGGAGGTGCGCACACGCACTGGTGCCAGAGCGGAGGTCTGTGGCAATGCAGGTAAGGAGGGAACACGTCGCAATTCCTTACAGTACCCCCCCCCCCCACTTTAGGATCGACCTCAGGATGATTCCCATAAGGCTTGTGCGGAAACCTGCCGTGGAATCGCTTTAACAAGCCGGGAGCATGGATCTGACGCAGAGGTAACCAAGAACGTTCTTCTGGCCCATAGCCTTTCAAATGTACGAGTAACACCTCCTCTGGAGAATCTGGAATCGGTTATGGATTGGATTTTGAATTCTTCTTGACCCTGTACGATGACAGGTAGAGGTTTAGGTGAGATGTCAGGAAACTGAGAACTTCGAACAGGTTTCAACAAAGAGACGTGAAAGACATCCGGGATTCTCATAGATTGAGGCCGTTGTAAGCGGTACGCCGCAGGATTGACCTGTTTGAGAATGGTGAATGGACCCAGGAACCTTGGAGCCAGCTTCAGAGTAGGTGACTCAATCTTACATTTTTTGATGAAAGCCACACTTTGTCTCCCGGCGTAAATTTGTGTGCATCACGGCGATGGCGATCCGCTTGTGTCTTTTGTCTGAGTACTGTGTCCTGCAGAGTCTTTTGAATTCTCTTCCAATAATTTTGAAGTGAATTTACTCTGGAATCTGCTGCTGGAACTCCAGAAGGATTGGAAAAGATGGGAAGACGTGCTGGATGAAATCCATAATTTATGAAAAACGGTGACTCATGAGTTGACTCATTTCTGAGAGAGTTGTTAGCGAATTCGGCCCTTGGGAGTAATTCCACACAGTCATATTGTGCATCCAAAAAAAAGCAACACAGGTATTGCTCTGGTGACTGATTTGTTGTTTCAGTTTAACCGTTGGTGTGGGGACGATACCCAGAAGAAAAAAGAAGAGAGATTTCCAACCTTTGAGTGAAGGCACGCCAACATTTCGAGACAAACAGTGACCCTCTGTGACAGGACATATAAAGGATACAAGATCCAATGAGGCAGGAGGCAGAGCGGAGGCGTGGACTCCGCGGAGACACGGATAGGCTAGGAGACAAGTCGGCCAATAGAATACTTGACACGTTGCTGGGGAGCAGTGCACGTCATCACGTGTGCACGGCGCGCATGAGAGAAGCGCGGCGTGTCCAAGGGCGTGGAGCTAAGCTCCGTGGCACAGTAAAAGAGCTGCACGTGCGCGCGCACCCTGTACACAGAGCGGGGGTGCTCGCATGCACTGGTGCCAGAGCGGAGGTCTGCGGCAATGCAGGTAAGGAGGGAACACGTCGCAAAGGTCGTGTTCCCTGATTCCTTACAGAAATCTTCTAAGCTGGAATTATCGCGTCATGCAATAATAGTTATTACAAACACTATGATAGAAAATACATGATCCCATTTGATGCTTGAGGCTTATGAAGTGATAAGTAGAGATGGACGACCCAGTCAAAATCCACTCCTAGGAATTTCCTGGGATTTCCCTTCCAAATTGCATGGGGTTAAATCAGCAGAACAATTGTATCTACTTAAATCTGTGCAGATTAGTTAAAATCCCTTTTATTTGGCTCAGTTTTGCAATTTTAAAATAACCCCCTGGCGGGAAATAACCTAAATCCATCCCGCGGATTGTATTTATTTTGAATTTGTCGTCGAAAAAAGTACAATGGATTAATCAATCATAAAAAATGTAAAAAAAACCGCCAGCAGGGAAATCGGTCGTTAAAAATGACAACCAGATGATGGTATGGTGGTTTTTGAATTATTATATGACAGACGGTAAGATCACGTAAGTAACTGTAGGCTACTCAAGGAGATACTGAACCCGCATTGTGGGGTGCAAGCAGGTGGCCATCCACGGTAATTCGTGCTTCGATAGTGTTTATTAAAACTAGGTAGTAATTAGACGCTCTGATTCATGTCGCCCGTCCTCATGGATTACCCTAAATTCCTAAAACAGCTCAGCATTTTAAGAGATACAAATCTTCATATACACATAAGGACCCATTAATAATAATATTTTTATGATAATTGAGTGAATTGAATGAAACATCGAATCAATGAACACGTTATTGTTAAGTGGAGTGTCTACCTATACATTGTATGTACTGTATGTGTATATGTATGTATATGTACTGTATGTGTGTATGTATGTACTGTATGTGTATATGTATGTGTATACTGTATGTACTGTATGTATGTGTATATGTACAGCGTTGAGAACATACCTGGAAGATCATTGGGAGTCCATCATCCAACAGTGGATCAATACATGCTGAAGATGATGATATAATATGTTTAAATAAAACTAGTAAAACATATATGGGGGCTAAATAACTCCTTAAGTGTCCCTGGGCATCTTTATGTAATTAATGTATATGCTTAATTATTTTGTATTTTTATTTGGGTGTTTTGGCCGACAACCCTAACTCCCTTCTCCCACCCACCTCTCTCACCACAGGTGGAAATATCCATCCCTCAATTTACAAAGGCTGTGCCGGAGACTTCCCTTGTGACGCGGTGCTCTATACTAGTAGTGAAAAATTACATCTACGGTTGAACTTCCAATGCTGCACTGGGAAAAACTGCAACACAAATAATTATGAGAGTAAGTGTGTCTGTTTTAAATCTAGAAAACAGAATACAGTTTTGTGACGGTGAGGGGGTAACCAAGCTCACAATAAAGGTTAAGCCCATTTGGGTACCTCTGATCCATGTATTGGGGTTCGGGAGTGTCAACTCTTGATCTCAGTGATTGTCCATGCTTGTTTTAAAATTATGCGACAATAAATAATGTCTGTGTTTTTACCTTTCCAGGAGTTCCAGTAAGCAGAGATTGCTGGGCTATGAGTTTCAAGGGGGGGATTTACGGAGTAAGTGTTGTCAGAATGTGTCTAGCTAGTCGGGGTCCAGAGTTGCTGGAAACCCCAAAAATGTACCCGAGAATCAGGTCGGAATCCCGGATACATATAGACACATTGCTCTGGCAAAATCTCCCATTTAAAATGCTTGCATGGGGCATACTGTAGGGATGTGAGGTACCCATGGAACGGTAAAGGGGTGGCTAGGTTAAGGGGGATACCCAAGTAATCACCATACCAGCAGACTTATAATAGTTTAAAGTTTATATATTTATTAAACAGCGTGTTTTAAAACATATATGCTTGTGCACAGTAACATGAGCAGGGACTTTCAGGTCCAAGGGAACATGAGGGACCATTTGGCTACTAAGCGTGGTGCCAGCAAGTCTCCTCAGACATCGGACATGAAAGCCACAGAGGATGGCAGAGGTGTGAAGAACATTTGGGCAGGAGGTTTAGGCTCGAGTACCCACGTACATAGTTTGCAAAACATTAATTTTGCTGTTTTGTGATCCACAATTATTACCACACATTAAATAATTTGTGGGGGGTACA
The DNA here is from genome assembly GCA_036426205.1 of Ascaphus truei. Taxonomy (NCBI): domain Eukaryota; kingdom Metazoa; phylum Chordata; class Amphibia; order Anura; family Ascaphidae; genus Ascaphus; species Ascaphus truei. The sequence continues at coordinate 1,224,297 of CM071572.1, forward strand.
ACAGTGATACAAATCCCTCCACCGTATAGCATATAGAAAATAAAAATACCACTTGTGCTCACATTAAGTCTCCGACAGGCCTACAGCCCTGCTCTTCCCTATTCTATTATCTCCTTGCATACAGTGCTCCCACTGCAGCCAGGGATTCATGGTTGAAACCTATTCCAGCTTCAAACTGGGTGCTCATTTGCATGTCATTTCCCAGAATCCCTAGCTCCAGTGGAGGCACTGAGAGAATGTTGAAATGGCTGCAGAACTGTCTGACACAAGTGAATTTGGTCACAAGTGATATCTTCATTTGCTTTATATTATAAGGTGGAGGTTTTTTTGTCACTTTTAAAGGCAGCGTAACATATATAATGTGTGGTTGAAACCTATTCCAGCTTCAAATGCCAAAGCCAGTTCACCAGCCTCACACTGAGACCCAAAAGGTTGAATCAGCTATCTGAGTGGAGGTTACTGTTTATGGGCTTTAACCCAGGCTGTGCTGAAACACTGTGTAATGTGGCAGGTGGAAGCTTATAGGGGTCCATGTTAAAATTGATTTGAAGCAAAAGCTGACACTGTGTGCTCATTTGCATGTCATTACCCAAAACCCCTGACTGCAGTGGAAGCGCTGTATGCTAAGAGATAATGAGGAAGGGCAGGGTGGCAGTCCTGTCAGAGACATGTGAATGTGCTCGCAAGCGATACAATTATCACCAAAACGAGTGGAAGTTTGAAAGAGATTTTAATTCAAATATTAGTTCTACCATTAACTCTGAGTCTCAGCCTCATTACATTTTGCCTAAGGGGTTAATACTCTATACTATAAGCTGAAGCGATTGACTATGCTGTTTTTGGATGGAATCCTCTATTGAAGTCAGTGGGGAATTTTGTTTGAATATGTTCTGATGGGCCGTTTCGGCCTATTGTTACGGTTGTGCTCGCCACAAACTAGGGCCGGACCGCGTGGCTGAGTCTGGGTTATGAAATCACCGACCTTAGACCGCGCAGACTGGTCCGGAGTGCGAAGCTCATAGTCAAACAGGCCGGGTTCAGGACTGGAGAGAACAGCGTAGTCATTGGACGAGCCAGAGTCGGGATAGGAGATGTCCGGGTAGTCTCAGTCCAAGCAGGGAGTCGGCAACAGGAAATCAAGCAGGTCCTCCTGCATCAGCGTAATCGCTGCAGGTCGGGAACGGGGTTTGCGTGAGTGGGGTCCACGGCCCATGGCGCCGGTCTAGGAGAGGGAAGACAGACTGGAGTGGGAACACCGCCAGGCAGCACCGGTAAATCAGGGCTTCAGTGCAAGTGTTCAAGCTGGCCTCTGCAAAGGGTGAAAGAGCAGCAGTCCACAGGGTCCAAACAGCAACCTCTGCTAAGGTTAGAAGCAGCAGGTTGCGGACTCCAGGGAGATAGCACACAGCAGGTCTCCGGGGTGCTTCAGCGCGGGAGTTTAAGCTGGCCTCTGCAAAGGGAGAAAGAGCAGCAGGCCACGGGGACAAAACAGCAACCTCAGCAAGAGGTGGATGCAGCAAGTTGCTAAGTCCAGGCAGGCGACACAGGCCTCCGGAAACCAGGAACACAGGCCACAGCGAAGTAGCTGAAGGCTACGAGGAAAAAGGAACGAGAACAACAAACTGGAACAATAATGAACAGAGATTAGTAACGAGAAATAACAAGCCTGGAGGCTTGTGGCAAAACACAGGTTACATCCAAGAAGGATTATGCTCGGCAGAGAAGAATTTTGGGAATGCAGTATTTAAAGGCCAGCGGGCCAATCCCAGGAGGAGGGTGTGAGAGCACTGCTCCAATGACTGAATACAAGGCTAGGTTGCAGTGATAGCCCACACAGCTGCTTTTGATTGCAAAGAGGGAATTAGTGAGAACAACAGCACCCTGTAAGGCCACGAGAAAAACCAGGAGTGGATTCCTGACACCTATACAGTATAGAGTAAGACTTATGTTTCTTATATTTAAAAATAACTGTCAGACTGAATCAGGAGATTTTTTATCAAATAATCATAAAACTGTTGGAATTCACTAAGCCGTATTTTTTAGAGTTGTACATTTTTTGCAGAAGATGCGAGGTTATTTAGACATTGAGCTGAGGTCATGTTACACTACTGGCTAAAACAAGAATCTCGGCAATGGCTCATTCTGCTAAATAGCAACTACTGACATCTCATAAAACACATATACAGTAATATTCCTGTAATCCTGGGAGAATTCACTACACACTTTGGATCTCTGCTCTGTCACAGCATGGCAAGATTTGCAAATGTTTGCAAACTTTATTCACGGAAAAAAAGAACAATTTTTGTCAAATTTCTAAAATGAATTGGGCATTTATTTTGCAAACAAAATTGTAACAATTTTATGAAATAAAAATATAAAAAGCTAAATAATTTGCCACCAGCCATTTTACACATCTTTAGTTACATCATGAATAGGCTTATTTAGGTCTCTTCACTAAATATTCTATTCACTAAATATAGAAAAACTCTTTTATTCCACCAATGGCTATTCACTAACAAAATATGAACTTTAAAAAGCAGAAATGGCTTAATCTCAAATAATTCTTCACTATTATGTACTGTAGAAATCTTCTGCATTTAATAATATCCTCTACTGCACCAACTTCATTTAGGAGTGAAAATTTGCTATAAAGCGACCAAATACCTAATCATTAATACACATTGATTGGAGAACTTCAGTAACATGTGAGTACCAAATAACTAACAGTAATTACACATATATTGGAGAAATGTAATATCATTTATAGGCATTTAGGAATATAACTCTGCTTTATTATTAGTGCCTCCTGACACCGGGGAGCCGAACGGAAGACTATGTCCATCCTGTTTTAACCATAACATGGAGCCGTGTACCAGTGAGAAGCAGATGATGTGCAAAGGTCCGGAGGACAGATGTTTTGAATACAGAGGGAGAGTAAGAAACCCAGGTAACTATTCTCAATCTACTAAGGTGCAGATAACATGAGGAAGCAGGTATTGTGTCATTCCTAAATGTGTCTTTCTTCTAACATAAAAATAGTAATTGATTTGAAGCTAATTTCCCTTAAACTGTTAAACCCCTATGCAGTACATCAAGTTAGTATATGAGTCCTGTGACCTGCATCCCAGAAACATTGCTAGAATACGCCCTTTTTTCACTTGTGATGCAACTAAAATCCTAGTTCACCCACTGTATCCCACCTTGGCTACTGCAACCTTCTCTTAGTTGGCATTCGCTCCATATAATATTAGCAAATTTGCTTCTGTGCAGGAAGACTCACCTCTTGGTTACTGGGGAATATCAACAATATCAACAATGTTATCATTTGAGCCATGCCAATGCTCTGCAGCAGATCACTGATTCACTCCTCGGTTTCAGGGACCTGAAACTAATGGTATAAAATCATATTCACATTCTGGAGTCTAGCACATGAAATTGTGTTTTAAATTGTAATCAGGGCTTAAGGAGATGGGCAGGGAGACTTGTTTAGGTAATGGTTCAATTTTATTTTAAATTCAGAGAAGAGTAGAACAGCATGAACATTATGTAAATTCTATACAGTAAGTATGTGGATTACTGCTACCTCTGTATATTAGTTCTATGTACATATCAGATAGATGTGTGAGTAGCAATGTTGGTTATTACAGAATCTATTAAACACTCTTTATTACAGGTGATGTGGCACGTGACTATATAGCTAAAGGCTGCACCTCTCCCATGGCCTGTGATATCGGCTTCGGTGCAATGGCTGGAGTTGAAGAAATATTCCAGGTTTATTTCAACTGCACCTAATCACAAGGAACAAAACGAAATACAGGTATTTTTCTAAGAACATTTGCAAACTATTAAATTACAATAAAAGGCAAATAACTCACTGTTATGTATTTTGCACCATTTCACTGTGTCACTGTTCTGGTTAGCTAGTCCCCATTTATTTTAGATACTCAATAAATCTTTAATATTTTCCTATATTTGCATTATTTCACAACTATAGCCTTTGTTGGGGCAATAATCTAGGCAGTTATTCCTGTTTCCAGTTACTGGTATCTAATACTTCTCCACACTTCTCCCTTCTTAATTCGATCCTGTTATTATCCATTGATAGAATTGTGAGGGCATTCTGTACAATTGCTTGGGGGCTTTATCCTACCTATTTTTCCCGAGAGAGATCCCTATGTGTGAACATTTGCATTCCAGAGGTGAGAAAGGTTTTAGGCAGGAGAGGGCTTTATACAGGTATACAAAAGGGATAGACCGAACTCCAGAGTCAGACAGCTGTATAGTGAGAAATTATTGCTGAGATATAAATAGAGGCAGAAGAGTGTATAGCCTTAAAAAAAGGAGGATAATTTTGTAAGTAATATAGGATTTGATAGGAAGCCAGGAGAGGGATTTAAGTAGGAGAGACCCTGAGACAGATTTAGGAGAGTGTAATGGGATTCTAGCAGAAGAGTTTAGGATAAATGTAGGGGAGAAAGGTTAAAGGCAGGAAGGTCGGCCAGTAGAAATTTATAATAGTCGATACGGGAGAGAATGAGGACCAGAGTTAGAGTTTTAGCAGTAGGGCAACAGAGGAAATGGCGTATCTTTGCAATGTTAAAGAGGAAATTTGGACAGGTTTAAACTACAGTACATTATGAATATGAGATGAAAATGTGAGCAGAGAGAGACACGGTCTTAGGCAAAGAGGATTTAATGTGCCAAATATAGACCAACGTTTCGGCAGTATCACGCTGCCTTTGTCAAGGCGACGTCTACACATAGTAAAAAAACAATACATATTTATACACAGGCACTGACCCCTTGCTGCTCAGATCTCCAGGCTAGCTATCCAGGATGATATGGTGGAGAGACTTTCAGAGATTTCGGTCTGTACAGAAGGTGTAAGGCCAGGGGTTGAAAAGTAAATGTGTTTTGTGTCTTTAGCATAGAGGTGACATTTGAAAACAAGAGATGTGATAAGGTCACTGTCATGATCGGGGTATGAGGGGTTAATGGGATCTGTGTATATGTTGATCTGCATCCCCATGCTTCAGCAGAATTGCTCCAGGTCTAAGATATATTCCCCCAGCAGTCTGTGTTATATTCCTGTATGTGTAGAAATCATGTCGGGAGGGAAAGGGTTAAATATATTGTGTATATGTGATCTGCATCCCCCTGCTTCAGTAGAATTAATTGCTATGTTATGTACTAACATAGAGAGAGGGTTAACTGTGTATTTGTCATAATGTAAACCCCATAGAACCATATCTCTGTATGTGTTTGTGCTACAAGGCTGAAATTTGGATATGCTTTCCTATGCAACGAACACAGGTTGCATAGATATTGTTAATCTGATTTAAAATATGGGAGAAATAGTTATGTTATCGCTGTTTTTACTTTAACTTAACAGCCAATGTGGACCCGACTTACTACAATCTAGGTTCCTACGACTTGGTGCCCCAGCCATTGCCAAACCAATTGCGTCCATAGTCAACTCTATCCTGTCTGCAGGCCATATCCCTAAGACCTGGAAAACTGCCAGAGTTGTCCCAATCTTCAAAAGTGGGGACAAAAACACTGTCTCAAACTACAGGCCAATCTCACTTCTCCCAATTCTATCCAAAGTTATGGAAAAATGTGTCCACTCCCAATTAAGCGATTTCTACACCAAGACAAATTTCCCTAGCCAATTCCAGTCTGGGTTTCGTCCCAAACACTCCACCGTAACTACCCTGCTAAAAGTTTGCAATGAAATCCAGTGTGGAATGGAACGGGGACAACTCACTGGTGCAGTATTCCTAGATTTTGCAAAGGCTTTTGACACAGTTGATCATGTTATCCTGCTTAACAAACTCCAGAGCTCTGGAATAGGGAAACATGCTTTAAACTGGTTTCAGTCCTACCTATCAGGAAGATCCCAACATGTGTCCATCTCAGGCTCTAATTCCAACCCCCTGGATATCACCTGTGGTGTCCCGCAAGGCTCTGTTCTGGGGCCCCTACTCTTCTCAGTGTTCATTAATGATCTTCCCACAGTTTGTAAGGAAGCCTCAATACACATGTATGCAGATGACACAATCCTATATGCACACAGCCATAGCCTCTCTGACCTTCAACACATACTTCAGTCTGACTTTTTGAGACTCGAAAACTGGATTTCCCAAAACAAACTGTTTTTAAACACTGACAAGACTGTAACAATGGTATTTGGGACCAAGACTAAATTTGTAAAGCTTCCAGTGACTGAGCTCCTGATTAGAACCAACGCTAACACCACCCTAACACCTGTCACTAGTTTTAAATACCTGGGCTTATGGTTTGACTCCCACTTAACATTCGGGATGCACATTGATACCCTGACAACCAAGACTTATGCCAAACTAGGGGTACTTTACAGGAACAAATCCTCCCTAAGTCTCCTGGTCAGAAAGCGTATTGCACAGCAGATGCTAATGCCAATTATTGATTATGGAGACATAGTATATGGCTCGACTCCTCAAACCCACCTTAGCAAACTTGACACCCTCTACAATTCAATTTGTCGTTTTGTTCTCCAATGCAACTACAACACACATCACTGCGAAATGCTCAAAGAACTAGATTGGTCATCACTAGAATCTAGGCGCAAAGTTCACCTTTCCTGTCTCACCCTCAAATACTTTATGGGCAAGCTACCCAGCTACCTGAACAAGCTCCTCACCCCTACCACATGCAGCACCTATCACCTGAGATCAGACTCCAAAAGACTATTCATGGTCCCAAGACTCAACAAAGTATCCGGACGTTCCTCCTTCTCCTTCCGTGCACCCCAAAACTGGAACAACCTACCAGAGACTCTCATATCCACCACCAGCTTAAGTTCTTTCAAATCTAAGGCTGTCTCACACTTTAATCTGGTCTGTAACTGTTTCATACGCTCATAATATATATTTTCTTTAACTGTGCACGCAATGTCTTGTATATAATGTATATTTTGTTCATTTATGTAACTGTACTTGTAACCATGTATTATTTGTTTTACTCTGTGCCCAGGACATACTTGAAAACGAGAGGTAACTCTCAATGTATTACTTCCTGGTAAAATATTTTATAAATAAATAAATAAATAAATAAATAAGTTTGGAAGCTCGCCAAATGGCCCCTTTGATATGTAATTGTACAATCAATGGAGGCCACTTGAAAGCCTCATTGCATATGCAGCCAGGTTTCACACCTAGGTGATAACCATTTCACCTGTCAAAAGTGACACCCTACATGAAAGACCCCTGCCCAATAAGCATTTTTGCTAGACAGGATGGCAATGAAGGCATCATGTCATAGTTTTTTATACATGGGCTGGCAAAGGAGCCACAGGGGAGGGTTGTATTAATGAGGGGCTGGGTAAACCCAGCTTGTTGTGTTACCTGGCAACCTGTGATTGGGTCAAGATTTGTCTTCACCAATAACTGAACTGCCATGGTAGGAATGGGGGTCTGCGTCTATATAGTTGCGTGCACCCCTTATTCCTGTGTTGGTGGCTTGTTGCTGTCGTTTTGTCATGCTTGTTGTGACCTATAACAACTAAGGAGCTGCTATTCGGCTGAATATCTCCTTGTCCAACCTCAGTAAGTGTAAATATTTCTGTAATGTTATTTGCTTGATGTATTGTCTGTTCTGCTCATAGGATATAAACTCATTCAGTTTACTATATCCTAGTCTTGTTCAATCTGGCCCGGTTATTGTATCTTTGTGCTGTTTTCTCGTAACAGTCACCTATAGAGAAAGTGTAAAGAAAAAAGAGAAGAGGTCTCAGGATAGACTCCTGAGGTACGCCCTCAGAGATATTGACAGAGGAGGAGGTGTTAGCAAACAAGACACTGAAAGTAAGATGGGCGAGGTAAGAGGAGATCCAAGATAGGGATTTCTTATGGAATACAAGAGTTCAGAGAATGTGAAGGAGTAATATCAGCAGGAGGTCAGGTAATATAAGCAGGGTGTAATGATCTTGGTATTTGGAAGCATGGAGGTCATTCATTATTTGATGAGGACTATTTGGGTGGAGTGAGGAATGCTGAAGCCAGATTGTAGAGGATCTAGAAGAGGTTATGAGGTGAGAAAACAGGGCATTCAATGAATTAAGGCTGTGAACCCGCTGCGGCCGTGCGGCCGCGAACCACCAGACCCTTGCCCGAGTGGTCCCTGCCCCCGCTGCCTCCTTCCATCAGGGCTGACTACATACGCGTCAGCCGGCCGATACTGCAAGAATCTTGTGAATTTCGGCGTTGACGCGTCACGTGGTATGCGAGTCAGCCAATGGGGAGGATGGGAGGGACGGAGCTAGGTGGGAGGCGCCTTGGGCGGGGAGCAGGGAAGGAGCTGCGTGTTATTAAAGTGTGTATGTGTGTGTATGTATGTGTATATGTGTGTGTGTGTATGTAGGTGTGTGGGGGGTGGACAGCACCATGATCAGAGCCCGCCCCCCTCCCTCCCACTCACGTCCCTCTCCCTCCCACTCCCGCCGCCCTCCCGCCGCCCTCCCTCCCACTCCCGCCGCCCTCCCTCTCTGGCTCCCGGCTCCCTACAGACCGCATATCGCGGTCTGTGTCTGTCAGCGCCCCGCCTGTCTGCAGTGCAGGCGCGCTGACTGAGGGAGCGGGGCCTTAGCCTAAGAGACAAAAGGCAGGAGGGAGAGAGGACGATAGTTAAATAGGGTCGAGCTTGATGTTTTTGAGTAATGGTATAACTGTTGCATGCTTGAAAGAGGAGTTGAAAATATGTCTGACTATAGGGATTAGAGCTGGAGCTAGAGATTTGCGGAGGTGGGAAGGAAAGAGCAGGAGCTTTTCTCCAGAGGCATTCAGAAGAGCGAGTGCAGGAACGGAGTATGGATTTATGGCAGTTTAGCCAAGGTCTGAGGTTAGTAGGGCAAGAATGGAAGAGAACAAGAATAACATGTAGATGAAGATAGGAGAATAGGGTAGAGTTGTAGTGGAGCAGAGAGAAGAGAGGAATGAGTGCAAAGTGGAGAAATCAGAGCTATGTTTTTTGTGTGGAAACCAGGTCCAAGTAGTGGCAATCCTTGTGGGTGCCGTGTTCAGTCCATTGGTGAAAGTCAAAAGAAAATGCTAGAGGGAGAAAGTAGGAAGAGAGGGGTCCTCAATATAGAGTATATAGATGAATATTGTGTAAGGTATATGTCAATGGACATGCTACTGAACTGGCCTCTGTATTAAGGTACAGTAAGTGGTGCAATTCTGGGGCAAAAATACTGCACCATATGTGTCAAAGATCCCACTACTTATGTAAAGAAGGTGCAATATGAGAGTGTACTTTATACTGCACAAAATTAAATATACTGTACATTGGTTAAACTAGAAAATGCCAGATGCCTGTGCTTCCAATATCAAAGGAAACAGTGTCATTGTCCCAGAGAGATCAACAATATATAACTGTACTGTATATTCAGTACTTGTAGCCCCATATTGCATGGCTACTGTTTCTATAAGATGGTTAACTGCCTTAAAGGGTTAACTGGAATGGATGAGTCAGGCTTTTCCCCTCCCCTTTTATATGCCATGACCTGTGATGTCACCATAAGAATCACAGAGGTTATATATAGTCCCACCTTCTGTTCCCGGAAGCAAGTTCTTCAAAGATTCAACCACGTGCGCTCACAGTAAGTCCTGTATATAGAGTATCTATGTGTTAGTGGTATGTATTACGCTAGTTATGTCTCCAATCACTGTTTTTTATTTTCCATGTAGCCCAATTGTTAGAAAGCATCTTTTAAAGAATCAGGAAGCCTAAGTTTGCAGATAAAGGATGTAGCTTGTGTTCATACTTGTTCACCCCAACCAAAAGGTTCAGAGAGCCACTGTCCTGTTCTCATAGGGTTTCCAATACTGCGATATGTACTCCCATTTAATTGTCCCAATTAGCCAATTAATTTCTCACATCACTGTCTGCAGAAGTTGCCCAACTTACTGTCCTCAGTGCTACGTTCACGCGTGACCGCCGGACCACTGTGCAGTTGTGTGCAATCATGGCCACAAAAATAGAAAGCCTGGGAGGGATAACTCTGTGGGGGTCCCTGCTTCAGAATTGGACCACTGCTACAAAGACAGCCACCAGCCTGTAAGAGCTGCATAGAGTAGCCCCAAAGAGAAGCAGTCACTCTCTGTGTCTCCTTCCAGCAGCTCTTAAAGCAGCAATTCATACTTTAGGCTTTTTATTATTATTGTTAACATAGGATTGAAGCAGGGGGTCTCCAGAGCAGAAACCCATTAATTTCAGACTCCCTGCTTCAAACCTATGTAAAAAAAATGATTACGTACCTCCATCAGCAGAAACAAGACTACCAGACTACCAGGGACCAATGTCAAATATCCGTATTAGCCAAATGTGGCCGAAAGTAATGTTGATTATTAACCAAAAAAATAAACATGTTCCTGAAAGCTATTTCAGTAAGTCCTAATGTAACTGGTAATTAAGCCACTGTACAGTAGCTCCTCTGGGAAGGACCAAAGCCTAGCGGGAAATGATTTCTCACAAGATTTTATATTTACAACATGTATTGAGTCCTGAAAGTATATGTGCACAGATTTTGGACGGCTGCTCAATAAAAACCTTTTCCTTTTATAAAAGCTCCTGGACCCCATCTCTAATTTAACACTTTCATCCACGCCCGGCCAGCACTTCACAAAATTAGTTCATAAAATCTTTCTAATGTACACTACAGAATACAAATGTTTGTGTGAGAAGCAATGTTGTTCTTACAGAATATTGAAACACTTTATTACAGATGGTGCGGAAGGCGACTATAGAGTAATAGGCGAACCATCTGCCATGTCCTGTGATCTGGGCTGCGGTGCCATTGTTGGAAAGGAAGGCATAGTCCATGTTGTTTTAAACTGTACCTAATTACAACGGAAAAAAAAGACATACAGGACGTTTTCTAAGGACCTTTGCAAACTAATAAATGACAATAAAACATTAATTAACATTATAACCGTGTCTTCTGAATAATATGTGATGTCACTTTTAATGTGACACAATCCTTTAGCATCTCCTAATATTTAACTGTATGATATGCAGGGAACAGTTTATGATCAAATACAGCAAGATTTCCAAAAGGGAAAATACTCATTTAAGGATAAATAGTGAGTGTTTGTACATCTCAAAAATGCTGTTCATAAAAAGGTATATTCATCCACATCACACAAACACAAAGTAAAATAGGTATTTTCCTAATATCTTCCCCCCGTGAAAATGCCCCAAATATTGTAGTAACATTAATGACATTTATCTCTTCACATGCTGTATAGATGAGTGTTGTGGGAAATATATAAGTCAATGAGTACTCTGTAAATATAAAAGTCCATATGAAGAATGGTGCTCAGGGGTACAGGGGCATGGAAAAAGTCACTAACAATAACATTTGATAATACATAAGTAATCTCAGGTGCTCCCTCATATCTGTAATGAGGATGAAAGGGTAATCTGTCTTGTAGATGGAGAATAGCGTCTACTGGAATTTACTGATTAAGTACTGTGTTTTACCACCATGTGAGGCAACCAGATATTAGAGGGCAATAAACATCTTACATAGTGTGAGAATAATCCAGGACATGCAAAACAGAAAACCTTTACACCCAGAACAGTCCAGGGGAGTAAATCCCAAAGCACTCATCTCATATACTCCAGAGTCGTTCTTGATGTTCGTAGTGGAGCACATTTGGGTGCAAAGTTGGTAGCTGGAGCAGTAAAAAGAGGAAGTTGTGCGGAGCACTTCCAGCCATAAATGAGGAGTAGAGAGGTGAACTCCAATAACAAATCTGATAACATGGATGAAAAAAGAAACACAATGGTAAGTACCACCCACGCATTTCATGCATCCGCTCTTTATCCAGGTGTACAGACATGTAAAAAACGAGCACATATATGGTCTACATGTTGGTGACATCAAGCACCAGCGTCGCACGACCGCCACATGCGCAGATACCCCGCGATGACCATCATCAAACATTTGTGGCTTTGTTTAACTGAGCAATCATTCAAATAGACAGTATGAGAACTAAGGCTAGAAAGTTCTAAAATCATTAAAACAATAGTACAATATACAAATATCGCTATTGATTTGCATTTGGAAACTTAGACATTGTTAATTAATTTACAAAATGTGTCCCATAAAAATAACACTAACAACATCACATAATCTATTGTACAGTATATTAATATATAAAATATATATCAAAAAGGAAAAGATAACATTATATATGTAGTCCGCCAATTGGCATGTTTATAATGGATGCATTATGTAGAAAGGTGGAATAATGTGATCAATTATGGGAACACCTTTCACACTGAGGGAGTAGGAGATGATACAGATAATCCCCCTGCCCATCCCCACCCACCACCTATTTCAACATACATTATACTGGGTATAGAACAGGACGAGTCCCATGTACTGTATGTGCTTCAAGATAAGATGCAATGCAGGTCATGTGGATATAATATGTGGTTGAAAGTAGAGGAACAAGGTGCAATCCATAAGTCCTAAAGTGGGAGTGATGCCAAAGCTGGGTAATAATAGAGGTACATGACAGGTCACCAATGTCCAGAATGCAGAGTAAGTGATAACAGAGGTCCGTCTGTGAGTGTCCCCGTCTGTGGAGCTATGAGAGCCTATCCTGCCTCTCCGTAATGATGAGTGAAAAACAAACTTATCAATAGTGGCGCTCAAATTATCAATGTGCAACAAATAATTAGTGCAATAGTGATCAGCAGTGATACAAAATACAAACACATTTGATGGATGCGGCTGTGACCCAGTGTGGGATTGCTCTCTCCATCCCGTGTGAAATGGATGAAGAGTTGATCGTCGGGAAGCGCAAACATGTGGAAACAGAAAAAATATCCTGATGGTGCAATATTGTTATAATAAAGTGAATACGTTTGTTCTAGAATCGATGTGCAGAATACTCACAAATGTGAGAAGCGATATGTACACATAATGGTATCTTTGGATGATGATCCGCCAGTTGCGGTGTAGATGGGTAGATTCTTAGTGCGGATAAACACTCTGGTAACCTTAGTATTAGACAAAAGAGCCGAACATAGCGCCTACTGTATGCGAATTTTATAAAAAGTAAGTATAAAGCAATGCACTCACATGGTAAAAGATTGTAACAAGCATTTAGATCTCACAAATAGGATCTCGGCAGCAGGATCAGAAGTCTCTCTGCTTCCCCTGTGGGATGGCGTGCGTCTCACGGATGCGTGTCAGCGAAACCGGAAATGACATCATCCAACTTCAGAGGTTCCGGTCTGCCGTGGGGTTGGTAGATCAGCATCACTCTACGCGTTTCACCGTCCTTGGTTTCATCAGGATTGACTCTGACTGGATCTTGGGAACTTAAATAACCTTAAATCTCATAGGTTAAAAACTAATTAGGTGGTGGTGGTGAGTATACTAATACAATGAGTGAGATAATTGGCCAAAAGCCGATCATGAGTTTAGATAATCTCTACATCAACACATATGTAGAGCTCAAATATAAACAGTTGACTTTTATTAAAAGCATAGTATCATGTTTAAAGTGATATGATACAGTAAATTTTAAAAAAGATTAAATAATATAATATCAATAGGCGAAAATATCTGGAAGGTATATACCTATTCTAACAATAAATTCTAGCTAGTACACATAGTAATATATCATGGGCAACATCTAGGAGAAGGACAAGAAAAGATATATGTGAGGTTATACAATCAACAGGAAGCATTATAGGAACGGCTTAATATCAAATTCTAAATTTAAGCCGGAGGGGGAAATAGTTTGGAGTTCGTACATCCAAAATGATTCTCTCTTAATTAGAGCTAAATTTCTATTGCCCCCTCTCCAGTAAGGCATAACCTGTACCCTTGAAGGGTAGTTCATCTTGCCTGTACAGTAATATTTTAGTATGTCCAACAAAGCACTCCATGATAATGTCATATTAATTTATTATCTCGTGTTGCTTCATATATGAAGTTCTGTTTGTGATGCTGCTCTTACACACTCCTCTAAATGAAACCATCCGTAATTGTGACTGTGATCTTTTGTCACTGTGGTTACTTGGTAGATATGCTAATGTTACTGGAACAGTGAGAGACATGCCAGCTACTGCATGTGGCATGCCAGATCCCATAATAACTTACAAGAGGCTTTCTTGAAGGGATATTCTATACATTGAAATTCTGTACATAGTACATTAGGTAAAAAAAAAAAAAAATACACACAGTTGTGTGAAAAAGAAAGTACACACTCTTTGTATTCTATAGTTTTACATATCAGAACATAATAACAATCATCTGTTCCTTAGCAGGTCTAAAAATTAGTTAAATACAACCTCACATGAACAACAACACATGACATATATATATATATATACTAGCTGAGAGACCCGGCGTTGCCCGGGATGTAAATGCGTAATAGGTAGTATTATTTATAAATTGTGGAACAATAGGTGAGTATTTGTTGTAAAGGTTGGATAATAATATTGAAAAGAAAGATGGAAGAAAATGTAATACGTTGTTGTATAAAAATGGTTTATTGTAACCACACCACAGTACAATGTATATTTTGGTGCCATAAGTGATGTAAAAATGTGAGGCGTGTGTCCTGCTAGGGTGTGAGGCGGCGGGTGGCGCGTGGGTTGTTAGTGCTGTCTGCGAGTGGGGGTCCTGCTAGGGTGTGAGGCGGCGGGTGGTGCGTGGGTTGTGAGTGCTGTCTGTGAGTGTGGGTCCTGCTAGGGTGTGAGGCGGCGGGTGGCGCGTGGGTTGTGAGTGCTGTCTGTGAGTGGGGGTCCTGCTAGGGTGTGAGGCGGCGGGTGGCGCGTGGGTTGTGAGTGCTGTCTGTGAGTGGGGGTCCTGCTAGGGTGTGAGGCGGCGGGTGGCGCGTGGGTTGTGAGTGCTGTCTGTGCGTGGGGGTCCTGCTAGGGTGTGAGGCGGTGGGACAGTGATGTCGGTGCGTAGGGGCGGGAGGCAGCAGGTGTGTGTGGCGGCAGGTATGTGTCGAGTGTGGCGGGTGTCTGTTGAGTGCGTGCAGCGGCTGTGAGGCGGTGGGTGAAAGGCAGAGGCGGCCGGAGTAAGGGCGGGTGAAAGGCAGAGGCGGGGGTGGGGAGGCGGTAAGGCGGGCAGGAAGGCGAAGGGCCTATTGTTCCACAATTTATAAATAATACTACCTATTACGCATTTACATCCCGGGCAACGCCGGGTCTCTCAGCTAGTTCCTTTAATAAAGGACCTATTTATCGATATACAGATGCAGCCACCAGTATCCGATGTTTGCCCGGGAAAATACTGGGGCAATCTCACAGTAAATGTTGCAACATTTCTGTGGGATTCTGTAGCCAGGCTAATGACCAATCAGATTAACACAGTGGGGTCCCTGCAGTCCCATTTTAATGGGACCTTCAGAGACCCCCACCGTGTTAATCCGATGGACCATTAGTCTGGCTGCAGAACTCTCACAGAAATAATAATAATAGCATGTTCTTGTATAGTGCTGCTAGTTATACGTAGCGCTTTACAGAGACATTTTGCAGGCACAGGTCCCTGCCCTGTGGAGCTTTCAATCTATGTTTTTGGTGCCTGAGGCACAGGAAGATTGAGTGACTTGCCAAAAGTCACAAGGCTCCCCTGCTTCAAACTCAGTGCCAGTCAGTGTCTTTACTCACTGAGCCACTTCTTCTCCCATGAAATGTTGCAGTTTACTGGGAGATTGCACCAGATTTTCCAAGGCAAGTCATCGGATACTGATTATGTATACGTTACTGAGTTACTGGAATATTTTGTAGCCTTCCAATATTTTTAATTAATCTATATCTATATAATCTCATTGCCCCCCCCCCCTGAGCACGCTCTCTCCTGCTCTCTCCCCCCCCCTTCCACGCCCCTTGCCCCCGCCCTTCCACGCCCCTTGCCCCCCCATCCTTCTACGCCCCTTGGCCCCCCCACCCTTCTACGCCCCTTCCCCACCCCACCCTTCCACTCCATGCCCACTGCCCTTCCACGCCTGGGCAACGCCGGGTATATCAGCTAGTAATCAATAAAATACAAACATCGGCAAACACATTACATATAAATAAGGTGATGCATCAGTGTAAATGCCTGTAAGGTAACAGTCATTTATCTTAGAAAGAGAAAGCAAAGAGGAACATATGTACAGTAACAGTATAGTATAGAAGAGTTAGTTAGTGATGTCCTGCCTAAATACTACTTATGTGTAACATTTGACATAAACAATATATCTATAAAAAATACTGGTCCTTGTGATATCAGTTAATAGTAACGTTTCTGATTTTTGTCTTTGAGGCAAAACGTGAACACATCTAAAACAGAACTGACAGGTTATTTTTGGTTACTTACCAACTTCACTGTATTCTGAAATCACAATACACTTGGAATCTCCCTCACATTCAACATATTCTTCTTCCTTACAAGTGTCAGATTTCCGCTGGTGGCAGTGATAGCAGCTGCCACCAAAAGCTGTGAAGAGAAAAATATTGAATGTATAATTCTTTAATGATTTGTTGACTCAAGTAAGTCAAGTAAGAGGACAGTTGGGTGGTTATTTCAAATGTAAATTTAAGGTTTATAGTATGTTTTCCATAGTAGTGAAAATGCTTTTGGCCAACTTATGGATGATGTTTTATATACATAAAGGATAGTTTATGGTTGGTTACATCAGGGGAGCGCAAACTTTTTAAGCTGCGTCCCCCTGCAAGGCCTGACCCAGTCTCGCGCCCCCTCTCCTACCATCCACATGCGTCAAATGACACTCTGGGGTCGCGTCATGTCATATGACCCCGCGGCGTCACTTGACGCCGCGTTGCCATGGGACACGTCTGAAACAAGGTACGTTTCCTTGTTGCATAGGCCTCACGCCCCCGGCATTAAATTAAACGCCTGGGGGAAGAGCGCGGGGCCTCTGCAACGGCCTGCGCCCCCCCAGACAAAACTCCCGCCCCCAGTTTGCGCAACGCTGGGTTATATGATATGGTGAATTAAGGAGCAACAATTAGTGAGTGATAATAACTCAGACTGAATGGTAGTTTGTCAGTTTCAGTTGTGATGGGAAAAGAAAATGTGGTAAGTGATATTATAATATTGTAAGTAAATTAATTTCCGATGACTTTGCAGAAAACTTCTACTAGCTCTTCCCCACTAACTCCTCTCAGGGCCTACTGTATAGTACTAGGTAATTTGTGGATATTACAGTGTTGCAATCTGTACACTCTCTTCTCTGCCATGTGTTCAAATTACCAGGGAAGATAACTTAGCCAAATATTATAGAAAATACAATATATTGCAGCACTGACTGACTGATATTTGTTAAGGAGTCAACGTACCTGTGGGTGTGAGAACCCAGAGAATGCAGAAACAGAAGATGAAATACTTCATCTTGATGGAAGGAGGAGGATTTCGCCTCTAATGGGATCTCCTCTTCTTGTGGTTAGTGAGGCTCAACTTCCAGTCCTGGTATTTATACCTTTATACAAATGTGTTGGGGGCAGGTTTAATTTTCATGTGAACGTCATTTACATAACTTTATGTACATAGAGTCATCTTTACCAGTATGCCTGATTTATTTATTTTTTCATTGCATCATTTTCTGTATGTGTGTTTATAATGAACAAAAGATTTAAAACAATAGGATAAATTGTTTATGATTCCTTCAGCCAAATTAACTTCATGCCAAATATCTTTGTTCAGCCCTACAGGTGACAATCCTGGTACCTGTCTTTTGAAACCTAGATACAGTATAATATTCACCATAAATGTGTCTCAATATGTCAGTGTGACAGTGAAAGGGTAACCAGGCTCTTAATGAAGGTCAAGTCCTGTTTTGGTTACCTCAGATCTTAATATTAGGGTTCAAGAGTGTCAGCTCTTGAGCCCAGCAACTGTACATGTGTAATGTGTATTTTGCAACAATAAAGTATTTGATGTGTTTTTACCTTTCCAGGGATGCCAGCGAGCAGGGATTGCTATGGTATGAGTTTCAAGGGGGGTTTGGGAGAAAATATTGTCAGAATGTGCCTAGGTAGTTGGGGTCCGGATTTGTCGGTTTCCTAAAAATGTACCCGAGAATAATGCTTGGTTCTCAGATTCCCGGCAATGTATCCACTTTAAAATGCTTGCACGACTCACCACTAGGATTCTCTGCTTCAGCATAGCCCAGAAAGGTAAATAGGGCAAAGGGATGCAAAGTGTCCCTAAAATTATGAAGGGTCCTTAGGTTAAGGGGGATAACCAGTTAATACCCACGTTGCCCAGAACCTGTTTGGGGGTTTATGGGAACTCCAATCATAAATATAAGGTTGTGAGGGGACTCTTAGAGTCCAGTCCAAGTCTCTTTGATAGTGTGTGGGAAATAAAGGCTGATAGAAAATAAAGTGCTGCTTTCTATTCTATGCCCCATACCCAGAGACTTAGGATGATGCAAAAGTATATTTTTATTAACATTGAGTTTAATATTGTATATACTGTTGTGCACGGTAAATGAGCTGGGACATTCAGAACCAATGTTCAGACAGGCTGCCAGGGCTATCAAGTGGGTGCCAGTAAGTCTGCTGGATATCAGAGATGAAAGCCACCAGAGGATGCCAGCGGTGTGAAGACAATTTGGGTAATAGGGAAAGGCTCAAGTACCCATGTCCTGGGATGAATGGCAGTCATCCGGGCTGCCATTTGTCCTACTAAATTTGGAGAAGCCTGATCCTGCGAGTGGCATCTGAATAGTAAGGCACGAAGGTGACAAACTCGCGCATGTCCCTTGGCAGATTCAGATTCCCCGCTTGCCTGGCTTTCCAGACAGTCTTTGTTCTGATTGGCTATTCAGAAATTTCCCACACTTTGATTGGCTCTGGTATTTTGTGAATGAGCTCCAAAATACTATAAGAAACCCCTAAACCAATCACCGGTGAGATTCTGAATGCCAGAAGTGCGGCGGGATTTTTGAAAGTGCTCTTGCGCGAATAGCAAAACACCGGCTTTAGAAAAGTGTGCCCGGAAAATATTCTAAGTCCAAATTTTTTGCGACCAAGAACTCAGAAAGGAATATAGCGGTCGCGGTTTGGATTTCAAGTCGATTTTAGTTCCAGGACGTTTGTTGCGATGTCCCAGTCAAGGAAAAACTCTGATTCAGAGTGCCATACAGCTGGGAAATTCTAGTTTTTGACCCCAGCCCCTAAGTAAGTGTGTCTTTTCATCTGTATTTTGTGTATCATTGTGTGTATGCCTATTTCTGTGAAAAAATCTCAATTTATTTCATTTCAATATATGATCCTGTTAAAAGGTGTACAATAAACCTGTTCTCCCGTGACAGTCAGACACTGTAAATTTAATAGCACATTGATTCATTGTATTACATGTATCAATAAATGCAGTCTATCTATCTATCTATCTATCTATCTATCTATCTATCTACCTACCTACCTACCTATCTATCTATCGATCTATCGCATAATCTCTCTATTTATAAGTCTTATTCTACAAAGTGCATAAGCACCCATATGACGCTACCGCAAGGAAAGCTGCATTAAAGTGAATTAGACTTTGCGTGCGGTAGCCCTGAAACACGACTATCACACATTATAGAATAGAACCCTATAGCTCTATCTATCCTATTGCACTTTGTTGTGACAACAGAATCTTCAACAGAAACTTTCTTCATGTCACTCTGGATTACGTAACTCTCCCATGCAGACTTTCCTTATGGCAAATTCACTCTTCCATTAACACTGCT
Source organism: Ascaphus truei (assembly GCA_036426205.1). Classification (NCBI taxonomy): domain Eukaryota; kingdom Metazoa; phylum Chordata; class Amphibia; order Anura; family Ascaphidae; genus Ascaphus; species Ascaphus truei. The sequence continues at coordinate 1,244,051 of CM071572.1, forward strand.
CTGTCTAATTGATGTGTGAGTGAAGCGACTGAAGTGAAGACTTCAACTAGCTTTTGTGACCTCTTTGGTTGTGTGTTGTGTTTTTGTTTGTGTGTTCTCTCTCAAAAGGCCAAACGCCTTGACCCTTTCTTAGAATACCTTTCTGCCATAGTAACTTAGATCTGCCGGGAGTTTCAACCAAATTACTGCAGCCCCCATCTTGCACTTCATTTTTTGTTTTATTGAAGGGATAAAAATTAAACATAAACGGCACATCTCATCAACTGGGCTCGACACAAAACATTAAATGTATTATTTTGCAACTTGTATTACATTTTCAGACAATTTGCTGGAACCGTTTCATAGACATTAACATTTTAAAATGAAAATAAATTGGTAACCGATGTCACAGTGTCCAAGAGTCTGGGAGCGCAGACACCAGGATGGACATATAGGGAGAAAAAACAATAACAAATACAGCTTAGTCTGTGTCCGTTGTGGGAGATATAACCTGTATGCATAGTGGCTGCTGCAAGGAGATCAGGCTGCGCCGGCAATTCCTCCACTGTCAGCCACCGCAGGACTTCCGGGTTTGATTCTCCTCACCACCAGTCTTCCGCACCTTGCAGGTCTCACATATAGAGCTATCGAATGTGTGGATCCCCATTGGA